>JAKLNL010000114.1:0-20825 GCA_022814505.1 Talaromyces liani
GCAGCATATTCTTGGACGAAACCGACGACGATATTGAGCCCGACAACAGCCGCGATCACTCCGCCCTCTATCCAAGATTGAATGCCAAAACTGACTGCCATGGCCAATATCAATACCTGTACGTTCAAAATTTTTGGATCAGATCAAGTCATCTCATTTTAAAAATATGCTTTTGGTGTCACAAAAATGGGCAGCTTAACTAGCATCATTGCGTTAGCTATCTGACGCAAGAGAATCTTGGCAATCGATACGCCTTCGCCTTCGTCCAATTTGTTGGGCCCGTAGGTTTGAAGGCGCTTGTCTGCTTCACCCGCGGTCAATCCATCCTCCTTCCTGGTACAGAGCTGCCGAAGCACTTCTTCGATTGAAAGGCTGTGAGCAGGCGCAGACAACTGGACACCGCTTGAGTCAAGGTCGGATTTCAGAAATTCTTTGTTGGCCATGATTTGACTGAAAATGTGTTGAAAGACAAATGTTCACTACACACATAAAACTAGAAAATAAGGATTTCAGACGGAATTCTCGATTTAAGTAGATCGAACCTGACGCCAAGAGTTTGTTATCCTTCCGAATGCCTGAGCGTGAAACTAAAAACAAAGGGTCCAGCCGAATTTTGGAGAAGAAATACGTAACGCCAAGTAGGAAGAAAAAGAAAGGCCAAGAGGTCTATAATGCTCGTATGGCCCAATGGAGGAGAAATTGGGTTAAAACAGTTCGTTGCTATCTTCCGCCACTGGAACCAGAAATCCGAATACGTCATCGACGACAGAATGGAGGCGGCGGATCTTGCCAAGTCCCTTGGCAAATGCTCCGCCGCGCGTACCATGAAATCTAGACTGGCGGAACTCCGCCATTCGTAGTTGGACGAAATCAATCACTGGATCGATGTGTCTTTCACGTGTGAGTTCAGTTGCAAACGACAAATGCCAAGGGTACCAAGAACTGGTAATCCAATGGGAGTTGTTTAAGACTGTGGGAAGAGTGCTATGTCAATTCTAGGCAAACAACTGGGGATTGATAAAAAGGTCGATTCTGTCCACAGAACCTCGGACTAGGAAGTTGTTTTCTCTCCATAATGGGGGATGCTGGATACTTTTCGGGATAACACGGGATGGCTTTGACTGGATCGCATGCTGCTGCAATTTCAGCGGCAGTACTTATCTTGTCCGCTATAGTGTTTCTTCCCATGTATGTGATGCTATTCCGATCACTTTCTTCTAATGTCTAATTTAGACTTGTGTGCATGTTTGGCGGTATAATGATATATGTGACAGATACATCGCTTTGCGAGACCGGAGGAGACAGCGTCGTCTCTGCTCGTACATCCAGAATGTACCAGATGGCGACCTTCATCCTGCTCTCAGACACACTTTACGATTTCAGCAATTTGACCAGTGGCTTAAAGAGGCAAGACGAGAAGGTCGAACAGTCTCACGCCGTGAAATATGGTGAATCTCCTTTCGTATTCAATGTTATTTCATTTTCTCATCTCCATTTTTGGTCAAGATAAGAACATTAATTTAACTGGCAAAACATTAACCTTCTCACCTGACAGCATAATATGTTATTCGCCGCTACAGTCTCCTGTCAACCTGCGTCAACCACAGCGTGCACAGTTACATGGACCCATGATTGGAGATTTGGAAAATGCTGAAATAAGTGATACTTCTGTATTGGTTCACCGTAAATGCAAAAATGCGCTTCATCATTCATGCCTAGAATCATGGCTATCTCGCGGAAATTGGTCTTGTCCTATTTGTCGCTGCTCCTTGTTAGGAAGAAAAGGAATGTCTCGGGACGACGGATAAGGTCCACCATGAGTTGGTTCTCGTCATCAATCATGTTCTCGTGGTGTATAGTAAAACAATGATGTTTCAGTAATTTTCACCAAGTATAAGTTACACAAGAGCTCGCAAGTGTGAACTCACACTCAATGTGGGGTGGGTCCTCTCTAATTGAATACTAGATGACTCGGCTGCCTGTTCAACCTTCGACGCAAATACTGCACAAGATTGGCCAGGAAGAATTGTGCTGTATCCAATAGCAGAACTTTAGCTACACTTGAAGTGAACCAAGAACCACACTCCAATGCCAAAACGGTGGGGCGACGCAAACACTCAGCTTGTTTAGGCGATAACTTTGTGGTCAATGCTGACGACCGTTGGTATCAAAGTGAGGGAAGCTGCACTATGGTTTGACCGAGTTTTCATTGATATTCCTCAAGCGGCTGCAAATATGGTAAGGATGAATGACTAGCTCAGACAGAACATGACACATCTGATCAGCACATTGAACCAGATCCATCGCTATAGTTGCCACTAAATCCAATCACTCCAAATGTTGTAGTCCACCGGCCACTCAAGAGTCTGAGATCTGGCTTGCGAAAGGAACGAGAGAATCATCATGATTGGACAGCTCTGCAGTGGTACCCTCTTCCAAATTCAGAAGCGCCAGTAATTTGCTGCACCCATAACCAAAGTCAGTTGTAATGGATACTTTTTCGAAGTAAGAGACGTTGAACGAAACAAAAGAGGCAGGAAAGTGGTTGGATCTTTTAAACTCAGAGACCTCAGATTTGGAAGCTGGACCCTGGAGTGATGTCCCTCCGGATGAATGGCACAAGAGTACAGGTCGATTTCTTCGATGTTTTGTCCCAGATTTTGGAGGAAGCTCAATTCGATATTGGAAACAGTGAAAATAACCTTCTTTACTGCCTGGGATGGGCCCAAAAGCGTTAGGTCCTCGCCTGCGTACTCTTCTAATTCAAAGGATGATAGCCGAGGTAGCTTCGTGAGGTCTATGACAATAGAAGAGCTACCGATGCCCTCGCAATAAATTGGAATTTCACGGAGAGCGGGTAAGTTTGGGGTTGTCCAAGTGGAAGTTGCAGATAAAACGAGGCGTTCTATTGACTGGAAGGAGCAAGAGGGCAAGTTTGTTAACCAGTGTAGCCTCACGGAGAGCTGACTAACCTGAGATTGTAAAACATGGTCGATCATGAAGTGGGTCCAACCGGCAATAGCCAATATGGCCAGAACCAGAAAACTACTATATAGAACAGGGACAAGCAGCTCTCGTCGGAAACCCAGATGAATGTATTGGCAGCGCGTCAAAATAAAAAAATAAATAAATAATATATCATTTGTTGCCGCAATTCTGTTATTTTGGCAATTGACCAAGCAAGAGACATCTTCTTCCAAGCATCTGGACAAACCTCTGACTCCGGTTTGGTCCTTAGAGGAATCCAAATCTCTCTATGCGCCGAGCTTGCACGATGAGCTGCCGACGCAATCACACTATCATACTCCATGTATAGGTGCTACCCGTGCAGGGTTAGACAGCCTTGAACATATACTTCCCCGTAACTCTCTTCCCAGATGCTGCTAATGTATTCTTTTTGATGACTGGATCATGGCGCATAGACTGCTCTTATCTACTTTGATCCACTGTTCGAAGGATCATCTATGTGTAGAAGCTTGCAAGACACCGATTCGATTTACATCAATTTGCGACCTGTGTTGACAGGTGTGTGCTGGTCTCGGCTGATCAAGTAGACATCTGCATTACATGCCCTTCAAAGCTCTTCGGCCTTCTTCAAGAGGTCTTTCCTTTGTCTCAGTTTCTGCATAGCGGTCATATCGCCTAAATAACGAGGCGTGATTGGTGTCTGCTTAGCAGTTGGTAGCATAACGCAGCCGGAACCGGATGAAGTTGGAGGGTGGGGAGATGAATGTCGTCTAGTGCTCGGTAAGGTCGAATTGGGAGGATATTGCCTCTCAATTCGCAGCGAGGGTAAAGGAGGACGAGGTGCGATACGTGGAAATGAAAAAGGTCGAAGTTGACGTCCGGGGGTTGTTCCCTATATCGCGGATTAGCTTGTGCAACTGCCATTACTCAAATACCGCCTCGTCGCTGTTTCTCCATACTTTTATCGAAGTTTCGTTATGGCTTTTACCATCGGATTTCTTGTCGCGACCCCTGAGCTTGCTATGCTCTTGTCTCTTCTCGCAAAGCCCATGACAGATATTACAGATATGGAGCGGCCTTCCTCTTTTATTGACACGATTCAAAGGCCGATCTGGAAACAGTTAGAACCAGTACGCAGCCTCTTCCAAATTGGTAGTCAGACCATGATGTCGACAGTGTGATGCACGATGTCCTCGGACGCAAGCTTCACAAGCCCATTTCTCACCGTCGATTAGCATCTCTGAATTCTAGAACTAACAACATCGTAAAGAGAGACGGAAATCCCACATTGACATCAGGGTAAGCGATAGTTTGGGATTATATTGGAGGGTGTTGGGGCGGCTTAGCACGATTATAAGCAGAAAATAACATGAGGGATTTTTACAGCCAATCAGCCGGGAATGCTGCCAGTGAACCAACTTCGGGTACTTACACGGACCCTGCGTATGGCCAATCCAAATAACCATTTTGAAGAAGATGAGAATAAAATTGTCTGTAATCAAAATAGGCGAACGAGATGAAATGGAGATATCCCTTGAAACCTTTTCACTTGCCGATTACCGACTAGCGCCTTTATAGGTTTTAGAGGAATGTAAAATCACAAAGCTACCCGGTAAATGCTGGGAGAATCTGCCACCGTGACACTTGATTTCGGTGGCAGGATGGAAGTCTTCGCAAATAAGATCGAGACAAGCGGATAGAAATGTGAGTGCTGCTCTGGTGGTCATTCCCCAAGGAAGGATGTCATAGCTATAATCCTTTTTTACCTGCGTCGCAAACTTTAATATCTTTAATCCAGGTCGACCGGAGGATATCAGAGATCGTAACACGAGTCTTCGGATCAGGATCCAGGATTGCATATAGAACAGTACGGCGATATGCCTTCACATATTCAAAATCAGCATAATCTTGTTATTGTTGCACAGTGAGAATAGAGGACGTACCCCATTGATCCTCTCTAACTGGAAGTATTTCTCGGCTTTGTGATATTGAAGATATTCTTGATAAAGCTCATCATCTTCTGTGGCACTCCTCCATAGCCACCTTCCAGTCCTCATGGCGACATAAATTATTCCTAAAGGCCAAATATCAATAGCCCTGGGATCGAACATCTTGAGGACGAATTGTTCTGGTGCAATGTAGGGAACAGTACCTTGCAAACTGTACAGATTATGGGATTTTCTTTCCCACGGTAACCTGAAACAATCAGCACATCCAAAGTCAGCAATTTTCAATGCGCCTTGGAAAGTGAGGAGGAGATTTTCTGGCTTGAGGTTTCGATGTGATACTCCCATGTCATGAATATATTGTATTCCAAGAACTAGTTGTTTGAAATAGCAGTCAGACTCTACAGCCTCAAGCCGTTTCACCGTCCGGATAAGAGCGAAGAGGTCTCCCGCACAGTATTCCATGACCTGGCAGAGATTTCGACGGGAGTCTTGTAGCAGGTCCAGAGTTTGAACAACATGTGGGTGGCTCAAGGAACGCGCAATACAATATTCCGACGCAACGCGGTCTCGGTATTTCTTTACGGGTTCTCGGTGGCGGCGACGAAATATCTTGACTGCGAATAACTTTTCAATCCTCGTATCATCATTTTGGATCTTTTTATGTGCAACTCGAACCGTGCTGGCCACGTCACAATTTAATATTTCCTTGCATGAGCCGTAGTTTTTAATCAATGAGGCATCGTGTTCAGCTATATCACCATTCTTGAGCACTGCTCTGATCTCATTTCTCAGCTGATCGATAACCCCTAACGACATAGTCTGCAACGTGTACTGGAAAGACGCCGTACGCATGATTTTCCACGACCGGATTAACTTGAAGATCGTTGAGCTAGACCTTTCGTGCGATATATTTCTCAGATTGTGCACATGCGTTCCATCTTCGAGTAACTGGAATGCTCGCAGAGGTACGTTGCCTTTCTTCTTAGTACGTTCCTCGATTACTCGGGGTTCTCCACTAGAAAGTAGAGTGGTGTTGGATGAGAGAAGAGGTTCGTGATCGTCAGGGAACTGATATTGCATGGCCATCAAAAAGGGGCGGAACAGAGGTAAGTCAAAAATCGAGACTGTTGTCTGTGTATTCGACAGCACAACAAGAATCACTCTGATTCCGTGATGCTGTTCATGGATAGAGAAGGTGGGGGTGTGGGGTCATCAATGAGCCTCGTTGTCAAGCCACCCACATGGTCATTCAGTTTCGCTCAAATGGCCCCAACTCATAAAGTATAGGACCTGATAAATCCCGCACGCAAGAATGTATCTGCACGTTTTCACTACGGTACCACGTGACAACCGAAGCCCAAAAATAAAAGAAAATACCAAAGGGGAATTAAATTAAAAATAAATTTCTTTCTCATTTCGTTCATAATCTCTTTCTCAAGCTCACGTTCAAGAAGATCGTCGAGGAATTGTTTCGATCATGTGGCAACCACCTATTAATTTTGTCACTTTGCACTGTAAGATACAGCTGCTGACTTGCACATCTTGACAAGAAATATTTTCTGATACACATCGGTTTCCTTGCAGATGCGTGGATTATACTGATGGGCATTCTCGGGCTCATCATTATCTATCCTTTCGGCAACGTGGCGGCAATAGATGCCTACTTCTTCGGTGCAAGTGCATCAACTGAATCGGGCCTGAATACGTACGTCCTTCCCACGACAACACCATTTTCTACCCTTTGTCCTGCTTGTTTTTTCCTCTTAGAAGACTTTCATAGAAGATCCATTGGCTAAACGATCAATGCAATGCACAGGGTCGATGTTATGGCCTTGGAAACGTATCAGCAGCTCTACCTTTATTTCATACCAATCTTCACCAACCTCGGTTTCATCAACATGGTTGTCGTCGCGGTCCGCCTGTACTGGTTTGAGACACGGTTGAAGGAAACAGGTCAGAAATGTGAAGCATAGCTGGATCTTTCTATTTCATATAAGCTCATGAGTTTTTCTAGCATCCTCGGCCTGGAAGTCGCGTGCTCAGAATAGATCCCGCGATGTGGAGAGAGGAGAGGATTCAACCGGCAAAATGGACGACCAGCCGTCCCATCAGCAAGATATTTCTGGAAGCTCACTTGCGACAACTCAGCAGAGCTCGATAGTGAATCCTCAAGACATTGTGCATAATACTCATATCGCCTTCGCAGACGATTCAAGATCTCACAGTGACTCCAAGGTCCTGTACGTTCCAGGTCCGAGGGAACGTGATCAAGGTATAATAAATATTCCTACACATTCAGAAAATTTCGCTGACAAGGCCCTGTAGGTCAACCAATTGAAGAGAGAGATATAGTTAGCGATGACGGTATTTCCTAGCCTGCAACCCCGTAGGTATCATGCTATCAATTCAATGCTAAGTTTTAATTAGATGAGAGTACCATCAAACGCATATTGTCTGCATCGGGATCCAGCCATATCACTCGTCGACGACCCTACCAACTAGATGTCCCTAGTTTGTCAACAGCAAAATCTATCGAGCAGGTGGCTTCGTCCTTCTTCGCATTGGGTGGAGTGTCTGAAAATTCAGCCATTCCGCACCGCCCTCTAAAACGGCTACCCACCTCAGATCTGCCTGGGTTATCCAAGGGAGTCACTGTCGGGCGCAATTCCCGCTTTTATAACCTCACAACCGAAGATCGCGACCGACTGGGCGGTATCGAGTACCATAGCTTAAAACTTCTGCTCAAGATAGTTTTCGGTATGTAAAATTACATATTGTGGACATTGTGATTAGACTGATGTCACCAACAGGCTATTTTTTTGGCTTACATATCTTTGGCGCCATTTGTCTAGTCCCTTGGATCCATAGGGCTCCGGCCAAGTATACAGATTATCTCCAAGAATGCGGACAGGACAAAACGTGGTGGTAGGTTCAAAATCCATATGTATAATACAGTTATTAATTATCTGATCCTAGGGCTTTCTATTCCGCGCAAACAATGGTGGACAATCTGGGTTTTACATTGACGCCAGACTCAATGGTCCATTTCAACGATGCAACCTGGCCATTGTTGGTCATGTCCTTCTTAGCATTTGCAGGAAATACTCTCTACCCCGTCATTCTGCGACTTGTCATTTGGACTATGAGGAATATTGTGCCGAAAGACTCCGTAAATAAGGAGACACTGCAGTTCATACTCGACCACCCACGCCGTTGTTATACACTGCTTTTTCCGGCTCGACCTACCTGGATCTTGTTTGGCATCATATTTACGCTTAACTTTGTCGACGTAGTACTTATCATTGTGCTTGATCTCCATAATCCGGCTGTTAATAATCTTTCTCTCGGTCCACGTATCCTTTCGGCCATCTTTCAAGCTGCATCCTCACGACATACTGGGACATCGACATTTAATCTTGCGGAAGTTAATCCTGCGGTACAGTTTAGCTTGGTGGTTATGATGTATATCTCCATCCTGCCAATTGCGATCAGCATTCGCTCCTCAAACGCGTATGAGGAGAAAGCACTAGGCATTTATCCACATGAGAAAGGCTTGGATGAATCAAGTGGCTCTTCATACGTTATGACACATATCCGCAACCAGCTCTCCTTTGATTTGTGGTACATATTTCTTGGTACCTTTTGTATCTGCATTGCCGAAGCTAATCAAATCATGGATAATAACGATCCCGTGAGTAACGCACTTCCCCTTCTCTTTCCCTTCTTTTCGGAACGGCTTTTTTGGAGCATTTTAAACTGACTGCGTCTTTTATGAAGGCCTTTTCTGTTTTTTCGGTGTTTTTCGAAGTCGTATCAGGGTAGTATGTGTCTCTTAAATACCTTCGTTTTTCGGGAAGACGGTTTGAGTGATAACACATAGTAGTTGCAATGTCGGCCTCTCTCTTGGGTATCCTACAGTGAATACCTCTCTCAGCGGGCAATTCACCACCTTCAGTAAGGTTGTTATGTGCCTTATGATGATTCGCGGTCGGCACCGCGGGTTACCATATGCGCTAGATCGTGCCATCATGCTGCCCAGCGACCATATTACTGAGAACGACGGCTCATTTGATGCAGCTAAAAGTCAGATTCGCCGTACGTTGCCGATGAGGACATATTTGACAACCTAGGGAGATAAAGCCGAGATTGGTTCCAGTCAAACAAATGGAGCAAAATTAAAGCTGCAGAGGGGATAAAACCTAAATTTATATGGAGAGGAACTAAATTTAGGTGGATCAGCCGAATTTTAGGTTCAACCACCTAAATATAGATTTTCGTCTACTCTGTAAGATACGCGAAGTGGATTAGTATGAAAACAGTGGTAGAAGGAGCGTGCTACCGGTGACAACATACATACCTGTAGTAAAGGGAGAAAACTTTTTGGCAAGCAATACGTACTAGAAAGCATTTTTAACCTGAATTGTTGACTCTTGGCAGTCACTTTTCAAGTATCATGTCTTACATTTCGACGTAGACTGTTCTTCCACACCGTTTCTACCCAATCTTTCTTCCGGACTCATGGCGTCCTCATCTTCGGTATCATCGCCAATCAGTTTCTTGTTACAGGCTAGTCCCGCCTAATGCTCACTACAAGAGCATATTCGAATAGAAAACATAACATGGGAAGAAAGGAGAAAAGAAAACAACATGTTCTTTGGGCGTATATAGTATTATATCAGTGAAGGGAGGAAGCTAGGGAATCTAGTAGGTGTTGCATATTAATGTAGGTACGTAGGCGCCGTTAGCTTCGATGAGGTGATCATGAGGGCCTCGCCCGAATATGCTTCATGAGGTCAGCTCATAAACGTTTAGCACGTAAATTTCGTACTAATATTGAATGTATTCCTGTATCCAGATGGGTCATGGATCTGATGATTATTTTTCAAAGGGAGGTTTATATGGGAAAATAGAATTTACAATAATCTTGAAAATAATTGATTGGTCAGTGTTAGTAGTTAAATGGTGGGATTTCTATCAAAATTGCCTTCGACTGCGTCCAAAAATTTGATTTATCTATGCAGAATCGAGCTGGAAAAGGCTATGTACAATTCAACCTAGCTTGGATCCAGTGTCGACGAGCCCCAGGGACTGTGTCTCGCTGTTACACTTGCAGCGTAGCATTTTTTTCAAAAAATTCCTTCCGTGTTGTTAACTAATGTGTACAATGATCCACTCTTCGAAAGACCATGTAATTGTAGATTTAACCTGGACATTCTACATCAGCAGTATGCATCTTTGGTAATGTTGCAATCTAGCGACTGATTAATTAGATATCTTCGGAGCCGGAGTCCACATATCCGAACCTTGCATGGGTGGCGTTCACTGCCCTGTTTTTACACTAAGCTCGGCATGAATATTCCACTCGTTCTGCATGGATTGACCACGAACAAGACAAGGGGTCGTATTGTGCGACTCAATCGAAGATATGAGAATACGATCAAGGCGGGAACATTCCATACCTTCATTCTTCGTAGGTCGGAAAACTAGGTATCTTTGGCGAAGCTTCACTACACCCACGAGATATTTTACTCTTCTTATCCTGTATTCCAGAGCCTTTATAGCGATTGGGTAACCCAACCTTCACCATCTAGAAGTATGCTAACGACGACCTCTGAGTTTGCCAATCATGACTGGTCTTTTGAAAATAAACTTCCTTACCATTCATTATGCCTACTTTATTCTCACATGCGCGATGAGCAGTATCATATTATATACAACATCGACGCAGATCGACCGTATACGCTATGCCGACGCATTGTTCATGAGCATCAGTGCCATGACTGGAACTGGGTTAAATGTGGTACAGCTTAGCCATTGACAATTATGGTATATAGCCAACACTGACGTATTCTAAGCTGGATCTATCTACCCTAAACATATTCCAACAAGGCACGCTTTTTGTGCTTCTACTTTTGGGACATGCTATTCCTATCTCCGGTGTTGTCCTTATGTTTTGCAGACGGATGATTTGTTCTGCTCTTCACAACGCAACGGGTGGTGTGGGAGAGCAGTGCACGTATAGCACATCAACCCTAGAGGTACAGATCGAGCAGCCGTCTGAGAGAAAGTTTGATGCTATTTCTACCGATGATGCGAACAGGCATGTTTGCAACAATTTCACCCCTAAAAATACAGATGAGGTGAAAGAAGTCCTAGTGGGACACTCTGCCCAAAGCGATCCTCATTCATGGTTAGATCGTGACTTGATCTCCTCTGCTTCGAGGCCAGATCTTGGGGATAATGAGGGAACCGTTTCCATGACGGTTGCAAGGGATCCTTGCAACACGATAGTATATTCTTCCGGGTTTGTGATTAGATTGAAGAACTTTGTGCAATTTACCCAGAAGCACCTTCAGTCAAGAAGCTTAGTCGATTGTCGTCTGCCACACGTGGTACAATGCAGGGCAATTGCATTTTTGTCTTTCTTGGTTATACTCTATTTCACCATATTCCTTTCCCTTAGTATCGTGAGCGTCGGATATTGGTTGGAATCGAATCGCCCAGATGTCACACGTGAAGAGGGAATCTCCGCTTTCTGGGCTGGCGCTTTTCTCGCGACATCCGCATTTGCGAACTGTGGCATGTCTCTAAATGATACCAATATGGTTCCATTTCAACGAGAGTGAGTGAGACAATACATGCAAGTTTCCATCGAAAAACTTTCTTGCTGACCACTGATGAAAGGCCTTCCCTGCTCCTTATCCTCTGTGTTATCATTCTTGTTGGAAATACACTTTACCCCTGTCTATTACGGTTTACAATCTGGGCTATGAGGAAGGTGCTGCCGAACAAAGGGATATGGGGGTTGTGGCGACAGGCGCTCGATTTTACGCTTGTCTATTCCCAAAGCGTAAATCTACCTCGAATTTGTTGTTTGAAAGCTGAAACAAATAAGATTTTATAGGTATATAGGTATTTATTCCCGACTTGGCATACGTGGTTGTTGTTCGGGGTGATTTTAGCCCTTAACAGTATCTTGTGGGTTGCCTTCGAGCTGTTGTCCTTGACAGCGAATGCCGAAATAGAGGCGCTCCCAATTGGGGATCGAATATTGGACGGGCTCTTTCAGGCATTATGTTTGTTTTACCCCGGGCAATCTCATTGAAGTAAATCTAATTCAACAGTGAAGCCGTACGAGGTGGTGGATTCTGTGTCGTGGCTTTCGATACGTTGCCCCAAGGGATACTTGTCCTGTACCGTACGTATGCACCTGGAACGTCACTCGCGTAGTTGACTGATAGGAATTTATTTAGTCCTAGTGATGGTGAGATTTCAGGCTCTTTCACATTGGAACACAGATAGCTAATAAGCGCTTTCCAGTACATTCCTACTTTCCCAGTGTCAGCAGCCATCTGGTGTTTACTCTCACTTACCCTTTTATAACTCCTGTCTGACCCTCTATTAGTAATGCAGGCATGGGCCAAACCCAATCCCCGGAATTGGATCATCAAGGTGAAGAATCGGTTATACAGTACCCAACAGACCTTACAAATCCCTCAAGACTTGATCGCTGCCGCTTCGTATACCAACAAATTCGCTCTCAACTGGGCCACGATCTCTGGTGGCTTGGTCTAGTGGTTTTTATCATAACGGCTGTAGAGGCCGATCACTACAAACTGCATCCTCAGGCATTTTCCACCTTCAACATCATTTTCGAGGTTGTATCCGCATATAGCTGCGTCGGCGTGAGCGTCGGTTATCCTAACAAGGGTTACTCTTTCTGCGGCGAGTGGCACACGGTCAGTAAGCTTCTGCTGGCGGCAGTTTCATTACAGGGCAGACATTGCCGCTTGCCTGTCGTTGTCGACATTACCGTATTGCTTCGTGAATCTCGGTGCTGGATCGAGAATGTGACACACCAACAAAAGAAGAATGACGATTTAGAATGGGCCAGATGTTTAGTTATTGCACCGGACACACAAGCGGTGTCGACCAATCAGTTGCAGAAAGTCCCGCCATCCTTATTCGGTGTCTTACAATAGCGCCACCGCCCCACTCTAACAGGCAATCGAGTAAGGACTAATCAAAACGTCCTAAAAATCAAAGAAGGCCAATAGTGGTACAACCATGACCAAGAAACAAGGCGGCAACACATACTCTTAGCAGAGGATCATCATCTGTGGGAAAGTATCTAACTGAATTAGATAGTTAGTGAGCGGGGTATATGATTTTTCTGTTTTACCCACTAAAGGTGTTGATCAACGGATAATCACTTTCTCCACAACCGATTATTGAGCTTTTGAACGCGACGTTGCGCATCTGACCGTCTTGCACGTGGATGATTTCGAGAGGCTATAGCTCTTGTTGGAACTTCCAAATGCCACCAAATACCACTGAAGAGATGAGAAATACCAAATATGCCAAAACGAAAGAAATCATGTCGATCGATAATCCAGGCACAGGCTAAGAATGAAATTGGAAACTCAAGTTTGGCCGCAATTGTTCCTTGTTCCCCATCAAAGGCAATCAGACCGTCAACTCCGATCAGCCACTCTACGCTCACGGCCGAAAAAGTTTTACATCGATATCAACGTCTCGAACGTCGATTTTACGAATCCCTAGTTCTTCTCAGTGTTCTCGATCCAGTCCGTGGCTGCCGCTTTACCAACTACCGATGACACACTCGATCAAAAGATCCTTTGTCCATGCGATTACGATAATATGCTATTCTCATAAAGGAGGCGACACGGTTATGGCCGCGGCTTTGCAATCAACCCCTTTCGATCCCAAAACCGGCAAAGTAGTGTACAAGGAACCAGAGCAGAAACTAGCAACCAAGGCAAAGCCCACAGGATCCCCTGGAATGCTTCGAATATATACCGATGGCAGTTCGCTTGGCAATGGTAAAAAAAATTGCACAAGCTGGTATTGGGGTTTATTTCGGACCCAATGATACAAGGTAGGCTTCCAAGGTCCGACGTGGTGTCTTGAATCTGGAGCCTTTTACTAAATAGCAATTCCGTTGTTAGCAGAAACGTTTCCGAGCCATTGAAAGGCCACCGCCAGACAAATCAACGTGCCGAGTTGACAGCAATCATTAGAGCGCTTGAAATAGCACCCCGGCATCGTCCTGTGACGATTGTGACAGATAGTCGGTACTCCATTGACTGCGTTCCTAACTGGTTCCGCAAATGGATTCGCAACAACTGGCAAACATCAGATGGAAAGCCCGTTGAAAACAAAGATCTTATTCAGTCTATTCTGGTGAAGATCAATGAACGAGATTCACTAAAAGTGACTACCACCTTCGAATGGGTCAAGGGGCAAAACCGTGACGCGGGGAACGAAGAAGCAGATCGGTTAGCCGTCAACGGTGCCAGAAGGGGAGTTGGAGAAAAGGTGTCGTCAGCTGCACCTGGGCTCAGGGCAGCTGATGATGATATTCCTGACGAACTTGCTGATGATGACTTTTGATGAAGCATACATGTATAACGACGCGAGCGAGTCGTATCTACTTTATGATAAATAATGTAAATGTCATTGCGGGCTCTAGTTGATAGGTGAATATCATGAGCACTAATGGCATGGATCAATAAGATCATACAGCATACCACGTGGATGTCTCCCTTGCCGTCGGACATATGTATAATTCCTGCATGCGGCGATAAACAAAAGTCACACATGGCATGCACTCCTCACCACGTATCATACGAATGCAGTCATCAATCAAGACGAAAAACAAAAAATTCAGAGTACAGACCGCTTAATACGAAGGGACTCGGATGATCGGAGTTCTTGGCTCACTTACAACGAAGCACTCGAGCTTTGAATTTATCTAATCAGCCAATCACATGACGCAATCTCGTTATCCATGCTACGACGAAAGAAAAAGAAAGAATCCTCCCCCGCCTCTTGGTCTTGACGGATTACAACTCATTACAGATCAATCTCAAGAAAGCACCTGCTCAAGCATACAGAACCAGCGCAAAAGGTTCAAGCATCGCATTGTCAAACTGGCATACTCCAACGTCACAGCCCATCAATATTCAATGCTCGGCGAGCAACTCCGTCCATCATTCTTATCTTGCGCTATCTTCAAAATTATGATTAAATAACGTTTGCTGAAAATCGATTCTTTTTGTGGAAGAATCATTTTGTCGACGATCTGGAAGAGTTTTGGGATTTGTTAGTTCGACTACGTATTTGCAAAAGGTTTCGTCAAAGGAAGGAAGAATTTTACGACCAGCCGTCAAGATGCCGACGCTCGAAATCAACAATTTCAATATTGTCTGCTCCGTTCTAGGAGGGTTTATAACCCTCTTTGGGCTGGTGTCGTATTTGTTCAAGGAACGATTTTATTTATCGGAAGCCTGTACGTCCTTTTCCGCTCTCCGCGATCTGACATGTTTTTTTTGGGCTAACAAAGACGATAGTGATAGCTACATTGGCAGGCGTAGCGTTCTCGCCCCATGCGACCAACTTCATCAGACCGTTAGAATATGCAATGGGCTCCCAGACCAACCTAGACGCTATCACAATGTACTTCACCCGCCTCGTTTTAGGTGTCCAGCTAGTCATTGCCGGTGTCCAATTACCGGGACGGTACTTGCAGACAGAATGGAAAAGTCTGGCTCTACTCCTCGGTCCTGGGATGGCCGCCATGTGGCTGTCCAGTGGTTTACTGATCTGGGGTCTTGTGCCCAATATGTCGTTCATCGAGGCCCTGGCGGTTGGCGCATGCGTTACACCGACTGATCCTGTGTTGTCCAATTCTATTGTAAAGGGCAAGTTTGCGGATAAAAATATTCCGCGTCCTTTGCAGCGTATCATCATTGCTGAGTCTGGTGCTAATGATGGACTGGGGTATCCGTTTTTGTTTTTGGCACTTTATATCATGAAGTATACCCAGGGTCCGGGATTTAGTGGTGGAGGCGGCAAGGCGATTGCCCTGTGGGTGTACGAGACGCTACTTTATGAGATTGTGTTGAGTGTCGTGTATGGTGCTGCAGTTGGGTGGTTGTCCATGAAGCTACTTCATTGGGCAGAAGAGAAGCGTTATGTTGACAGGGAGAGTTTTCTAGTTTTTGCCATTTCGCTTGGTGTAAGTCTATCATACCCTTTGACTGGTTCTACTTGCTTACTGTTCTAGCTATTCATCATGGGCACCTGTGGTCTGATTGGCACCGACGATTTGCTTGCATGTTTCATAGCCGGAAACGCATTTACCCACGAGTAAGTCCTGTCGCGTCTGGTCCAGCATACGGTATACTAACGAAATAGTGATTGGTTCCGACTCGAAACAATGGATGACTCGCTCCAACCAACAATCGATATGCTACTCAATTTGGCCATTTTCGTCTGGTTCGGAACCGTTTGTCCCTGGGTGCTATTCGCGCACAATGATATCGTCCCTATCTATCGATTGATTGTCTTGGGCATTTTGATACTGTTATTTCGTCGTCTACCGGCCGTGTTTGCAATGCACAAGTACATCCATCAAATCGAGCAAGTATCTCAAGCACTCTTTGTAGGATTCTTCGGTCCTATTGGTGTCGGTGCTATTTTCTATCTGTCGGTTTGCCGCCAGTTTCTGCTGGAGGAGATGATTGTTGATGGGGAGGTACGGGCTGATGCCGCCAGGACGGCGGAGGTGACATATATCGTGGTCTGGTTCTTGGTCATTTGCAGCATCGTAAGTCTCTACTTCTATCAATTGAGCGACTTCGAAACTAACGTGAACAGTTCGTGCATGGCCTCAGCGTCCCCCTCGGCAAAGCAGGTTATTATATACCTCGCACAATCTCCACGGCACTTAGCTCTGCTTCGGCAGATCAAGAAGCGATCCGGCTTCCCAGCAGTCTGAATACTCACAGCACAGCAACAGCAGAGTCACACCGTGGCCTACGATTTTACCGAAAGCGAGGCAAAGCGCCGAGTCCTCGGGAGCCTCCCCGGATCACATTTCAGATCGCTGGCTCTCAGCAGCGACAGGAAGAACGGCGAGAAGATCAACAGGTGCAACAGCAACTCGAAGACGCTGGAGTCGCGGCTGCTGCTAATTCGAGTGCAGATGAAACACTGTCTCCGCAGCCGACGATGCCGGCTGTGCCTACTCCGGTGACGGTTCATGAACCTAGGAGGCCGATTAGGTTGATGAGTGATGATGGGCGTGTGACGGAGACGTTGAATGACTCTGAGTGATGAGTCCGCTTGTGTGAAAGAATGCATGGGGTGAACATGGGGTGGAGATGTAAAGACATTACGATACTCTCTGCGACAGAATCGGGTATCATTACTTTCGGTTGTGGATTATTTCGGAGGGTTTTGGTGTGAATATTTGACATAGAGTACATATTGACGGGGGAGAGGAGACTGTTGATACGGTGGAAAGAATGGACATAGAATATTTCTTTAGAAGAATTCGACATAGTAGGTAGAACTTCTGACAACAACATCTTAACTGTCTACTTGAATGTTAGACTGTGCATGCTTTTCTACCGTGTGTCAAAGTTTGGCGCGGGCTGTGCATCATCAGCAGTATGCGAATGAGAGGACGTGGTTTGAGGCTGTAAGGAAAGAAGGAAAGAAGATCTACCCTTCTATCAATGCTATCAGAACCCTGTTACGAGGGTCGCCTAAGATGAGAGCTATGCTTCCTATCATAATCCATAACTGTCTCGTTCGCAAGGAAAAGCAAATTATGTGGTGTAATTTCCCCGCCAATCAGATCCACGTTGCGGCAGTGCTAAAGGAGTTCGGCATCGATGCTCGGATATTTCATGCTAAACTCGATTACAGGCAACGTGATATCCTGATTTATTTATTTACTAACATGGACGAGTGCCAGATTCTGATTATGTCTCTGGCGGTCAATGCGCTGGGCCTTAATTTGCAACCACGATGTAATATTATGCATTTTTACGATCTGCCAATAACCAAGGCTATCATGGACCTGGCAATTGGTCGACTTCGCCGCTTTGGCCAGCAACTGGTCGTCATTGTCTATGCCTACCGGGTCAGCGAGAGTTGGAATACCAAGCAGGCTACAGTTGCCGGTCAGAAAGCTGTCGCGAGCATGATCTGCGGTCTGAATGTGGATATGTTCAGGATGGCGATCCAAATACGGAGGATGTGCGAGTCTTTGACTGGGTTGTCCGCAACGGCCATCTACATCGATTAGAGAATGGAGAGAAGCCACTAGCAGATGACATCACAGAGGACACTCAAATCCTTCAGGTCATTCAAGACTCCTTCGTTGAACAGGATGGTTTTGCCGCCGACTGACTTCGTTGACGGAAGATGAGTTAAGCCTGATATCGAACAACATAGGCCGCGACAATAAATATTTTCAGCAGCTGTAAATATCAGAGGAAACAAGGCAATAGACGGTTCATCATTAATTTGGTGACTTTGCTTCCTGCCTACCGTTACTTGGTAGAACTAAACTCGGTTGTGGATGCCTACCATAAAACCATCCTTCACAGCTCGGTCAAAGAATTTGGACTGCCGACAAACAATACAACGATGTACATGGAAGGTTAATGTCTCGCATTTGGCTTCAAGGTCTGAAAACTGCCCATTTTTTTGAATGCCAAAGAACACAAGGAGAGCAGCAAAACGTAGATCTAAAACAAAATTCTCAAAGATACGATTGAATGGCTGCGCAGACAAACCGCTGCGAGCAAAACAATAAGTAATGCTCATACACGTTCTTCTCCGTCCTCTTCGGCGGCATCCTCATGGCTGCCCGGCTTCGTCTGTGCGTAGGTATGGGCAAGGAATGAGTGTGTCACGCCAAGGTGTGATAGATACCAAGAATCTTGGCTGATTCGGAAAAAGGGGTGCTATCCAATTGTTAGATCCATGGAGCCATAATGTAGTTGCAAGTCTCCATACCTTGAGAACATCCCGGGGAGAAATATGGTTCGGCAAGTTAGTGAAATGATCGGCCATTAGTCCTGATACGTGAACAATACTCGAGCTGCTTGAGGTACTAAGCAGAGTGGCCGCAATTTTGTACACGGCTTCCACATCGCGAGCATAATCCCCAGTGTTTCCGAGCTGAATCAGGCTTTCCCCAATATTTCCTACCGATGCATTAGCGAATTTGATCGTGCGTATCCTTTTGCGCAATGAATTACCAATTTTGACTTCGCCATCTTCACTGATATGTACATTGTCGCATTTTAAATCTCCGTGACCGGTGTTAAGGACGTCATGGATATACATCAAACCGTGTAAGATCTATCCATTAGTCAGTAATCAATTAGCATAGTGATGTCTGTCCTTTGAGACCTTCTTGCAGATACTGGCCACTGCGATTTCATCCCCCCTTATAAGTGGGAGCAAATCTGTCAAAGATGCTCCCGTCCTCTCATAACTGAAGTAGATTCCGTCCTTGTTGACTGACACGTCCGTGAGGTTCACCAAATTTGGATGACTTGTTCGCCGCACAAGATCTTTCTTTTCAAAAGTGTCATCAATGGCCATTTTCTTGACCACCGTTGGCCGACAAGAAAGATCGCCTATCTTCATTCCAGAATATCCGTCTCCGTACGTGCGGGGGAATGCAACGAAGATGCTGTCCATCCGGGAGTTTTGAACTCTTTCCGCACAGCTGAAGGGAAGTTGGCTAGCCTCCGTGTCTGCAATTTTTTGGTCTTCACCATCACGGACAGCGACCGGGTGACCATAGATGGTCTTATTGGGAGGCAATCTGGCGATCCGTCGTCGACTCATTTTGAATTGAGATTAACGTATACTGTCTCAGCCTGTAGAACTAGAAATGATACAGTGCCCTCGTGGTGGGATGTACGGTTTATATACTTGAAGATTCGCCCATTGGAAATCTGCAACGGGAGGGTGACTCATTGCACTCATCGGAGAGGTATCTGCTGCATTGGAAATAATTCGTACCGGTAAGGCACTGTACCAATCGCTACGATCCTGTCTCGATACATCCATATCCACTATCGAAACATGTTTCTCTTTGAGATAAAATCTCACGTCTCAAGGGACCCCTCGACGCGAAATGCCAAAGAACAAAACCGGTTAGGTTCCTCGACAGAAAAGGCACCGTGTCAATCAGATGGAGGTGACATCAACTGGAGGCGACACTAACTGGAGGCGACACTAACTGGAGGCGACACTAACTGGAGGCGACACTAACTGGAAGTGACACCAACTGAAAGTGACACCAGCTGGAAGTGTCGGGGATATTTGAGGATGTGGTTTTGCAGTGAAGTGAAATGTTGACGAAGATACTCACACTATTCTACAGTATCAGTGTCTTCTACTTTCAGGATGAGAAGTGAAGCTTAATTGACGTCTGCCTTACACTGTCAGTCAATGTATGGATGGCATGGACCTCATCGCCCCTCTTGGAGGAATGATGAAGTTACATGTAAATTAACTTACGACGAAGGGGTGCTATTCAAGAACTGAATTAGCTGGTGAGGCTCTCCCTCCAGGCACATGACTAAGCTTTATGTTTCGCATTCTGCAGGAGAGAAATGTGAATGCACCGTGGTCTGCCAACAGGGTAGACTCGTCGTGTTTGTGAGAGACTGTCGATTCAACATTCTCAGCAATGCATATCGGCCTTACGTGTTTCCTTGTAGTGTAGCGCATCGTGTTTTGCCAAGCGTTGGACCAGGCATATTCGTCTTCTTCATTTGCTTTCCCGTGCTATTTAAACGTTCCACTTCATCTTCATCTACCAGCAGCCTCAACATTTATCACAATGCATGCTTTTGACCTCTCGACACCCCTCCAGTATAGAACATTCTCAGTACGTAGCTGACCTTCATCTCTCTACGATAATCGTCCTTGTGACCGCGCTTCCGACTTGAGCAATGATGGAACAACAAAACTTAACCCTTCATCTAACCGGGATCCCTGTGGAACTGGTCATTATGATCTTCAAAGATCTACCAGACCTTGAGAGCCTCTTTTCTATCATCCGAACCT
>JAKLNL010000115.1:0-20792 GCA_022814505.1 Talaromyces liani
AATTAGTTCCATGGGAGTATGGGCATGGGAGTTGGGAGTAACTTTATTTAGGTTCCATGGGAAATGTCAAGGCCTAAACCTGGATATTTAGAGTTGTTATATAGTTCTTAATACTCTAGTCTATACTTAAATCCTAGTACTAATTTAATATCTTTCTACTTATTACCTATGGGGATTTCCTCTAGTTATTGCCTTTCTTGAGCATTCTAAAACTAGCTCTTAAGGTCTTTATAAATTACATTACTGATTTCTTAACTAATTTTAGCTTACTAGTAACTCTACTATCCTTTAGTTCTTGGAACTATTCTGGATATTCATTTTATGTCTTTTACATTTTTTTGAAAGTATTATTTCTTTCCTGGTTTTCTAATTCAGTATCTTATTCATTATAGATGTCTTGGTAATCCTCTATCCTATATAAGTCCTTATTCCTGGAATGATCTATAACCTTATAGGGTGTCTAGTCATTGTTGTGATATATTTTATATTTGATCTATAGTTATATATTGCTTTAATCTACTTTCCTGGTTTTGGGCTTCTGCATTCTCTAGTATAATATTCTTTCTTGTAGCAGTTGTAGTATTTAATCTTGCTTTTGTCCTGTGGTCCTCTACTATTTGTAGTTTGTTCAGCTGTTGCGTCCAGCTCTATGGGCATTGGTCTATAGGGATTATGTTTCCTTTTGTACACTTGTTTGGTCTGTGGTCTCTATTCATTTCGGTGTTTCTTTTCCATACGTCTTTCATATAGTTGGTTATCGAGTTTGACTGCTATGTTGATCATTCCTAGTAGATGATCGGGTTGTTTTGGAATCCTTGCGATTTCATCCTTGATTTCGTCCTTTAGACCTTGATAGAACTGGTCTGCCTTTGCTTTGTCGTCCTATCCTAGATGAGAGCTGATCTGGTGAAATCGTGATGTATAATCTGATGTGGAAGTAATTTGCTGTAATTGTTGTATTTTCTGGGCTGCTGAGTTTTATTTATTAATTTTGCTAAAGGTTGATTTAATTTTCTTGATGAATTCCTTGTAGTCTGTAAAGGTCTTATTGATGTCATCATCTCTTTTGTCTTTGGGTTCCTTAAACTATGATTATACATATGGTTCGAACCAGTCCATTGCCTCTCCTTCTAAGAAAGTAGAAGCGGCTAGGACTTTGTCTACTTCTCCTGAGAGTAGGTACGAATTAGCTGCGAAGTAAAGTTATATTTGTGCTAAGAAGGGTTATAACTTCTTGTGCTCTCCCATAAATGGTATTGGTTTGTTGATCTTAAGCTAAGGTCTTAAAGCCTATGCTGCCTTTAATTTAGCTATTCTTGCTCTAAGTTGCTGTACTTCCTGCGCTGTAGGTAGTTGTACCTTGGTAGCACTGCTAGTTGTAGATTCTCCTGCTATAGTTAGTTTTCTTAATTGGGTAATATTTTCCTAACCTAGTAATTTCTGATAGTACTTCACTCCTAGCGTATCCCGGAGTTAAGATGATAGTTCTTTTGTTATGGACTTGGATCCACCTTAGTTAAATAGTGTTGTGTTGAGGTATGCTAGGCTTTATTAAACTATATAAAGGTTCCTAGAACAGTTAATAGGTAAGGTAGCTTAAGTAAATAAAGTAATAGTAGTTAAACTAGTATCTAGAAATCTAAATATAATTAAGATAAAAAGATCCCTTATATAGCCTGGTGTTTATATAAGTTGATTTTGCCTTACTAACTTTTACTATAGTATTTAAGTAACTTATATTAAAGAATTATAAAGAACTAAATATATAGTAAAGAGTATTCTTATATATCTAGTCCTCCTTATTTTATATACTATATATTATATACTTCTTTATTATTTTCTAGTATATTATAGAAAATATATAATATACTATCTAATTATCTTCTTCTATAAGATATACTTAGTATTTTATTATATTTCTATATCTTTTAATATATCTTTGGTTATATGACTTCCTTAGCGTCCTTCCCTGTGTCCTGATCCTGATTATTGTCCTCTAATCATCCCTTTCTGATGTTTTTTATATTGTGTAGCGTATGCAGGTTTTTTAGTGCGAATAGCAGTCTGGTGCGCGCTAATTTAGTAAGGAGTCCTCTTGGCAAATCCTTATATCGAGGAAAGCCAGCTATCCAATGAGGGTGTACGAGTGGATATATACGCTGCGCTCACCATATTCGGGGTAGCGGTATAATAAACTTGTCACTAGGTCAGGTACAGTACATTATATACCTAACTACATCCTCTTGTCTCCCGAGGTCAGGTACACAGCCTAGCTAGCCCTTAAAGCTGAACTTTAGCTTGCTTACTCACATTTATGTCTATCTAGTTTAAGTATAGGACATACCTCTATCATACTACGGTAAGAAGGAAGCGTGTATTTAGTGAACTTTACATGTGCCCAAATGTAATTCCAGTGAAATATAGATTACGGCCGTAACGTAGATATAGGCTGCCATAAAACCAAGCATTAAGACACATGTTTACCAATCCTCTTATATTGACCTGCCTGCGATTGTCTTCTCTAGGATATTTAAAGCTGCAAGTATCATTTCAACTAGTCGCACACCAGTAGTTGATCACTGTGAACCGCACTTCTCTGGATTTCTATTCTTGGTTATTAAAAACCAGTAGAACTGTTTCAAAGGTAGTTAGCCTAGGTACGAGCACCCGAGCCCCAGTGGAAACTGTAGCTCCAGTAGATGCAGGGATGGACTAGACCTGGGACATCCTCCTTATAAACTATGTTCTAAGTGTAGGGATTATCAAGCTCTCTTTCCAGTTATTTGAGCGGCATTATTAGCCGCTATCAAATAGCGCGAGTGATGGGTAGTCCAGATTATCATGTTTCTAGTATAGGCTTAGTAAAGTATACTTCACAGTCTATTGTGTTTCTTATTCAAGGTACTTCTATATACGACGTCACTATCTCTTACGAGGTGAATTAAGACTGATATGTCCACAAGGTCCACCAAGTTTAGATGGCTTATTTATTATATCTTTCCCAAACGTGTCTCCAATAGTCATTTTCTTGACTAATGTTGGCTGACAAGAAAGATCACCTATCTCAATTCCAGAATATCTGTTTGCATACCTGCCTGGGAATTCACCAAACCACAAGGCACTGATTCTTGCTCGCAATATTATCTGTACTAGTACCCCCCACAATATATACTTTCTTCTGGCCAAGAACTTTATTCAAATAATCAATCGCAGACTGGTTCGGCCTGGAATTCTAATTTCCCACAGTAATTGCGATCGCCTTTGAGCCATCCAACTTCTTGGTACAGGCTGCTGCAGGTACATTCTTCAGAACATCATCAGTGAATCCATTCAGGCGATTGCTGCCATTAGTTAATATAATCAATGCTACACTGTTACAGCCTTGCTCAAGGGAGATGTCGCCATATGCAGCACCATTGTTAGAGAAAAATAGGTATATAACCTTATTAAACAGCGCCCAGAGATTGATTCCAAGTTCTCACAAAGATACAGCTACGAGCGTGCCAAATGCGAAGATCCAAAGATAAGTAAAGAACATTTTGATTGCGTACGAGCTGCTATATCAGAATATGGCATTTTACTAGACTAGTAAACTTATCAGGGTCAGAAAGGATAGGTTTAGGGTAAGATGCTCTATATAAGGCTAGTTAACCTTGAAGCATAATAATAATCATACGTTAGCGTTCAACCTCGTAGGCTTAAGCCTATAGCTATTGTTACTATGTCTAGATAAGTTTATTCTAATATATTAACTCAGTATAGAGTTTAACAAAAGCAGTTTTATAGTTGTTTATATTAACAATGGAAAATATAAAGAATAATAAAAGTTAGAGAGAAGAAAAAATCAAAAATGAGTATTAAAAAAATTCGTAAGGAAGAAAAAATGGAAGGCCTAGTAATGTAGTGTTTACCCGTGCCGCCAAGCCCACACCCCCTCGCACCGCGAGTGGGTGTGCGTCAGATAAGTGAAATTGTCACATAAATGATATTTTGTATGGAAATGGCTAACAAATTTACACTCTATCATCAACCCAACGAATTAAATTCGGATCTGAGCGTCTTGGGTAAGCCTGCTCAATTAGGTTCAACACTATATTACGATCAATCGCTGCCTCATCACTCGCTGTAAGTGGAGGAGGGAGTTGAGTAACTAATCCTAAAGGTGCCTTATAGAGCTCCTTAAGCCTCTTTCTCTTAGCCTTCTTTTCTACAGCTGTAGCACGCTTTTTAATAGCTCTATTCATATCTTTTATAGTAAGGATACCACCAACTTACACCTGGCGCTTAGTTTTTTTAGCAGATTTGTGTGTGTTAAGCATTTAAAAGCGCTTAATTTAAGCCTATTGTTAATCTTTGATATAGGCCTATGTAAGGCTTCTATCAAAAATCTTTTTTAGACTTCTCTAGATACCAGGAATTGCATTAGATATCTCATTTAGCTGAGCGTCAACCTTATTAATTGATCTTTGAAGCTTGTACGCAGTAGTTGGCGGAGAAAATAAAGCATTTGTAGGTGAACTTAGGATATCCAGCTACTTAGTATCATCATATATCTACAATTCCTGCCCTTCTTAGAGGTCATATTTCTCAATTAAAGGACTAACAATTAGCTCCGGATTGAGAGGCCAAAGCCCACGCGCAGAGAATCCATTCCAGATAACTCTTGGAGTAAGGGCTTCAGCGCGTACGCGAGCAATATTGGCCAAAAAATCGATCTTATCGTAAAAATAGCCTCCAAGGTGTGCTTGGTCGTTAATAGCCCTTCTGTGGACACGTTTATATTGCATAAACGGTAGCCCATCTAAGGGCTGTAAAAGATGCATTATATGAGCTAGAAAAGCCACTGCTAGTATCTTATTTTCTTCACAATAAGATAAGAACTCGTGCGTAATATGAGCATCATGATTATCTATAAGAAGGATGCGAAAATTGTTTCCTGCTTGTTCTTATATATACTCATTGAAATGCTTAAGCCATTCATACACAATTGCATCATTTGAGTAGCCTTTATCGCTTATAGCGATTATCTAGTCCTCCTCCTTGAGATATTCAAATCAGCTCTCAAGGATAGCCTTTCCCTTAAAAATAAGCATTAGCGGAATCTTATTTCTAGTAGCGCTTATACCCTTAATTGTAGAGACTAATTCTCATAAAAAAGAGCTTAGAATCTCTCTCAAAGCATGCAGATATTTTATTATAACTTCTTCATCCCCCCCCTATCCAATTTAAAAGCTGGATTCGTTAAAATTCCAAATATTAGAAGGCGTAATCTTATAGTTCTTTATTGCAATTTCTAGATGGTCAAACCAAGTCTGTATAACAGCTGGGTCCTTAGCAAGGTGCCGCTTTGATTCAATAGTCTTTTGCTTCACTTTAACGTAGTCTTTGCCTAGTTGTTTAAGAAAGTGATAGACCCAGCGATCTCCGAGTTGGGGGGGGCTATCTGCATTAAGATACATGTTTTAATGCACCTTTTCCGCATAATTTTTAATCATACAGATACTTGGAGGAATTCCTCTCTCATCTAGATCATCCATCCATATAATTATAGCACATTCTTGATCATCCAATAATCTTTTATGCGCTAGTCGTCGGTTTAGTTGAGAAGTGCCGCCTAACACACATTGCCAGAGCCATTAATAATCAATACCAAATTAGCGCGCTAATGGCTTGATTTTTTGCTTTAGATCTCTTCTAAGTATCTCTAATACCTCTAATATCCTCTTTTCCTCTTCTTTATATTTATCGGACGGCATTTTGGTGGTGTTTAGGGGCTTTAGGATGACACGGGGAGTTGAAATATTAAAAATATCATTTATGTGACAATTTCACTTATCTGACGCACACCCACTCGCGGTGCGAGGGGGTGTGGGCTTGGCGGCACGGGTAGTGTGAAAGTGCTCAGGCCGAGGTACTAATATTGACTAATATTGCACTAAGGGTAGCGGTCAACGAGAAAACTAAGCATGGAGAATAAATACAGGAGTAAGAGGAAGCCAGCGCTGGAGTCGATATTTACATATGCGCGCTCCAATATCAATTCCCAATACAGTACCGTATAGGGTAGGAAGCCCTATGACCGGAATAATCCGTCAAAAGCCCTAACCTAGATATGACCCGTGTACGGTTGTCACATTTAGCATAACTCTATACTCAGCTTATTAATAGCTAATCTTAAGCTTTTTTAGCAGCCACCTTAGTAACTAGAAGCACATCCCCCTAGCACCTTGCGCACAATTCTCAAAGCTTAAGAAATCACCAAGAAGCTATCCACGGAGTAGCTTGACCGTTGAGTGAATATATAGCATGTAGCTTGTAGAGATTCCTTATATCATATAACCTAATTCTAAACAAAGAAGTAAGGCTATTCCCAGCGTAGAGCAATCACATAGACATGCCCAAAAAAGAAGAAAAGTGATGCTTAGTTTTATGTGAAAGTGCTCAGGCTGAAGTACTAATATTGGCTGATATTATACTAAGGGTAGTAGTTAATGAGAAAATTAAATATAGAGAATAAATACAGGAGTAAGAATAAGCTAGCACTAGAGTTGATATTTATATATGAGCTCTATTCTCAATACAGTACCGCTGGCGGTCCCCAATATAGAGATATCTAGGGCCTCAGCCCTATCGGTAAGATCCGTTCCCATGCCTCCATTCCCACGTGCCAAGCCCTAAACCCTATGACGGCTGAGAGCTGTCACACTATCTTACTTAGAACTATTCCTTAGGGCTTTCCTAGTATTCCGTTCTACAAGTGTTCTGTAGCCCATACCATCTTATTCGGACTCTCGTTCCATCCCGCTCATTACATATATATGGAATGTCATCCTCCTGCAGTCTTCGAAGATTCTCATCTGCGGACTACCCTACGACCCATCAGAAATAGTCATCGATAAACGCCGATGAGCCACCTTTATGGTCGACCGGCTGAAATCTGTGTCAATTTTCGCGTTTCGAGTCCATATCATGCACGTATCAGGCGATCAAGGGACAGTGATATGTTTAACACTAACCTTTACCAGGCAACATGTTGGATTAATGATGTTCTAAATGTTTTATATGCCCGTTGTTCACTGCAATTATATATTTACACCTACCCTGCATTCGTCTGTTTCCTCATCGCCTCCATTGAAGCTGTTAAATGAGGCAGCGGTGATGCCCCGTGAATTCATATTAGCGACTTTCGCGATAAGATCTGCCATTGACAGTTCAATGTTAAGTTTGACCATGTAGGCAAGAGGATGAAACTGCATATAACTGAAAGGCTCTGTTAGCATTCCTTTCATTTTTCCAATATCTCTCCGGGCCTTTACTTACACAAACGTATTGGACACGCTCATCATGGAGATGATCAGGACGTCCATACTAAGAGACACCCCAACAATACTCATGTTGAACTTCACCAGGGTGTCATACTTCCTTAAGCCGGCTGTCAATAATTCTGTTCGAACAATATGGATAAAATAAAAGTTTAATGTTCCATCAACGAGAAGATATATCCCCTTTTCGCAACGATCCCACCAGTTGTTAATCCAGATATATTTCTCCGATATTTGCAGGCGTGCAGGGATCCATATACTGTAGACCGAAATATTGACGGCTGTAATTAAAATTGCCACGCCGACCTTGAGGCGACGGACCTTCTCTCGATCGTTGAGAAGAAGAGCACATCGATTGATGATGATCTGGAGGAGAAATTGGACCTAATAAGACTGGTATTAATAGCTAACTTCATAACATAGAAGAAAACACACGCACTTGAAGCGCCCAGGTCGTCACTCGATTTGGTTAGCATTCTAGTTGAGAAAGTTGTGAAGAGAGCGCGTACCGATGGTGAAGTAGAATGCAAAACTGAGAAGTTGGTCGTCAGTACTTGCTTGGCTCGGATGTAACCTGAAGGTTTTTATTGCTCACCTGGGAGGAATGATATATCTCAAGTATAACCAACAGATGATGCTGAATATGGCGCAGACGAGGATCTCGAGCCAAATCATCCAGAAATAAGCATTCTTTAATATATGAAAGTGCTGCCGATGGTACATATGCCTAGTCTGTTTTGCCGCTGTCCAGGTGGTAAGCACACCAAAGCCAAGGGTGAAGCCCCAAGCAATGGAAGCGATAGCCAACTCATTCTCTGTCACCAGTGGAAGCACGAAATGAGGTGAGAGGAGCGTTAGCATGGCTGATCATCGAGGCAGAACCCTGGAGTTTGAGACATCTTTAACAGGAAGGAATCTGTACAGAGAGACGTGATAACATGGAAGCAGCCGACGGCGGCATGGAGTAATGTATTTCATCCGGATCGACATTGAAGCTCAAAGGTGACAAGGGATTTTGGCAAACTTCTAGACTACTAGGCATTTCTGTTCACGATGCTGGGATGGTAGAATTGCAGGGTGAAGAGAGTTGCGCTATGACCTCATCGGAAGGGATTTCCGGAAATCATGAGGTTGTCCATGCCCGGTAAACTCATTTCCAGCCCACCCGGACGAGTGGTACACCAATGCGCTCCCGGAAGGGTTTGAGGCGCCTTGGAACAGTATCTGAGGACCGCCATATTTGTTAGGTGATAGTTTTATGGGAACAGGTGGACGTGGAATGCAGTTCTGTAGGCTTGACAGATCTCTGCACTTCAGCCTCCACCCGGGGCATGCCTACTACGTAGTTACTATTTGCGCTCATATATAGTAACGTAATACACTAGTGAGTTTGCCACACTAGCGTGTCACGGACCTGGATCCACCTTAGTTAAACAGCGTTGTGTCGCTTTGTTGAAACATGTCGCAACCTCGGACGTTGCTAAAATACGGTAACACAGGTGTAAGCTGTAAATCTGTATGTATGAAGATGTTCTATTATTTAAAGTATTCCTGAGCCAGGGGATCACAAGATACCTATCTTTTTTAAGTAAGGGTTATATGGGGGTCAAATTTGGCGGGTTGTAGACACAAAACCCAACCCGAGAACCCAAAACCCAACCCAACCTCCTGGGTTAGGATTGGCTTATTTTTTTTTTTAAGGTTTTTTGGGTTCGGGTTTCTGAATGTAAGAGGGGTTTATGAGAGCATAGTAGTACGGTGTAAGAGGCATGGTGTTACGAACCAACTTGCATGACGCGAAAAGGAACTATGACAGGAAGAAAACATCTCTCTCCGCGCGAATCGAATTTTGAAATGGCGCGCCCAGATCCGGCCGGAAACGGCTGTAAATTTAGCAGTTTATTCCTCAAAGGCAGAGCTATCGATTGATCCTAGTTTTACTAGATAAGACTGTAGCAATGGGTAAGGGGATAGTTGTAACACCTTTGATGGGTGAAAATCTCGTTCTGTAGGGTGTTTGTGATCTGATTATAACTGTCAGGCGGAGAGCTTAGAAACGGAGAATAGCTTCAAGACGGGAACTATGTCACGTGCCCCGTTTTGTCCTAGGGCTGATTATGTCAAAGGGGTTTTACGAGAGCGTAATAGTAAGAGTAAGGAATCTGGCTTCTAAACGTAGGGGTCTGTATCGTTCGCAGCTATTTGCTGCTCTCTAGGATGCTTTAGCAATGCAGCCTTAAGATATGCTCACGTGCTGACTAATACACAATATCTAACTTAGCTAGCTAAGGTCACATGATCCTAGTATATGAAGCTATCTATAGTATCATTCATTCTATAGCCTTATAGCTATCCCCTTTCTTGTATAGTCACGGCCCAGGACTTAAATTTGTACTGTAGCTAGTCTTTAGTGATTTAAAGCTTCTTTCCAAATTTGATATTATAATTTGCTATTAATTATAGAGTAATTATAGATATATAATTTGTGCTCTATGCGCAGCTATCTTTATAAATGTAGATATAGAGGCGCTAATTTAGCGCTAGCTAATTATTCCCACTTATAATATTCTTAGCGGGGCCTTATTAGCCTCTTCTCTTTTCCTTTCTTTACCCTTATTCGCCATAGTAAGTGCCACCCTAATTTACTATTTTAACCCTAAATCTTTATTTTATAGTATATAAAGTTAGATATAGCTTTATCTTTTTATTCTCTAGCTTTGGTTTTATTCCTTTAATAAAATTGTGATGATTTCTGATGGAATTATAGTTATAATAACTTAATAAGTCTTATATCTTACTTTGCTATCTAGCTATTTCTTTTCTTATAAATAATAACCTAATGCTTTAAATGCTAATATAATATATTATAGGCTAATTTATATCTATTATTACTATCAGCCCTCCTAGCTATCACTTTTTCTGCCCTCTAGGGTAGAGAGAATTCTAAAATTCCTATTAATAGTATATACATATTATTATAAGCTAGACTAATAATTCACAGCTACTTAATAAGAGGTCTAGTAGTGCCTTTAAGACTACTAAAGAGGAAGTGGTACTCCTTAATAGGTCTAAAGTTACTAGGCCTATTAAAGTAGTAAGTAAATCTATACTTTAATTTATAGCAATAGCTAATTAGATATAGACTAATAAAGAGTAAATCCTCTTTAAGGTGCTATGTCTTACCTACCTTTATTTATAGTAGCTAATTCCCTAATAACCTTTAGTTAAGAAGTACTTTCTAGTGATGTATATTATAAAACTAAAGAAGATTAATAAGTTATATAAAGCTTATTATAAAGGTAAACAGTATTATAAGCTAGTTTATATTATTAAAGCTTATTTTATAGTATCTTACTAATTATAGTAGATCTCTAAAAATTTTATTAAGTAGGCTTATATATTAGTAGCCTTATTTCATACCTAAGAATAGATGGATAAGCTAATTAAAAGTATAGCTAATCTTAATTATAAGCTTTATACTTTAGTATAAAAGGCTACAGTACCTAGTAGCTAAAGCTCTCCTTATAAGCTAAAAGTAGCTATAGCCCTAGTAGACTCTAATTTAAGGTTAGTTATTAATTAGTTACCCTTGGCTTCTTTAGAGGTTATTAGCTCCATTAAGGGGCATAGTAAGAATAAGGAGGAAAATAAGAAGGATAAGAATAAGGATTAAGAGTAGTCTCTAGTTAAATATCTCTTAGATTTAATATATAGCTAGTTTCTTTTACTATATCTTTATAAGCTTGTTAGTTAGGTTTTTATTTAATATATTTAGTAAGTTATTCTTCTGCTTTAAATCATATAATATATAGCTAATAATTATAATAAATATTAATAGATAGTTTCTTTTAAAATTAATTTTGCTTCCTTCTTTTGACTTTTTGCTCTAATTTTAGCTTCTTTAAATACCATTCTATAGCTATTATACTAGCTATATATTCTTCAGGCTTCTAGGTGCATTCCTCTTTAGAGTAGCCCTTCCACTTAACAAGGTATAGCTTTGCTTTATTTTAGCCTATTATTTTCTCCATACAAATCTCTTCTACTTTATACTTAATATTATCTCCCACTAGTATACTTTCTAATAGATTTATAGTCCTTATAGAATTATAATAAAGCTCTAGTAATGAAATATAGAAAATAGGGTATAGTTATCTATACTACAGCAGTAGTAATAACTAGTAGGTATTATTCTATATATTAATGATTTAGAAAGGCCCAATCTGCTTTAAATCAAATTTCTTAGAGCTACCTAGGGAGGTAATATTCTTAGTCCAAAGCATTACTTATTCCTTAATTTTAAACTGTATATCTATACATTTTTAATTGAAATATTTAGCCTAGGTTTTTAATGCTTGCTGAAGTATTTCTTAGAGTATAGTATACTTTTCCTATACTATCTATATATAATTTATTGCTAATTCTCTATTCAATTTTATCTATTAGCTTTTATCTTCTTTAAAATAGACCTCTAGTAAATTATTAATATTGATTCTTATTTTATTTTAAAAGCTTATTAGTACTTTAGTAGGTGTTATACTAGTAATACTATGCTTACTATTATTATATATATATTATATTATACTTAGCAAGCCAGCTTAATTATCTTATTTAAAATTATAATAGTACTAAAGATAGTGTTCTAATGTTTAATTTTAGTATTTAGTTTGATTATTAGTTCATAGATAGAAAGCAGTTAATAGTTTTCTTTTTATACCTAGGTAGAAGTACAATATTTACTAAAATAGTAAGGTAAATAGTTATATATGATTACTTATGATATATTATAGTATAGTGAAGTATTTGATTAGTATATTATATATAACTATAGTAAATTCCTTTGCATTAAGCTTCTTAGTAGTTGGTATATATATAATATACTTTATTAAAGGGTCAACTATAACTAATATAGTATTATAAACCTTGTCTATCTATTCAGACTTTAGGAGTTTTAGTATAAAGTCTAATATAATAATTTTAAATAGCTATGTTGGCTTTGGCAGCAGCTTTATAAGCCTATATTTCTTATACTTTAGTGCAGCTTTATACTAGTATACTTAATAGGTTTAATAATAGTATTAAATATTTATGTATAGATGCTGCTAGTAGTATTTTCTTATTATAATATTGTGTATTCTTTTTATATTAAAATAACCTTGTTAAGTATTATTATAGTTTATTTTCAGGATCTCTTGCTTTAATGCTTAATCTAGTAGTATATATACTATGCCTTTAAACTATAGTAGATCATCCAGTCCTATTAACTATTAGGATCTATTTATTTATAAATTTAAATCTTATAGCTAACTCTTAATAGCTCTAATATACATATCTATATATTAACACTTTAAAAATATAATAGCAAGCAACTCTAGTATCTCTAAATAAGCTATCTTAATATTAATAGCTACTACTACCTTATACTAGGGTACTAAGAGTTCTAAACCTCTAATAGCTCTTTTAACTATCCCTAGAGAGTTAAGTATATTTTAAAGCTTAACCTCTAATTTTTTTTTATTAATATAAAGAGGCTCTGTTTCCTCTTCTAGATATATTATATAAGTAATTTCTTCTAGACTTAATATTTTATTAGAGTAAATAGGTTTAGTAATATAGTCTTAGCTTAGCTTCTTTTTTAGAGTTAGTAGTAGAGTTTATTACTTATCTAGAGCTTTAGCATAGTCTAGCTTTTAATTTAGTATATCTATAGAATTCTTTATTCTAGGCTAGTACTTAATATTAAAATTAAATACAGTAAGCTTCTTAGCCTATCTTATTTAATAGTAGTTAAGCTCTTTAGTACTTATAAAATAATATAGATTATTATAATCTAATAGTATAGTAACTATTTCCTTATTACTCTCTAGGTAATATCTCTAATAGAGGAATAATTCTATAATAGCTAATAGCTCTAAGTTATGGGTCTTATAGTTTAACTCTATAGCCTTTAGCTTGTATAAGAAAAATGTAATTAAGTGCTATTGCCTATTATTTTCTTACTTTTAACTAAGAATTATACTTATAGCAAAGTTTGAAGTATCTATTTCTACCCTTATAAATAGGTTTAAATTATAATATCTTAATACTAAGGCTTTATAGAACGCCTATTTAAGCTATTTAAAAGCTTTTCTAGCTTTAGTACCTAGGGTAAAATCTCTCTATTATCTAAGATCCTCTCTATTAAGGTCTGAAAGTGTTTTTACCTTCTTAGAGTATCCCTTAATAAACTTTTAATAAAAGTTAGTAAATCTAAAGAATTGCTTTACTTTATATATATTCTTGGGTTCTAGCTAGTCATGAATTATAGTAATATAGTCTTATTCTATACTAATACCTCTAGGGCTTACTATAAAACTAAGGAAGTAAACTTTATTAATCTTAAAGATATATTTTAATAATTTAGTATATAATTTATATTACTATAGCTACTCTAAGACAGCTTTTATATTAGATTTATAACTTTCTATATCTTTTAAATAGATAATAATATTATTAAGGTATACTATGTAATATATGTTAAGAAGATCACTCAGTGCTTAGTTAATATAGGCTTAAAATATGGCTAGGGTATTAGCTAAGCTAAAAGATATAATAGTATACTTAAAATACCTATACTAGGTTTGAAACACTATTTTCTACTTGTCTCCTTCTTTGATTTAGATCTAGTAGTAAGTATCCTAAAGGTCTAGTTAGATATAAATTATAGTACTAGCTAGCTAGTTTATTATTTTTTTTATTAATAGTAATAGATAGTAATTCTTTACTATAATAGTATTTAAGTCTTAGTAATCTATATAAAACTACAGACTATTATCTTTTTTTAGTATAAAAAGGATAAGTGCTCTTACTAGGCTTTTAGATTTATAGATCTAACTCTTTATAATATTTTTAAATATATAATTTTAAAGCACTTTTTACTCTTTAGGACTTAGCTAATAGATTGACCAGTATAGTAGATCTTTACCTAGCTCTAGATTAATTACATAATTATATTTTATATACTTTAATAACTTAGCAGCCTTTTCTTCTAAGAATATATCTAGGTATAGTACTATATAGTTTAGTAATTTAGAAATATTAATAGTGTTTAGGCTTAAAACTCTATCTTTATTTAAATTGGCCATATATAGCTTAGCCTAATATATAGGATTCCTATCTTCTACCTTAAAAAGAAGCTTAATAGCTAAGATCTACTTAATCTATATCTCTAGTACTTGCTTCTTTATTTAGGCTTTAGCCTTATCTTTTAATTTTAGCTTTAGTAATTTCTATTATTATACTACTCCCTTCTAGGTTTAGTAATAATAAAGCTTCTCCTTAGCTTCTTGCTTACTCTATTTACTTTAATAGAACCATTTCTGTATAGAGTAATAGATATCTAGATCTAATTTAATATACTACAGCATTCCTAGAATTATATTATACTTTGCTATAGGTATAATATTATAAGCTTAGTAGATTTTCCTTATCTTTTTTACTAAATTAAGGGTAATAATATCTAGATATATCTTATCTAATATAAGAATTTAGTGTCTATCTATAGCTTTAGCTATAACTACTATACTAGTAATCTTATAATTATAGTATCTTACCTATTCTTAATTAATAAAATTACTATTAGCACTACTATTAATTAAAGTGAGTGCTTATTAGTATTCTTTTAGGGTCTGTATATAAATATATATAATAATATATAATCTAATATTTATTTGTGTAGTATAAATTCCTAAGGCTATATTAGCAGTGTTAAGAAAGTTGAATAGTTATTTTATATTAGTGCTATTATTTTATTTTAGTTATAATTTAGGGTATAACTAATAGTAATGATCTTTAGTATAATCTTTCTTTCTATAGTTGCTATAGGTTAGGTTAATACTATTAGGGTTTAGAGGTATAGTACTATTAGTACTATTAGTACTTTTCTAGTATAAATTATAGCTATATAGCTAGAAATAGTAAGTGCTATAGCCTTGACTTATCCCTTTATTACCTTAATAATTTAGTCTTTCCTATATGCTTATTCTATTTTCTAAGTTTAGGATTTAACTGTTGTTATTTAGTTTGGTTTAGGGTTTTCTTATTATATATTAGTGCTCTAGTATGCTGTCTTTAATATCTTAAAGCTAGGTTATATATGTGTTATAGCTTAGGTTTATAGGTTTATACTAACTATTAGATTTTTTCTTTATTAATTTAAGTACTCTTATTATTAGGTAAGCTTTTTACTACTTCTTAGTATACTTAATGCTAAGCTGACTTTCCTAGTTTTAGAATGTAATGTTGAACTAAGTTATGCTTTAGTTTTCTTACTATATTAAGGTTATATAGATCTAGTTTACTTTCTTCTAGAGTAGCTCTAGTGAGTTAATTTACTATATTAAGAAGTTATTAAAGTCATACTATATTATTATATCTATATTAGTACTATTATTTATCTCTTAGTCCTACTAGGTCCTTATATCTTTACTAAAAGCCTTTACTATAGTAATAATCTTGTGTTTATTAGCTTTAGGGCCTATATAGTACTACTAGTTCTCTATAAAGTAGTATTTAAGCTTTAATTTGAAGGCTCTTTTTTAAGAGATTTTTTTTATAATATAATACTATTTAGGATTAAATTTAGATGGCTTCACTAGCGCTACTATAGAGGGTAAATAACTTATAGCTATAAATTCTATTATTGTAGCTATTATTATATCTTCCCTATTATTAGATTATTAAGCTTAATTAGACATCTACGCTCTAGTTACTATATTTTATAGTTTATAGATATAATATAACTATATTATTTCTCTAGTTTATTATAGTAATATTTTAGCTTACTAATAGTATATCTCTTTAATAGTAAGCTGTGCTATATAATACTTAAGTTTAACTTTAGTTATAACTAGGATCTCTTCCTCTAAGCATACTTAAAAGGGTTTTAGTACTTTAATTTACTCTAGGCTATCCTTACTATAGTATATAAAGATTTCTATTATTGTATTTTTAGATTTAGTTTGGCTCTATATTATAGGGGCTATAATTCTAAACTCTATGCTACTAGGCTTTTATAATAAGAGCAAATAGACTGTTAAAGGGGTTTTATAAGAGTGTAATAGTAAGAGTAAGGAATCTAGCTTCTAAATGTAGGGGTCTATATTATTCACAGCTATTTGCTGCTCTCTAGGATGCTTTGGCAATGCGGCCTCAAGATGTGCTCGCGTGCTGACTAATACACGATATCTAGCTAGCCGAGGTCACGTGATCCTGGTACATGAAGCTATCCGCAGTGTCATTCATTCCACGGCCTTACAGATTAGTTATTACCTGAATCACACACGATTTAGTCTTGTATATATTAGTGATTTAGGAAAACCTTTTTAGGAGGTAGTGAATAGCTACCTTATAAATTATACTATATCTATGAATCTCACTTAAATTATACTTCAACCTAAGTTATATTATATCTCTTAATTATACTTTCTATCTAGTCTCTTATAGTCTATTTACTGCCCTTAAGAAGAGAGCTTAATTATAAGGAATAAAATAGCTATATATTATAGTAAATAAATTAGCTCTTAGCAGCTAGCTAATCCCCTTATTAAAGAGTAGAAATAGACATGTATAGGGTGCGGTTTGGTGCGGTTCTAGGCGTTTATTTGACGGACTGTGCGGTTTTTGGTTCGCCAATACAAGGCCCATAACCGCATCTAAAAACCGCAGTCTGGTTTTAGGTTCACCATACGTGAACCATTTCACAAGGTCACATGATTGAAAATTACTAATTATAGTTAGATTGGTTTACAGTCTGGTTTGGTTCACCTACACTAATTAGGACTATTTAAAAAAATCGTAGATATAAGGATAATATTTAGTTAATTAGATATATACTATATTAATCTTATAGATATTAAAACGTTCAGTAGCTTTATTAATAAAAATAACAAGAAATAATGTAATTTTAAGTATTTTATATGAAATATAGTATTACAGGATATATTACTAGTAGATATATATATATATTAGACTGCTACTAGAAATAATAAGATAGAATAGAGTAAGAATAATCTATATTCTTAGTTAGAAATCTTCTGTTAATTAAATAAAAGATAGATTATAGTATATAAAATCTAATAATACTGTGACGGTCGTAGGCCTTGTGAGTTGACAGCGGCCCCTATCCCGGCGCCGTCACGCAGCCTACGAACCCTAACCCTAACTACCGTTCACGATGGGATATCTCTTTGTTGTCGTGCCTTCCTGATTAGGTATTGCTATTAAGGCCTGTGGGGTATAAAGAGAGCTATAGTAAGTGCTACTTAGAGTCTCTTTTCTTCTTCCTTCTTATATACTTAGTTTTATATTAATAATACTACCCTAGAGCTTAGAAATAAGCAAGTGTTATATTAAACTAAGTATCCTTTTTTTTTACTTTTTAATATTATCTGACTGAAGCCTGAATCCTTAAAATTATTATTATAATATATATAGGTAAGGCTAGTTATCCTTTTTTTATTACTTTTTATTAAACCTTATCGAATTTTATTAAGGATAAAGATTAAAATGGCTAGATTAACCACTCTTAATAGCTAGAAGGATAATAGTGCTATATAGAAACCTGCCTATAAGTAGAGTGAGCCTATTAAGAGCTATTAAGTAGGTAAACGCAAGGAGTAGCAACTTATATTCAACTCTAAAGACCTAGTATAGTTAAAGAATTTAGAAGTTAATAATTAAGTAGAAGATCTTAATCTATAAGACTTTATTAAGTTAGCTAGATATAACTCTAGGATACTATATAAGGTTATAGTAGAATACTAGACTAATAAATTAGATAATTTCTAATATTTTATCAATAAGTTAAAGAAATTATATGAATAAAAGGTATAGACTAAGGATAAAGTATTAATCCTGTTTATTAATAAGCGAGATAAGTTATAATAGGTGCTTAAGCGTATAATAATCTAGTTTACTAATATAAGTAGTTCTAGAATAGTGATAATAAGTAGCAAAAGACTAAAGATTCCTAATAATAAGAAGTTATAGGATAGTTAGAACTTATAATATAAGTTATAGAAGATTAATATATAAGAAAAGTTATATATTTTAATATATTAATATAATATGCTAGAGTCATGAATCCTTTATATTAAATCTATATATAAAGGTAAGGTAGTTAACTACCTTATAGTATATATACAGGATAATACTATTAATCTCTATCTTAATTCTAATAATATATTCAAACACCTAGATATAGTTTACTTAGATATGAACTATAAGATTAATACTAAAACTAAGTTCTATAAATTTAAGTAGAAGATAATATATTTCTAAATCTTCCTTTTAAAGTTTAACTTGCTCACTTTAGACGCTAAGAAAGCTTATACTAAATAGAAGAAGAAGCTTTACTATAAGTTTAATCCTAAGATAAAGCGCACTATAATATATAAAGTAAATAACCCTACCTATAAGTATAATAAGTTTATCTATGTTTATAATCTTGTTGCTAATTAGTTAAAGTAAATTATAAAGGAGGAGAAGAGTGTAGCTAAAAATAATAAGGGTAGTTAGACTATAAAAGATAATAAGGCTAATAAGCTACTAGGTAAAAAGAGTATATAAGGTAACTATAATACTACTACTCCTTAGACTCCTAAAGTTCTACTCTCTAAAGAAAAGCTTAATAAGTTAAAAGAGAATTATTTATACTTCAACTATAAGCAGCTAGGTTATCTTAACTATAACTACCTCTTATAAAAGAAAGCTACTATAGAGGTTAAGGCTATAGAAGAAGTATAAGCACCTATAGATTTAGAAAATAATAAGATCTAAGAGAAGTCTCCTTCTTAGACTAGAAGGGTATTAATTACTAGGCTTTAGATTTAATTAGATTATTAGGGAATAATAAGGAAAGTTTTACTATATTAATCTAATTAGTAAAGAATTCACTATTAATTATATCTAGAGTACTAGTTAATACTAGAGTAAATAGGTTAGTATTTATTAATACTTATTTAGCTAGACTACTAGTAAAATATTTCTAGATTTTATTAGTTACCTTAGATAACCTACTAAAGATTAAAGTCTTTAATAGTACTAAGGGATAATTAATTAGATAGGCTCTTATTCTTTATCTCCTAGTAGATAGATGCTAGTAGATAGATATATTATTCCTAGTCACTAATCTTAGAAAATATAAGGTGATATTAGGAAAGAAGTAGTTAGTAGAGAATAGAGTACTATTTAATTACTTTTACTAATATCTTATCTAGCTAGAAGAATAGTTATTAAAAGAGAAATTTATAAGTAAGTACTTTGTAGTAGTATTATAGATAATTTTATAAAAATAGATTACTAATTAAGCATATTAGGAGGATATCACTAGATAGAACTAGCTTTAGGAGGAAATAAAGCTATTATATTACTATCCCTATACTTAGGAGTTAGAGCTATTAATACCTACTACTTATAGCCACAGCTATAAATAGAGTTATAAAGCCTTATTAGCCTATATAGATTAAGAGTTATATAAAGCTTATATCTAATTTATTAAACTAGAGTAAGAGCAGGAACCAGCTCCTTAGCTACTAAAGAAGGACTAGTAGAAAAGTATAAAGAAAGCTACTAAGCTAGATATTATAATAATAAATACCCTTGGCTTCTATTAGTATACTTATTAATAAGGTGTTAAGCTCTATATAACTAGCCTCTATAAAATTAATAAGAGAATTAAAAAATTAAAGAACCTAGTGGATTCTAAAGATCTAGAGATTAAGGAAATTAAGAAGTAGTTACTAGAGCATTATTAGGAATATATAGATATATTCTAGAAGTTTAAGTTAGATAAACTACTATCCTATAAATTATATAATTATAAGATTAAGCTAGTTAGAGAGAAGGATCTAGGGTATAGTCCTATTTATCACCTTGGCTAAGAAGAGTTAGAAGTTGTGAAGGAATATATTATTAATAACTTAAATAAAGGATTCATTATGGCTAGTTAAGCACTATTTATCTCTCTAATCTTTATAGTAAAGAAGCTAGAAGGTAGCCTCTATTTTTATATTAATTATTATAAGCTTAACTCTATTATAAAGAAGGACTAATATCTATTACCACTAATTAATAAAGTATTTAAGAGACTAAGCAAAGCTTATATATTTATAAAGCTTAATATATAGTAGGGTTTCTACTAAATCTATATACACTAGGAATCAGAGGATCTAATAATATTCTAATACTAGTATAGCACCTTTAAATATAAAGTTATGTCTTTTAGAGTTACTAATAGACTAGTGACTTTTTAATAGCTAATTAATAATATCTTTATAGACTGCCTTGACGACTTCCTAATTATATTTATTAATAATCTATTAATCTATAGTGATAATGAACTAGAGTATGAGACTTATTATTATTATTATTATTAATCATGTTTTATGTCCATATGCAGCACGACAGGCTATGACAGACCCAGGTGTAGCG
>JAKLNL010000116.1:0-20744 GCA_022814505.1 Talaromyces liani
AATTAGTTCCATGGGAGTATGGGCATGGGAGTTGGGAGTAACTTTATTTAGGTTCCATGGGAAATGTCAAGGCCTAGCTATTATCCACTAGTAAAAGGGATAAGTAAAATAGATTAAGTAATTAATCTAATGCCATTCCTCTGTACTAAGTTGAAATTATATATAATTATACTTAACACAGTATATGTCAAAGCTTACTTAAAGGTATTTTACATAATATAATATTAAGAATATAGAGTTCTATTATGTTCTAATATCTTATATTGGTACTAGCTTTAGTTCTTTAGCTTAGAGATTAAAGAATGCTATGCATCTTTAGAGGCTAGTATTAATAAAAACAGCCAAGCTATATATCTAGAAGATATATTAAAAAAGATTATTATAAGCTTTAGGATGACCTTAGAGGTTATATCTAAGTGCCCTAGAAGCTTTCCCTAGGATTAATCTTAGATGCTCCATTATAAAATTTTAGATTGTAATAATAAACTTACTTTTACTAGAATATAATTAATACTCTTTTCTCTTTAGATCTATTATAGTTAATCTACTTCTTTCTTAGACTAGGCTTAATTAGGATTATCATTTTTTAGATTAACTTTTATAAAGTATAATAAATTCTTAAGGCTGAGTTAGATAACATAAACTAGATAGGGTATATATATAAGATAAAGCTGGTTAGAGAGATCTAGAGACTTAATTATATTATTAAACTCCTATAGTAGCATTTTATTGTTTATAGTATTATTACATATTAATGCAAGTATATAATTAACTAAATTATATTACTTAAATATCTCTAATAGAACTATACTAAGATTTTCCTCTATATACTAATTATAGAGAGGCTTAAACCTAAGAAGAATCTCATAATATCACTAATTCTTATTAATAAAATATCTAGTTATTATCATAAATGCTTACTAGAAAAGAGAAGTCTAATAATTAAGAGCTACTAATATCTTTATATTAGATAAAAGATAAGTTAAAAGTTTAGTTTATCTTTATATTACTTAAAGTCTAAGTTAATACTAAGCTATAGTTAGTAAGAGTAGATATAGGATAGTAAGAGATAGATAGGTATATTTAATTAGATTTTTAAGATCTTAATAGGTGAGAAATTAGAATAGAAGGTAGGAGTTTATAATAAATTTAATTTAAGCTTAGGTCTAGCCTTTCTTATTAAATTCTTTAATTTCCTTAGTCTGTTAAAAAGCCTATAATAATTTAGATTAATATTATAAAATTAAGTAGAGGTTAGCTCTATTACTATAAATTAAAAGGATTCTTAAATATTCCTTTGCTATATAATACTAGCTGCTATTCTTATATACTATACTCCTTCTAAATATCACTTTATAGAATTTATATTATTAGATATCTTTTATAGATAAGGTAGGGTCTTCTTATATTATTTATATATAATATAAAGCACTCTAGTTTAATAATAAGCCACTTATTTAAAGTCTTTTTAAATTAATAAATATTTTTTGGCTTCCCAATTTATTTTTTTATCTAAAAAGGATAATAAGAATTATATCTCTATCTACTAAGTAATAAAATTATTCTTATTTATTTCTAACTAAAGAATCTATAGCTTTCTCCTATCAGGCCCTATTAATTACAATAATTTAGGTATTAGAGGACCTGCACTAGTTATAGATAAGAAAAAGACTATTAGTTAAAATTATATAATAGAGATATTATCTATTATAATAGAATATAAGCTTAGATTATCAGTGATATTACTTCTAAGAAAGAAGGATAGATTAGCTTTTAAAAATAAAGAAGATTAAGATATTATTAGTCTAAATTTATATTCTCTCAGGCATTGCTTATCTTAAGAAGAATAGATCCTTATTCTAAATTCTATATGGATCTATTAGCTATAAATCTAAGATCTAAAGCTTGAGTACTTTATTAAGAGAAACTTATAATAGTCTATTTTTTTTATTTAATATGACTTATTGATTGGCTAATACTGATAATTTTTATAGGAGTCCTATAGAAGTTCTATAGAAGGCCTATAGGAGTTCTATAGGAGTCCTATAGAAGGCCTATAAAAGTCCTATAGGAGTCCTATAGAACCTATTAGTTTGCCTAATATAATCTATTAATTAGCTGATACTAATAACTCCTATAGAAGTTCTATAGGAGTTATTAGTTTAGGGTCTATACTATTTTAGGAAGAAATTTATATTTTTATTAATTTTAATAGTAATCCTATAAATAAATAATAGCAATACCGTAACCTCTCTCTAAGTAAAGAGTATTAAAGTAACACTATAAGATTCAGGCCGCTTTCTAAAACTATATTATAAATTCTCTAATATTAATTTGTGTAGGGTTTCATAAGAATATATTAATAATATTTCTCTATAGATCTTATTTACTATAGATATATATATACAACTAATATTATATATTAATAGTATGTCTATCTATAGTAAGCTATAAGCCCTATAAGAAGTATCTATAGATAGCTTTTATAGGGCTAATAATTAATATCTTAATTATAATTTAGATTATTCTAGCTACAAGAGGAAATAATATATTTATTATATTTTATATAAGAACTCTCCAACCTAATAACAGACAGACTAGGAGATGACTTATTCTAATATTAAAGGTGGACTAAGCTATAGAATAGTCCTAATTAGCTAGTATATATACACCTATTAACAAATTAAATAATGCATCTTATTAGCTTTACTATAGCTAGAATTAAGTCTAACTAGTTAATAATGTGTCTTTCTAGACTTCCTTCTAGTAAGATCTTCCCTTATATGTCAGTAACTAGCATCTAGCTTATCATAAGGGAATACAGCAAACATGGCCTCGCAAAAGACACAACAAGAGATTGAAAGAACTTCAAGAAGATCACCAAAGGCATGGCAACTTTCGAAGAAATTTATAAGAAGATTAAAGTAGCCAATAACACAATGTAATAAGACCAACTCAAAGAGAATCTAAAACGCAAAATCAAGAAATTAAAAAGGTTTCGAGATCAGATCAAGACATGGGTGGCTAGCAATAAAGTCAAGGATAGAAGCCCTCTGCTAGAGAAACCACTAAATTCTATAACTTTTTATTAATAGTTTATAAATATAATATGAAGATAGGCATGATATAGACTATTCTAGAGAAGATAAGATGCTTAATAATGACTTAAACCTTAGCAATAATAAATCAGCGTTTGGTATTAGCTATAAGGGTAACTAAATATCTTCATAAGTGTCGGAATATCAATCTTATGATTCGGTGCTTCTGCACCGATATGACACGCATGTACGCGCACGTACGCGCACGTACGGAATGGGGATACTATTCCCCTAGCGCGTACGTAGCAACCCCCTATATAGCCACCTAGTTTCCCCAAGCCCCTACGGTTTTGGGGATCAGTCGTCAATATTAGGAATTCATACCATATTGATTAAGCTCACCACACAGGGCAGTCGGACCGCCCTACTCCCAATCCTATGCTTTGTAATACGGGACCGGAGTAAACCGACACTGATCAGTGAATATTCGCAGATCAGCTTTCTACGTATGCCTGCTTCGTGATCTGGAAACGTGGTTAGATCTCTCTTTTCCGAACCCCAGATGTGAGGCCTTAGTTGGTTATCACATTATCAACCTCCTACGGCCGCACCCCCGAAGGATCCTCTTATATTCGTTTTCCCCCTCATTCGTACGTTGTATGTTATTGTACGCTACGCTTTGTACACAACTCCAACTTTACGACCCAACCGCTGCTTCTCGCGCCGCTCTAAAAGAGGCCTAGCAAGTACGACCGGACCCCCGTATAACCTGACGCCGTGACCCTGCCGTACGACCTTATTATACACCGAACAATCCTCAATCTCAATACCGACCAGGCCCATATTGAGAACACCTATACCCGAATCCTTGATACGTCCTTTGCTGCGCCGTCCCACGCATCAAATTCATCACCCCGATACCCTGATATCAACGCTCTGATATCAATATCTCGATATTAACACCCGATATCAATTCTTCCTTGCTGCGCCGTCCTACGCAACGAATTCCTCATAACCCGATAACCCGATTCGGACGTCGTACGTACGAGCTCTATTCCGATACCGAACCCCTATATCTATCGGAAAAAGACTACGCCTGTATGCGGAGGTATCATAGACTCCGTACCCCCAGGCATCAATTCAACGCTCCAATCCCCGATTCGTACAGATAAGCCAATTCGCCAATATGGTCTCACCGCTTGATTTCGAACATGAAGATTATTGGCATGAATTCGACCCTGTCAATAAGAGCCAATTTAAACTGGATATCTACGTGTCAACTAGGCTAATCGAGTACGCCAATATCAATCGGTTATATAGTACGGACCTCTGGTGGATTTTTACAGATGACTTCAAGAAATGGAGCTTTGAGCACCTCTGCCGTACGTCAACGGCCTTACTTTGGGATCTCGCTACATTTCTTTACGCCAATGGCGCCTTACTCAGATCTCCATAGAGATATCCATCTGCGGAGATTCTATACGCCGAACTTGCGGAGGAAGAGCCTCACCAATGGACTATAGATTATATCCCACTTGATGCGCCGCAGCCTGTACGAATTGACCTTGCTTTGGAGATATTAAGAATAGCGCGAATTGCTCACCAACGCGCTCTCGCGTACGCCATTCCTCCAGCCCCAATTCGCGCTCAAAAGGCTGTCCCCAAGGCTGTTTCTGAAGCCGTATCCGCACCCCTGATTCGCGCTCAAAAGGCTGTCCCCAAGGCTGTTTCCAAAGCCGTATCCGCACCCCTGATTCGCGCTCAAAAGGCTGTCCCCAAGGCTGTTTCTAAAGCCGTATCCGCACCCCCAATTCGCGCTCAAAAGGCTGTCCACAAGGCTGTTTCCAAAGCCATATCTGCTGCCAACCCTAAGGGAAGCATCCAGGAAGGTATTCCCAGGCCTAGTCCCGAAGCTTGCCAGGGTGATATCTCTGCACCGAAGCCTTCACTAGGTGCGGATATCACCGTACAATATACGGCGCCGAAGCCTACACAAGGTGCCGTACAAGCCGCTGCCAATATCGTCCCTAGTCCCGAGTCCTGCCAGGGCAATACCCATACACGTGATCCTGTTGTTAACTCCGTTGTTGACCCCGTTGTTGATCCCGTTGTTGATCCCGTTGTCGATTCCGCCAATATTGCTCCTAGTCCCGAAGCTTGCCAGGGTATCGTTATTAGTGCGCCGAAGCTAGTACATGATACAGCAGTTCGCCCAGCTTTAGGTGCCGTACTAAGGCTTGCCAGTACGGTGCTAAAGCCTACACGAAGTGCTGTATGGAAACCGTTCATTAGTACTAGGCTGAGGCCTACACGAGGTGCCATACAAGCCGCTGTTGATATCGTTCCTAGTTCCAGAGCTTGCCAGGGTGTTGATATTAGTGTTGTTATTGGTGCGTTGAAGCCAGTACGAGATCTGGCACTAAAGCCTTCACGAGGTGCCTATATCCTCGTACAATATACAGCGTTGAGGCCTTTGCCGCCGCCAGAGCCACCACCCCAAAGCACTATATATCCTCATATGTTGGGACGTACGAACGGAAGGCCTTGCTTGGAGGCCTTACGTACGTATATATATAGTTACCTTATTCTTTTCCTTTCTCGTACATATGGGAGGCCTTACTCAGAGGCCTCACGTACGTATAAGATGCTACGCTTTTAGCCTGTTTTGAATACTTCTTTACGCATTCTTATACGTCTTTTTACTCATTTTTTTTCCATTCTTTTCTATGGAGAGCTACCAGGGGATATCTACACCAAATATCTATATCGAATTGCTGAACCACATGTTCGAATTGCTTCAATTTCATATACGAATCAACGGCCTGATCACCCGTCAATTCGCCCTCGAACGTACGCTCATTTCCACACGTCGTTGTTGTTGATATAAGCTTATTTTATATAAGCTTGATCCCATGTTTATTATTGCCCGATAAGCTTACTCCATATAAGCTTATTTCTGTGTAACGTCAACCTCACTGCCTGGCCTTAATCAATTCTGATTGGCCAATTCTTGTTCTTGCTTCCTCGCACGTACGAGAGACCTTATATGCATACGTTGAAGGCCCCAATTCTTGCTCATTCATACGAGATGCCTTGTTTCTCGCTCTCGTACGGAGCACCTTTTTACATACATTTTTACACGTTCTCGTTGCACGCTTTTGTACGCTCTTTTTACACATTCTTTTCACCATATCGAGCCCCTGTTGAGAGCCCTACCTGCACCTCCAATATCTATTCCGGTAGCGCCAGAGATCTTGATATTCAACTCGGAATACTTACTATCGCCAGGCCTAGTTCGGAAGCGCCTAATATCTCAATATCCAACTCAGAAGTGCTCGCTATCGCCAGGCCTAGTTCACAAGCGCTAGATATCCCGATATCTAATTCTAATTCAAATATCAATATCAACACTGTCAATATCAACGCCGCACCCCTACATGAGACCCCAATTCGCCAGGCCCTAATTCTCACCTATATGTGATACCACTTTTCGATATGCGTCTTATTATACACTCCTTTTACACATTCTTATGCATTCTTTCTATATATTTTTACACCCTCTTTTCATATCTTGTTACCACACCAAATTGTATATCATTCATTGATATTCCGTTTATTTTCATTCTCTTTTAGAGAGTTGCCAGTGTCGGAATATCAATCTTATGATTCGGTGCTTCTGCACCGATATGACACGCATGTACGCGCACGTACGCGCACGTACGGAATGGGGATACTATTCCCCTAGCGCGTACGTAGCAACCCCCTATATAGCCACCTAGTTTCCCCAAGCCCCTACGGTTTTGGGGATCAGTCGTCAATATTAGGAATTCATACCATATTGATTAGGCTCACCACACAGGGCAGTCGGACCGCCCTACTCCCAATCCTATGCTTTGTGATACGGGACCGGAGTAAACCGACAATAAGATACACAATTAATACTAGATAAGGAGCTAGAAAGATAGACAAAGCTAAAGAGTATAATTTAATAATAGAACAAAGCCTATTAACACAACTAAAATTACTATTCCCAGTACTTGCCAGTCCTTATCCTACAATAACTAGAGTAACAATCAAAGTCAGCATATCTACCCATAAAATAACCAGGAGAAATAGTTAAATATATATTAATAAAGGCAGTTATACTTTATAAGAACTAGTACAACCAATATTACCTACCAACCCAGGAGTCCTATAACTAGCGACCTTGGAAATAGCTTCTAAATCTTATTATCAGCTCACCTAGGCCTTGACATTTCCCATGGAACCTAAATAAAGTTACTCCCAACTCCCATGCCCATACTCCCATGGAACTAATTTCAAAATCTATGCCCACCCATGGGAATTCCCAATGGGATATTGGGAATTCCCATTAGTCCCGCCAAGCCCTACACTAAGCCTAATTAAGGTAGATAATTATAATCTAACCTAATTAATTTGTATAAATATTCATAAATATTCATAAATATATAAAAATCTTAGGGTTAGGGCTAATTTTAGTCCCATTGGGAATTCCCAACTCCCATTGGAACTTCCATAGCAATTCTAGTCCCGCCCATTGGGACTAAAATTTTAGAATTTTAGTCCCATGGACGGGCATGGGAATTTCCCATGGACAAGGTCCCATGGGAAATGTCAAGGCCTAAGCTCACCACCTCCTTAAATATCTAGCTAGTGCTTTTTAACCCCCTATAACTTACCTAAAAATAACTTCATCTTTTCTCTATCCTATCAATACCTACCTACTATGACCGGCCGGAACACGAGTTTCGGCACTTTTTGAAAAACAGCGCTTTTTACACGTTTTAGAGGGCCTTATAGGCTTCTCAGCACTGAAAAACCCCCATGGAAACATTATAGGGACCCCTAGAGGGCCCTAGAGTCCCTAGATCGACAGGGCCTGGGACAGAGATCATTAATAGCTATCTACCCTAAACATAGGATAATCAAGCCCTAGGGAAGCTACTATAGCCCCTAAAGCCAAGCAGTAGCTAAGATCAATCAGTAGGATTGGACTAATAGATAGAAAGGGGCCTCTAAGATGCGCTATAGGCCTAGATAGGCTCTATCAACACTAGAGTAAAGTCTGGGGAAAGCCTTATTACAAGGCTTATTAAGGTAGTATAGGGACCAATAGATAGCTCTAATAAAATCACTAACCCTGACTTTGCAGGGAGTGACCATTAGAAATATATACAACAAGATTCTAAAGGTGCCAGTACCTTTATAGTGATTCTAGGCCCCCTGCAGGACCATATTATAAAGGCTGTTACAAGAGCTATTACCCCTATCAAAGCCTAACTAGCAAAGAACGGGGAGATGCTTAAGGCCTATATAAGCCTAGTACAAGGCTGTATTACAAGGATTGACTACCTAGAAAAAACCATATAAGCGCTACAGCCTGCTGAAAACCCTAGACCCAGCACTTCACTAATATATGACGTTGGGGTAGGCAGTTTAACGCTAAGACCCATGCCTGAGAATAGACTAGCGCCTATCTAAAGAGGGCAAGCCCCTGCTACTAAGGCCCTAGCACCTAGCTTAATCAAGCATCAAGACCCACCCTAATATCAGATTGTGAGAAATTAACAAAGCTAGACCTTACTAGTACTAGAGGCCGCCTATAGAGTAGCCCCAGCTAGGGGCCTTATAGCCCTTAAACCCTCACCTCTGCCCTAAGTATAAGCCCCTAAGAACTAGGCATCAACCACTGCTAAGAGCTCCTAGGCTAATACTAGAAGATAGAAAATAGTATAATATAGGAAGTAGAAAATAGTGCCTATAGCACCTAACAAGCCTATACAGACACTAATAAAGCCTAAGAGCACCCAGAGCAAGGAGAAACAACACCTTATCTTTAGGCACTAGGACCCAGCTATAACAGTTAAATAAGACACTAGATATATCCTTCTAGTACTTAATCAAGCCCTTATAAGCATAAAGATGCTAGATTTTATAAGGGTAGTAGATTTAGGGTATACTATCTTAGAATACCTTACTGTACTCTTTAAGGAAGGAGCCCTAAATAATATACTCATTCCTACCTATAATAATATGCTTATTACCACTATATAAATAATAAACCCAGCAGTCATCTCAGTAGAGGGCAGCAAACAATAAAGGCATATTAAAGTCTATAGAGTCCCTATACAGTATTATATAAATAGCACTAACAGCCTAGAATAGGCCTAAGAGGAGATTGAGTTAGAGACATCCCTTAGGCTCAAATAGGACCCCTCTTAGCTTAGAAGCCCCAAAAAGATTAGAGCTAATAAGCAGTATAATATAGTAATAGTAATGATAATAAGCTTTTATAAAGATACTCAGAAGCTGCTAAAAGCAGGTATATAATTTAGAAACCATATATACAAGACTAAGGCCTATAAGGATCTCAGCCCTAAGAGTGTTTATATTAAGTGCTGTGGAATAGATTACTCTAGCTTCCTAGGATATAAGGACTGACCCCCTAAGTATACAATCTGTATTAGGAACTATAAGGCTCTAAGCCACAGCTGTAATATTATAGACTATAATATAGAGCTTAGTAAGCCCTGTCAGCATATCTTAATCAAATATACTAACTGTAGTAAAGCTTATAAAGCCACCTCTTTAAAGTGTCTAAAGGTAAAGTAAACCTATAAGTAGGCAATCTAATAGGCCTAGGATTATATATTACAACATCACATCCCTAAGGGCCAGGCCTTTAGAGTAATGCTTCTAGACCCTCTATAAACCCAAAAAGCCCTAGAGGCTTAAGGCTCTCTAGGCACCAAAGCAGACCTTATAGAAGAGAAAGAGAACTCTACTTAAGGCCTAACTAGCACTAGATTAACCCCTAACTAATAATTATATTAATGCTCTAGCACAACTACGCTAGGGCTAGTACTATAGTCTATATGGTGTTGGAGACAGTATTAGAGGCTGGTATGGGAGTAGTATACCTCTAAGAGCCCCTAGTGACTAGAGGTGAGATCAGCCACCCAGGGTTTATATTATACTGGCCAGAGGGCCCTTAGAAGCATGCCCAAGTGGTAACAGTGGTAAGGAGGGATATAGTGAGCAGAGTAGTTATCAAAGCCTGTATAGATCTAGTAAACCACCCTTACTTTATAGTGGTTGATATTATAGAGCGCAGAAGATATACTAGAGTGATAAATTATTATAATAGTATATTAAAGCCTGCCTATACATACATTAAAATAATCCAGCATAACTAGAGAGCCCTTATAGACATTAGTTAGAACCCTATCCTTAGGGAGAGATATCTAATCATTAGAGATTTTAACACCCATAGCCCTTTATAGAATGCCTTAATCACATAAAGGAAAGACGCCAAGCCCCTAGAGGAGCTTATTATAAAGCATAACCTATTCATTAATAACAAGCTTAATATACTAACTAGGCCCTATAAAACCAACATCTCTAAGGACGGAGTTAGAGGGAAGAAGGTGCCTAGCACCTCAATTATTAATCTCACAATTAGTAATCAAGCACTAGGACCCCTTGACAGCTAAGAGATAGACTATAAAGACCTCACAACATCAGATCACCTAATTATCTAGGCCTCTTAGAAGTCCCTAGAGGGTAAGATTAATCCCTAAGAGACACCAGTAACAGGATAGTAAATTAGTGCTCTTATAGAGAACTTAGAAGAGCTAAAGGCCACAGAACACACCTAAAGCAGGCTTACTAACACCTAACCACCCCTAACTAATAAATACTATCTAAAGAACATTAAATAAGAAGCAGATTTAGTATAAAGATCTCTTATTAAAGTACTTAAGAAGCATACCAAAGAGATTAAGCTCTATACTCGCTCTAAGTGCTAATGGGATCCCCAAACAATTAAAGCCTAGAGGGTCTTTTCAAAGGCCTATAGGGCCTACCAAGCAGGTAAGATTAACAAGGAGAAGCACTAGGATACCTAAAAAGCCTACTATATAGCTATAAAGAAGGCTAAAAGGGAATATTAGGAAGTATTCTTACAAAGAATAGACAAGGGCTCACTAGTAGAGCAAAAACAATGCTAGATAGCCCTACACTATACTAAACTAGGCGCTAGTAGCACAACCCCAGCCCTAATCAACCCTATAACCAAGGACATAGCCGCTATATTTGAAGAAAAAAAGACCCTTTTTAAGGGCTAGGCCTTCCCCTAAGCCCCAGAATCAAACATCAAAGTAGATCTCCCAAGGCCTAGCAACACTCACCAACTAGCCACAAAAACTACAGTACATAGCACACTATTTAGTCAAGGCATCAAGAAGGCCCCAAGCACAGATTTACTCAATTTTAGAGCAATCTAGCTACTCTAGCGGTTAGACCAGGCCTATATTATAGTATTAATTAGGCAATGCCTTAGGCTAGAGATCCACCCCAAGACTTAAAAAATAGCTAAAGAGATCCTTCTAAGGAAGCTCTAGAAGATAATTTATACTACTCTAAGCACCTATCAAGTGATTAGCCTGCTAAAATGCCTTAGCAAGATAGTAGAGAAGCTTATTATAGATCTTATAATAGATTTTATAGAGTTCTAAAGCCTTTTCTATAAGGGCTAGTTTAGTGGACACTATTAATATAGCGCAGTAGATGCTATAGCATGCCTTATAAGTAAGATTAAGAAGGCTTAGGACAAAGATAAGCTTAGAGCATACCTCTTTATAGATATAAAGGGGGCCTTTAACCACATAGTTAGGTATAAGCTTATAGGGGATCTCTAAGATGCTAGAATAGATAGAGATTTGGTATACTAAATGGCTTTATTCTTATTAAACTAGTAGGCCTAGCTTATTATTGATAGACACCCTAGTAAGGAAGCCTCTATAAGCTCTAGCTTACCTTAGGGCTTACCAGTGTCACTAATCCTTTTTATATTATATATACGACAGCTAGCAGGCGCTATTGAGGCTGCTATTCCAAGGGTAAAAGGGCTGTCCTTTATAGACAATCAGGGACTCATTACAGCAGCTAATTCTATAAAGGAGGCCTATAAGACCCTATAGCGTGCTGCTAAGATAGTAATTAAATAAGGGGTAGAGAATAAGGTTTAGTTTAACCCTAAAAAGACTAAGGTAGTATTCTTTACTAGGTAGTAAAAGGCTTAGTTTAAATACAAGATTAGAGGTACTAAGATATAGGTTAGAGATAAGAGTGCTAAAATCAAGCCTAAGATAATATACTGGTTAGGCATGATTCTAGATAGGCAGTTATTACTCTAGAGCTACTATTCCATATGCCTATAGAAGGCCCGGGACACCAAACTACGCCTCCATACGCTCTATAGGGTTAATAGGTTAACCCTAGAGCTCGTATGAAGGCTCTAACAGGCTATAAAACAGGTGCAAGCCCTTTGGGGATCAGAACTATGGTGGTAAGGTTAAAAAAGTTAGGTGTAGGGCTTATAATGCCTAATCAACCACTAAGCAAGAGCTATTACAGGCATGCTCCTAAAGATACTAATAGGGGCCTTAATCTAGGAAGTAGCCCTAGAGCTAGCAACCATATTACTAGACATAAGGAAGGCTAAATATATAACAAGACTACTAACATTACTAGAGACTCACCCTACAGTATAGCTGCTTCTAGTGACACTCTAGTATAGTGATACCTATACGTAGCCTAGAGAATAGCCTCTAGACAATTAAGAATAGGCCTAAATCAGCAATCAAGCACTAAAATAGATTAGCTAGAGACTAGCTAAGCACCTAGCCTAACATCTAATTAAGAATCTATTAGGTGGGGTTAAGAGAACAGTGCAATAGTTATTAACAGGGTTCCTAGGGACCATATAGATTCTTAGCACTAAAGAAGTGCTTAGAGAAGCTATAAAGTAGTGCCTAGAATCTACTCTTTAGTCTGATAATTCTAGGTAAGAAAGTAGGCATATAGGGGCTAGTATAGCACTCTAGAGAGTGCCAGAGGCACTTTAGGAGTGCCTAGAGATACCAATAGGTATAGAATATAAGGTTTTTAATATAGAACTTATTAGAGTAGCTTTAGCACTAGAATAGGCTCTAAAGAGGCACCTCCTAGGGCCAATTTACATCCTTCTAGACATCTAGAACACTATTAACCACCTCTAATCATCAAGGCCTAGCCAAGGCTAAGCCCTAGCTCTTAGAGCTCACAAAGCAGCCACTAAGCTAGCCTATAGCAGTTATTCAGTAATAATCCAATAGATACCAGGGCATAGTAGCATTAAAGGAAATAAGCAGATAAATCAGGCTACTAAGCAAGCCACTATTAAGCCCATTAAGCCTAGTTTTAAAGGCCTCTCACTAGCCTATATTAGGCACGTTTACACCGAAGCAAGGAGGAAAGCAGTAGAAGATTAGGCCTATAAGAACATCATATAAAAAACTCACAGGCATAAGAGAGCCTATAAGATACCATAAAGCTAGGGACTCAACAAAATAGCTACAAGAGCGCTAAAACATCTTATAAGCTACTATTACTAGCTAAAAACTAAGTATATACCTATTAACATATACTTATACTAAATCAAGGCCTAAGACTCCCTAGAGTATAAAACCTATAGAGCACCTCAGAAGATAGTTTCCCACATTCTTTTTAACTACTAAGAACAACAAGGATCCTAAAAAGTACTATATAAGAGGCTAGTTAATACTAGAGTCCCCTTACCTACAGTGGCAGAGGATAGTCTAAAGGCTTACCTTTTTAGTAAACCTAAGGCTACTCTAGTACTACTCCAGTTCATTAGCAGTGCTAACCTTTTCTAGAATAAGGATTAAGCTACTAAGGAAGCAGATTTAGTGGATTATTAGGGTTTAGAACCCCTACTAGAGTGAGAGGATATAGGGGTTAAATTAGACTTCCGCATAACCCAACTTGGGTCGAAGGTGTCGACCCAAAACCCAACCTAGCCTAGATCTAGGTTAAGCTTCTCTAACCCAGACCCAACCCAGACCCAATACTAGAGCCCTAATAAAACCTATTAAAACCTAATATAATCTAACTTTTATATAACTTTAATCATAAAACTATATAGTCATTAAAATAATATACTGTATTTTATATTAGTTCTAGATAATACTAACTATTACTATATATTTATAGTATAAATTATCTTAAAATATATAATATAACTTAAGATTCTTTTTATCTAGACTTAGTTTATAATTAATTACTTATAAAAATATCAAGAGAAAGTAGGCAGGGGGAGTTAGAGTTAGAAGCTTAGTATCCTAACTAGCTAGTATAGAAATATATATATATCTATAGTCTTTATAGAGATGTAATAATAGTAATACTTAGTGAATCTTTCTAGGCTAAAGGTATTATTCTAAAGGTATTAGTCTATCCTAGTCCTAGATTAGCTTAAAGAATTAGGAAGAAATATTATAAGCTAACCTTATATAGATAAAGCCTTTATAATTACTTTATTAATTATCTTATTAGGCTCTTACTGCCTAGTAGTATTTTAATTATCTTATTAATTACTTTATTTCTTACCACCTAGTAGTATAAGTAATTGCTTTAATAATTACTTTATTAAAGGTTATCTCTATAAGCTCTTTCTTACAACATATATTAAAATTTTTAAGGATTTAAAAGTGATATTAAGTTAGAAATTAAGGTTTTTTTAGATTCTTTAGGTTTTGACTAGGTTATAGCTAGGTTCTTTAGGCTTTAACTAGATTATTACTAAGTTCTTTAGATTTTAAATAGGTTCTTTAGGTTATTACTAGGTTTTCTAGGTTAGATCTAGAGATAGGTAGATCTTATAATTAAATTAAACCTAATTAGATCTATATAATATCTTTTTATATTATATTTGCTTTTCTTACTCTTAACTTTAATAGTTAAACTATTAATTAACTCTCTAATATTCCTAATATTATTACTTTATAGGTAGTTATCTTCTTATCTTCTTTCTAATCTACTAGATTGATTAATTATATTATAAAGTTAGTACTCTAACTTTATATCTTCCTTTTATAATAGTAAGATAGATAATTTTAGCTATCTAATATTATTAAACTATCTTACTACTCTATCTACTAGTTAATATATACTTAATATCTTAGACTAAGACTTTTTATAACTAAATACTCCTTAAACAATTCCCTCTTACTTTATATATATTAGACCTAACTAAAGGAAGGCCTTTCTTCTTTATAATAGAATAGTATATAATAATTAAGTAGACTAATAGCTTCAGACTAATTTTAGAAGAAAGAATAAAATTAACTAGGATTTAACATAATATATAAAGATTTAGGGCCACTATTACTAGGTTACTTATAGTATAGATAATATACTAAAAATTATATATTAATATTATAAAGCTATTCTTAAGCACCCTTATACAGTTAACTTAAAGATAAAGGGTAAGATATAATATTATAGTATATTAATAATATAGAAGTATCTAAAAACAGCTAGATATCTAAAAAATAAATAAGGAAAGAGAATAGAGATAATTAGATTTTTTAAGAATAATATATATCTTTATATTTTTATAGCCTTTCTACTAAAGCTTACTTCTAGCTAGATCTATTTTACTAATTTAATTTATCTTAGGGAGAATCTTCTACTACAGTATCTTTCTTATAAAAAGCTTAGGAAGAAGATATCTTATAGTTTTTTATACTTAACTAGCTCTTATTTTATCTTATTAAATATTTAATATTTTAATAACTTATTTCTTAGGCTTACTCTATTCTATTACTACTAATAATTCTCTTTATTAATATAATCTACTACTAATTAAAGAGCTTTATTTAAGACTAGTAAGAGTATATTCTTTAAATACTACCTACTGGCTTAAAGATCTTAATTATATTAGATTACTAGATATCTTTATTCTTATAAGCATTTATAGCAATTACTAGCTATTTTATTAATACTGATTGGGTCTATTATAAGATATTATTTAGGTTTAAGCCTCTTTATAGGCTATATACTAGTGTAAATCTAAGTAGTGTTATTCTTTAAACTCTTATAGAGTATAATCTTGAATTATGAGTCTTTAGATTAACAATAGATAATGTGTTTAATAATAAGACTATATTAGATTCTCTCTAATAAACTCTACTAGATAGTATTATTATTACCTAGATTCTATATCTTACTTATATTATTTAGCTAAATCTCAACTAATTACTTAATTATATTAAGGCTATTCTATTAAATAACTCTATAATAATAAAATAGATAGAAAAGTAGTTAGAATTAGCCTAAGCAGATGTATAGTATTAAGGAAGAAAGATATCTTATACTTTAAATAAGATCTAGTATCTTATAATCTATATAAATACTAGTCCTTAGTGCTAGAAGATATTCTGTAATCTCTAGATATTAAGTATAAAACTAATACCTATCTAAGATATAAGAACTTAATAGAATTTAACTTTTCTAATATTTTATTAAGTAAAGTATCTATGTAGTATCTTTGCACTATTTTATATAGAGTATAACTGTAAAGAGATATTACTTTAAGATAAGAAGTAGTATTAAATTAACTATCTTCTTTATATTACTAAGCTATTCTTTAACTATATAACTTAGTTATTAAGGACCTAAGATATCATAGCTTATTATATATTTAAGATTTATAATAAACTCTTTAAGTATCTTAAGTAGTTAATAAAGTAGTTATAATAAAAGCACACTCTATAGAAGTAATAAATACTTTATATACTAGAGGCTAGTTAGATAAAGCTTAATAAATACTATTCTTAAACTAATTATATTTTAAGGCATATCTATATAGTTAGTATAATACTAATACCAGTAAATAAATTTAAATTCTTCCTTATAAAGGATTAGGATTAGAAATAATAGGATATTTATTATAAGTCCTTCTAATAGGCTCTTATTCTATATCAAGAGTAGTTTTTAATAATTTATTAATCTTTAGACAGGTCTCACTCAGTTACTTAGCTAAGCTTAAAACTTAATAAGATATTAGATAAGAATTAGGCATAGCTAAATATAATAACTAATAAAATAACCTAATACTTTAATAGTAATTAGTTTATACAAAGCTTTTATAGAAATATACTAACTAGTTAATAGATACTATTTATATTATACCTCTTATATTCTAAAAAGAGTATTAAATTTATTTTTTAGTAATTGCTACTCTTATATAAGATATACTCTCTTTCCCTATAATAAGCATAGGAGTAGAATAGCTCTTTAATACTGTATAAGATATCTATTATTATTATTAAGAAAAGATAAAGTTATAGATAATTAAAGAATTAATAATATTTCTTTATACCTTAAGGTTTGATATAGAAGAGTAGGAGATAAAGCTTCTAGAGAAATTCTTCTCCTATAAGGAAATAAAAGCTATAAAAAAGAAGAAGGATAAAAAGCTAGATAAAATTAAAATAGATCTAATTAGTAATACTAAGGAGCAGGATACTATACTAAATAATAAGATAAGACTAAATAAAATAGGCAAGACTAATAAGGAGAATAAAGCTTAAATACTACTATCTAGAAATAATATTTAAATATAAATCTTAGAACAGAAGCACAAGAGTTAAGATAATAATATATTTAAATATTATTAGCTAGTATTAGAATAATAATATTAAGCCTTGCAATAACTAATCTTCAATAAGGTGATTATTAAAATAATCACTTATACTACTAGGTAATAAAAAATAAAGTAATTAATAAAACAATCATCAAAGTAATTAATAAGGTAATTTTTAAAATAATCACTTATACTACTAGACTAGAGTAATAGATTAATAGTTAGATCTCTATTATACATAGAAATATATTATTCTTTATTTCTTAACTCTTTTATATTCCTAAGTCTTTCTTACTTCCCTAGATTTAGTTATAAAGGAAATATCAAATATTACAGCTAAAATATATATAATTTATATAGTCTTAGGACCTTAGTATATATATTATATTTATAATCTAAGTTAGGGACCTAGATCTAGACTAGGTCACCCAAGCATAACCTAGACCCAAAGCTAGGTCAGAGTGTTCGACCTAAAACCCAACCCAGGCTGGGTTGGGTCCGGGTTGGGTTCGGGTTATATTGGGTCATGCGGAAGCCTAGGTTAAATAGGGGGATAAGCACTCTAGTATCTAGTCTAGTCACTTAGAGTATCCTCTACATGTTGGAACTATAAGGGCTCTTTATAGACATAAAGGCCTGTAAGTATGCCTAAAGGCCCCTAGCAGAAAGCTGTATAGGGGCGAGGAAGCACCCTAACTTGTAAGAAGCTTGAGACTGATAGGGGTTAGAGCCCCCATGGCCCTCAAGGCCCCAGGACCTAGCCTACGCTACACCTGGGTCTATCATAGCCTGTCGTGCTGCATATAGACATAAAACATGATTAATAATAATAATAATAATAATACCTACCTACTGGCTCCCCCTCTATATTCTATCATATAACAAGATTATCCTATTAAATTTTAGTGTATTTACAAGGTCTACCTATGCGAAGATAAGGTACATTTTTTTTTAATGATTTTAAATGATTTAGCGATGAAATTAGTGGTGAGATCTTTTAAAGCTATATAGGAGCTATCTGTAATTATAGCATTAGGTAGATTAATATTATAGCTCAACTATAGATAGCTCTCCTAAGGATTAATTATTATACTAAGATATGCTTAGTCCTGAATGCAATCTAATATTATAAAGTCTTAGCTAATAGATTATATTGTCGGCCTACTATAGGGAGGAACCTTAGAAAAGGAGCTAAAGATAGTAAGACTAAGAGCTCTACTTTATATTAGGTAACACCAATACCTTTATTTAAATATTAATTATCTAATTAAGAGCTATTATCTAAGCTAAAGCACGCTAAAGTTAATAATATAGGTAATAAGAAAGATTTAGGAAATATAACTAAGGATATTAATTATTATATAGAAGAGTACTTAGCGAGCTTGGTAAAAGATAAGAGGAATAATCTTAATAGAGATATTAGAAGTAATAATAATAAGAAGGATAAAACTAATAAGAAGGTTAATATAATTATTAGTAAAATTAATGCAGTGCTTAAGCATTTTAAAAATTTAACTACTCTTTATAGCTTACTACTTATACTTCTATATAATTATCTCCTTAAATAGCTTAAGTCCTAGATAATAATTATAGTTACTATTTTAAAGATAGGTAGTATATCTGTCCTAAAAGTATAGTTATAGAGCTACCTCTTTAAGGATTATATTTTATATCTACTAAAAGGGTTTATCTTACCCTAAGAAGAAGAAACTATAACTTATATATATAATAATAATTTTAATACCATTATAATTATTATCTTAAAAATAAAAATATAAAAGAACTGCACTTTACATAAAACCAATATTAATAGATCTAAATAGAAGTACTATGACTAGCTAATATCTATCTTAGACTAAATCTTTGAGTCTAATAAAAGCAATTATAATAGCTTTTTTAAAGGTTCTACTATTATAGATAAACAAAAATATATTATTTACTCCATATAACGTTCAGACGGTTAGCCAGCTGCCTAAATGGGCCACATTTCACGCTGCTTTGAGCGGCTCACTAACCGCCAAGCCCTGCCAAGAGCCAGCTGCCGTGCGACCTCTCTTCTTGCCACGCACCTCTCCCTTCCCACCACGCCCGTTTTCGACGCCATTATAAGATCATGTGACTGTAGCCTGGGACCTGGCAAAGCCCTAATGACTCAGCGCTCAGTTCCTAGATCACTCAGGATTGTAGTCTTCCTGTTTCACCGTGCTCGTGGCTTCGAAGGGTGGATTCGTAGATTCTAAGAACCCGGACTAGCTGACCTCTGCTATGTTTAATTATGAATGGCTCTGTTCTTGTTTCGTCTCGTCAGGATGGCTCTTCTTATAATGAGTCTCCACCCACTTGGAGACCGACTTCTGTTTCTTTTATTCTTTCTTATACCCTTCCCTCCTCTACGGCTAGCCCCCGGCTTTGCATGCACTCCTTCCTGATCACCTAGTATGGCTCCCTCTCACCGTGATGGTGGGATGGCCGTCAGCATCTTGGACGATGAGAGTGACAGTGATACCAGCTCCGTTCTGAGCCAGACCTTTTCAGACAAGGGGCCCGACGACGAGTCTGCCAGTGAGTTGGAGTCAGACGAAGAGGAATCCGATGATGAGAGCGATTCAGATAACGATGATCTCCACGATGAAGGCCAACTGCCCGCAGCAGAGTATTTGGCGATAGCAGAGAATCTGAATGTCTCTCAGCTTCGACAGAAACGGTACAGTCCCAATACACAGGATAAGTTGGATGAGATCCGTGAGTACTGGGATAGGTAGGTCGCGCTAAGCCCGTGTATATTGTTAAATGCTCACAAATACTTCCTCATAGGTACTGCCGGCACATTGGCGTGGACCCCGTCCAGCAATGGAAGCTCATCTCCAACTCTGATGAGACGGTCCGTTTTCTTTGCGCCTTCTTTAGCTGGCGGTGTGATATTCGTCGTGGAAAAAATGGTCGACACTGCCCCGGGATCAAATATAAAAGTTCACTTCAGTCGTTTTGGAAATGGTGGCATCTTGTTTTGAAGCAAGAGACCTTGTCGGGACTCAGCAAAGATATTATCATCAAAGTGGAGGATGTAAGTCTGTCACATTTGACTGGTTCTTATTCAACGAAGTAATTTCTGACTTCGGCTAGGTCATCGCACTAGTAGCGACCGAGAAAAAGCTGAAAGAGGATCGAAGGCCAAAAAAGAATATGTATATTGA
>JAKLNL010000117.1:0-20741 GCA_022814505.1 Talaromyces liani
GGTTTTCCCCTCATAGAATACGATAGGTAGACCCAGACGTCCCTAGCTGGACATAGTGGGATTAGGTTATTATTATAATTCTTTTATTATTATAAAATATTTAAGATTATAATAATTACTTCTTATAATTATTTTTTCCTTAACTCCTTATAGATAGTGTCTTTATTACTTAAATACTTTAACTATTATAAGTAGTTCTCTATAATAAATATTATAGTTTCTTTCTACTGTAATAAACTTCCTTAAGTAGAAGGTAATAATCTATATAATATTATTATCTTTTATTTATTTAAATATAATCCTTAATATATATCCTGATATATCTAGTTAAATAATTTTTTACTTATCTAGATTATTTAGTATAAGTATTAGTATATTCTTAACCAGTTCTTTAATATAGTTAAATGCTTTTTCTTTTTCTTTTGTCTATTTAAATCTAAAATCTTTCTTAAGTAGGTTAGTTAATAGTTAGATAATTATAGAGTAATTCTATAAATATTATTAAATATATTTACTTATTTCTAAGAATTCTTAAACTCCTTTTATATCTATTAGTGTAGGCTAATTTATAATTATATCTACTTTTTTTTAGCTAAATTTTTAATCCTTCTAGTATATAAATTATTCTTAAATAATTAACTATAGTAGTATTAAATTTATATTTTTTAATCTTAAGGGTTAATCTTACTTTTATAAGCTTAGTTATTACTACTTATATATATCTATTATATTCTTTAATATTCTTAGAATAGATAATAATATTATTAAAGTATACTACAATAAACTTATTAAGAAATTTAATTAATATATATATTATAAATCTTATAAATTCTATAAGAAGTTATTTTAAATCTATTAGTATAACTACCTATTTAAATAATTCTATATCTATTAAGAATATTATTTTTTAAATATCCTTTTTAATAGTCCTAAGATTATAATAACCCTATTAGATATTAAAGATAGTCATAATCTTTACTCCTTATAAAAAACCTCTCTTTTATTCCTAATATAGTGCTTTATTTATATTATTAATTATTCTATTATTCAATGCTTAATAATTAATAACTAATTATTTTATTCTATTTTTTTTAGATATAAATATTAGTCTACTTAATACTAGTTCTTATTCTTTATATATATATCCTATAGCTAAGAATTCTCTAATAAATTTATTCTCTAATTCTAGCTAGTTCTTTGATTTATACTACTATTTAACTAATAATAGTATAAATCCTAATTTTAATAGTATTTATACTTTATATTCTTTCTTATAGTTTAGTAATTAGAAAAACATCTCTCTCCGCGCGAATCGAATTTTTGAAATTGCGCGCCCAGATCCGGCTGGAAACGGCTGTAAATTTAGCAGTTTATTCCTCGAAGCCAGAGCTATCGATTGATCCTAGTTTTACTAGGTGAATCGCTGGCAATGGCGGAGGGGGTGGTTGCAACACCTTTGACGGGCGAAAATCTCGTCCCGCAGGGTGTTCGTCGCGACGCGACTACACCACAACAAACATCAAAATCTACACAACAACACCAGCAGGCAGTATCAAAAGGATTCAAGAGGATGGAAGATGTCAACATTGCAGCATCCAAGATCCTCAATTGGATCCAGGACAAGCCCACTACATATATTGATCACCCAGTCTTCCAGGCGTTCGTACGCAATATTCAACACTACGCATCCTCCAATGGCGAGAGCGCGGAAGCGATTGCGGACCTGAAGAAGCTGGTAGAACAGGTTCAACAGGATACCGCCATCCTACGTGCATGAATAGAAGCATCAACATCAAGCGCCACCACGGGACTGTCTAGTGATTCCACCACCACATAGAAGAACATCAATACGCGCAAATGGCAGGCGGATATCCAAAGCGCGAGCACGCCCATATCGATGAGTGCTGGCACTTCCACCCCTGGAGTCACCCAGGCAGAATTAGATATGGATTGCAAGATCGTGATCAAGGTACAGGATGAGGCAATCCGGAAGGAGATAAACAAGGCGTCACCAGAGGCCATTGTCCAGCGTGCCAAGAGAGCTAGGGCTCAAGCAGCAAGGAGCATTCCAAGCCTAGCTCTCACAGGCCATGCCATTATCGCCACACATCAGTTACAATCAGGGGATATCAGTTTACAGGCATCACACGCCGCAGCTGCAGAGGTTATTCGCCAGCACACAGACAAGTAGGTTCGGGCCTTCAGTGATAATACCTACGTACAAGTGCCAACATGGGGGATCGTAATTGACAGTGTACCAATGCATACAGTCAATCTGCAGTAGATTAAGGACGTCAAGCAGCAGTTGATTGCCCAGAATCAGCATACCTGGGCGTCTCTAGGGGTGGAGGTGGAGATCGTATACGTGGGATGGCTCGCCAAACCTCATCAATATAAGGCCTCGCTCATGATAGAGTTCACCAATCCAATTGCAGCGAACAACACTCTAACCTAGGGTGCAGTTTAGCAGTCCCAAATCTGCCATACCCGACTCTACTACAAGGAGGGAAGGTGTAAGATATGCAAAAAGTGCCAAAAGTACAGGCACATCCACACTCAGTGTTCCAGCCCCAAATACTACTGCGGATCGTGCGCGAATGAGCACCCGACCTAGGAGTGCCCATTCAAGCAGAATCAGGATCTCATACCCAAATATGCCAACTACAAAGGAGGGCACAAAGCAGTCAGCACAAGCTGCCCAGTCCAGAAAGTGGCACTCAAACGCGCCCAACAGGCCTTGGAGCGAGTGTTGCACAGTGACACGATTCACCATATCCCAAAGCACCTCCAGATCCAGCAAATCAGTGACCCAACACCGCAAGAAGCAGCCAATCTAGCAGCTACTAGACCAATAACAACACACCATACAGCGCCACTACCAAAGGCAAAAAAGGGCAAGGCAGTAACCAAGACAGCAGCTAAAACCCATACAAACAAGCAAACCAACACGCAGCAAGAAGATACAACAACAGCACCAACAGCACTAACAACAGCACCGACAGAATCAGAAACTATCCTCCAGCCTACTCCCCAAGAGATCACAGACTCAGTAGACGAATTGATTGCCCAGCAAGGAGTAGAGCCTTCCACTCCAAAGCCACAGACCACTCAACACCAGATAACACATTCAAACACGCCAGAGCCTACTCATGAGAAAATTGGGACCCCAGCAGCACCAACAACCATATGGGCAGCGCACCAAGAATCAAGACAAATCCTAGAAGCTAATCTCTAAAAACGAGGCCAGGGAAGACCGCCAAAGTCTAAATCATCCAACAACGACGAACAACCGCAGGAGGCACCAGTGGACAGCATTGAGACGGCTATTGCGGTCTCACATCATGAGCAACCTACTCTTCCTACCACCATTGATCCTCAGGGGCTACAACCGAACCAGGGAGGCTACTTTACAGAAGGCAGCAGACTCGCGATTCCCCGTTAATTAGCACGTCCTCGCCAACGCTCCATACGCGCAACCACGTTAGCCAGACGACGGGAGCAATCCCAGGAAATAAGCGCTGACGACAACCAATTACCACCTCCGCCGACAATCTCCATGAACATGGAGCCTAACAATGTCGTGCTTAGCTCTATGGCTTCCTACCGGGAACTGCAAACCGACCAGGTGCTAGAGTCAGATTATGAGACCCTACTCCAGAGCTTCGTCCAACCAGGCACACGGATCCAGGAGTACAAATCAAGAATCAACCAGCAGGATGGCAGGGCCTCACAGCAAAGCATTATATCACAATCCACTAACAAACTCGCTCAATGAGTGTATTCAAGATTCTTCAATACAACACACACAAATCAAAGGATAGGGTCATGGCCACATTCTTACAAGATCCTCAGGTCCTCCACGCCATAGTCATTACAACGCAAGAACCATGGAGCAATGAATACGACAATACGACTCACCAACCTGCCCACTCCACACACCAATTGCTCTACCCCAAATCCGCGAATCACAATGGTGTACGAGCCAGGGTGGCTCTCTACGTGAGCCACCAGATCGATCCCGCTACATGGTCTCACACCGTGCTTTCCCCGGATTACCAAATTCTCAAGATTCGCTACGTACGTGGCGATCAAGCCCATGAGCTCTACGTCCACAATATATATAATAAGCCCGGATCCGCCACTTTTGACCAGTTACGACAACAGCTTTCCCAGATTGGCAATGATACGACGATTGAGCACATGATTATTGGAGACATGAACGTTCACCATCCCGCGTGGGGTGGCCCTGGCACCAAGATTGACGACGCGGCCATGGAGCTTCTCGAAACCATGGACCGCTACGAGATCGAGTTGGCCACAGAGGAAGGCCTGGTCACGTGGCAACGTGGACAATCAACCTCCACGATCGACCTCACCTTTCTTTCCGCCAATCTATTCAACCGTATGATTCTATATGAACGGGCAGACGACGTACAGCACGACTCTGATCACTGGCCAATCCAGACCCAGCTCGACATACAAACTCCAGTCAAGGCGCCCTTAGAGCGCCGGAACTGGGCTGCCACAGATGTCAAACTTCTCCATGAGATATTAGAACGGGATCTCACGGCTCCAAGATTAACGAACGCCTCCACGCCCTGTATCGAACTTGCTACTAAAACGCTCATACGAACCGTGCAACACGCTATTGAAAAATCAACCCCATTGGCACGTCCAAGCGAATGGAGCAATCCCGATTTCACACCTGAATGCAAAGAAGCAGTACGGAATTGCCGCCGCCTACGACGCCAGGTCTCCAATACCCACAATCCATGGATCTGGCGTGCTTACCTCCGTGCCCGCAACCACAAGAAACGGGTGGTCAAGAAAGCCCTACGCCAGGGTCATCGCCGTCGTGTACAACAAGCCACCGAGCAGGGCCCATTGGGGATGTGGCGACTGGCTAAATGGGCATGGTCACGCAAAGGAGCGTACGAATCCGGGATCACGCCAATGCTACAGTCACCAGAAGGAAATGTTGCGGAAACTATAGAGGAGAAAACAACCTTATTGAGCAAATCCTTCTTTCCCTAGATTCCCGAAGCAGATCTCTTAGATATCAATGGTGCTGTCTACCCAGAACAACTTATGTTCCCAGAAATCCCACGCCATGAGATTGAACGTGTGATCCGTTCTACGCCACCGGACAAAGCCCCTGGTGAAGACGCGATCCCAAATGGCTTCTGGCATAGGATTATTGGCCTACCAGTCATTCTTGACACGCTATATGAGATCTTCAATGCCTGCGTACAAACTGGCTACAACCCTTCACATTTTCAACACTCAATTACAGTCACCCTCCGCAAGGGCGGCGAGGATCAGGACTACCGTACGCCCAAGGCATATCGACCCGTTGCACTGCTCAACACGTTGGGCAAGTTTCTCAAAGCAATCATTACGCAAAGGATTAGTTACATAGTCGAATCAGAAGGATTACTCCCAACAAGCCACCTAGGCAGCCGCAAAGGCATCTCCACAGATCACACAATCCAGATCATATTGGACAGAATACAGAGAGCTTGGGGTAGCAGTCTCGCAGTAGTCTCAATGCTCCTTTTGGACGTCTCTGGCGCGTACGACAATACACACCATGCCCGTCTACTACACAATATGCAGAAACGGCGACTCGGCCACTTCATGCCATAGGTGAAGGCGTTCCTTACCAGACGAAGCACCAAGATCCAGATCCCGGAAGGCCTCTCAGAGGAATAGATTCCTACACCAACTGGCATCCCGCAAGGGTCACCAATCTCACCAATCCTATACCTCATTTACAACGCGGACTTGATTGAAGATTGCGCCAACCCATCCAACCAGGTTACAACCAGCGGTTAGGTGGACGACGTGAGCATAATAGCAGCAGGTCATACAGAGCAAGAATCGGTTCAAAAGCTTCAAAATGCCAGTAGGATTGCGGATCAATGGGCACTACGACATGCCTCCGTATTCGACCGTAAGAAATATCAACTGATTCATTTTGTAAATCCCCAGAGCGACATTGCTCCTAATTCACGACCAATCACCTTACAAGACGGCATAGAAAAAGAGGCAAGCACGGCAGTCAAATACCTTGGGGTCTGGCTCGATTCGGAACTCACATTCAAGACTCACCGCGATAAGGCTATTGCCAAAGCAGGGACCAGTTTAGAGGCACTACGGGGACTGGCAGGGTCTACATAGGGGGTGGCTCTTAGATTAATACGCCAAATCTATCAGGCGGTAGTGATCCCACAAATGCTATACAGCGCCGCAGCCTGGTTCCAACCAGGACTTATAACACAGAAGCAAATCACCAGCATAACCAAGGACTTTGCAAGCGTACAAAAGCGTGCAGCCTGCTTGATTAGCGGTGCGTTCCATACAACTGCGATAGAAGCGCTCAATGCGGAACTATATCTTATACCAATGCGCCAACAATTGGACCAGCTAGCCAAGATGACCGCCATCCAAATCCGCACTGGGCCAGCCCTAGGGATCCCAAGCGGCATGCTCACCAAACGTACGAATAAAGAACTCGTGCTCGGCGGTTATACCCCAATGGAAGCTCACGTCTGGAAGAAAGGCGGATGCCTCACAGCTCCCCTGAATACTCTAGCAGGTGCATGGGAGAGTCGTGAAGCGTACATCCAGGAACCATAGCATAAGCCTCCCAAGGTTATAATCAACAAGCGCGAGGTTGCCATCTCAGTTCACAACTCAATTCACAAACAGAATGAGCACACAATGGTATACACCGACGGAAGCGGCTATCAGGGCTATATTAGCACGGCAGCGGTCATTCTGGCGTTGAACGTACAGTCCACGGAGTGTATTGGAACAGAAGGAACGTCCACAGTGTACACAGCAGAAAGTTGTAGAATCAAGCTAGTGCTCAAGAGCCTACTCCGTTTGAAGCGGGATCGCAAGATCAAGACACCAATAATCTTTTTAGATAGCTAGGCCGCGCTCAAGACGCTTCTGAACCCAAGAATGGTCTCTGGTTAACTGTATATTCATGATTGCATATGGTTATTGCAAGATTGTGCGGACGAAGGCATCAACGTGACATTCAGGTGGATTCCAGGACACGAGGGAGTCTCAGGAAATGAGGCGGCAGATCGTGCTGCCAAAAAAGCGGCGATTCAAGGCGTACGACGTGAGGTGGTTCTAGGAGATGTATTAATAGGTGGATAGATCATACTAAGAGCAGCAGCTAAGAGGTGCATTCAATAGTTAGCTAAAGATGTATGGGAAAGATCATAGGACAAGCAGAAGAGTAAGAAACCTATTAAAAAACTGGTGACCCGCCCTTCTAGACGCACAGTCCAATATTGGATATATCTACACAAGGCCACGTCGTCCATCCTCATTCAACTCCGGACGGAGCGAATCGGATTGGCACACTATTTATGGCGGATTAAGAAAAGCAACAATCCATAGTGTAGATATGGCCTCTCTAGTCAAACAGCGCGCTATATTCTCATAGACTGCCTATAGTACGTGAATGAATAGAATACCATGTGGCGTACGATCAAAGGCATATAATGTGATGCCAAATACAGCATCCTAATTAACAAAAAATGCGCTATAGTGGCAATCACATAGTTCATAATTGACAGCCAGGTATTACAGCAATTCTATGATATAGACCCCCTAGCATTAGGCACATACAAAGATAACGCGGAATCTAGTAAGAGCAAATAGGACACTGGTGTGCTTACACAAATCAATGACCATAAAGGCGGCGTGAGCCCTAGGTCAGCAACAACACCAGTAAGGACCACTAATAACACGCGTATGAGCCTTGGATCAGGGATCTTGGGAGAGCCAGTTGACAAGAGCGCGCTGCAGGAAGCCACAAGATGATAAATGTATGATTGGGTGAGAATGAGTACGTTAGGGATGTATAGAATGTGGTGGTGCCTATGTTGACAGTGCGGTTGAACAAATCAATATGTGAGAATGGAGGGCATTGTGGAAAGTTGAGGACGTTGACGTGCGGAGCTGGCGTACGTGTTTGCACTGTTTGATTGTTTTGCTTTGTTCTGTATATCACTTTGTTTCATTTGTATTGTTTGCATTCTTGGTGGCTTGCCTTGTGGCGCGCTCCCGTCGTGGCTGTGCCACGATTTTCTCGGTGCCTGCAGGCTTAGGCACACACCTGGATGGCGGCTCTTAGACCGTAGCTAGCTTTAGCGGGTATATCAATTCTACTACTACTACTACTACTACTACTACTACTAGTTTAGTAATTAATATTCTTTCTTTATAAATAGTTTAATAAAGTTATAATATTTCTTAAGTAACTTTATAAGTACCTCTTTTAATTCTTATTTATATAGTTCCTTAGGTTTTAGTTATATTATAATTAATTATTCTAGTTATTCCTAGTTTGCTTCTTTGAGTTATACTTATTTTATTTTATTTATTTATTTAATAGGTTGTATTACTTTCTACGCCTCTAGTTTACTTAAGCTAGTATTTATCTTTAGCCCTACTTATAGAAGATTATTCTCTAATCCTTTTTATAAGCTTATAATCTCTTTATATTCTCCTAACTTAGTTTATAGGATTTAGTTGTTAATTAAGACTGTTCTAGTTATCTAATTAATAACTAGGTTCTATTATTATAATTATAGTATTTCTAGCATTATATTATATCTAGTTATTATTATAATATTGAATAAAAGAGTTATAATATATAGTTTTAATTTTAATAGTAATAGTTCTGTTTTTATTTAGTATCCTTATATTATAGATTTTTTATTAATTTTTATAATATTAACCTATTATATTATCTTATACTATTTAATTTATAGCTTTATTATGACTTTAAAACTTATATAGTTACTAGTAGCTCCTAAATTGAGTAAGATTTATAATTTCTTATTATTGATTTATACTAAAATAATAATAATCTAATATCTTAGGTTGATTATAGCTATAATTAGATATTTCTTCTAATATTAATCTATATAGCTTTATACTACTTGAATATATTCCTCTAGATAGTTCTTAAAAAGTCTATTATAATTATCTTAATAGAATACTACTTAGTATTTATCTTAGAGTAAGCTTAAATATACTAGATATCTATTTTCTTATATATATATATATTAGTATTTTAAATTTCCTTAGGGGCATGTATATTTTAATTATAAGATAATACCTAGTATCTTTAAAAACTATTAATTAATTTTCTTATTAAAGTGATAGAACTTATATCTATTATTATAATAGATTATTTAGTATATCTTATTATATATATATCCTACTAAGTTTAGATAATATATATAGATAAAGTTTAGTATATATCCTAGTTATTTATTATATAGCTAATATCTATTTAAGTTTGAGATTTATTTGTAAATTATTACTAGAATCTTATTACTATATCTATATTTTAGGTATTCTTAATATATCTATTTATAATATTTCTTATATATATCTATATATTTTTTCTAAATATATTAAGATTCTTTCTAGTAAATTATTTTTATAAATATATAATTATATAGGTCATCTCCTTAATTCTATAACTTTTTAACTTCTTCTTTAGTAATCTATATATTATTATAGCTTTAATTAATTTTATATATTTTCTTATTATATATTATTTTATTAGTATAATTACTTTTCTAGGTATAACTTAGTTTATTTATAAGATTATTAATCTATTTCTTAATTCTTTTATAAAAGTCTAAGTGGGATTTCTTTTAATCTTAATATAAGGATAGCTGACTTACTATTTTTTTATTATCTCCTTATAATACTAATTTAGTATAAAATAACTTAATTAGTAAGAAATCTTTATAGTTAATATTTTTACTACTATCTTTTAGCTCTTTCTTTCTTAATAGCTTATAGCCTCCGGGTATCTCTTTTGTAGGTGATTATTCCTATTCCTTATGACTCTGGTTATTCCTTAAAACTATACGGTGAGCGTCCTTGTGTGTGGTTATAGGTACTTAGGTGGAGGATTTATGATTATTCTTGGTTAGTGCTTTTTTAATTTCTTTTTTATTTAGTGTTGTCTATTCTTGTAGAATTTTCTTTATATTTTCTAAGATCTTGATTTTATCTTATATTGCTTACTATCTCTACAGTTCTTATAGTATTTCTTTTTGTTTATTTTCTTATAGCTGGATTTATTCTTTCTTATATTCTTTTGGTAGTTTATTATTAGTTTTAGAGTATTCTTTGGTATTACTTTCATATAGGGTGTATATATAGATAGCTATTACAATCTGTTATTATAACTCTTAGCTAGCTATTCCTTAAGTCTTTTTTAGCTTTTGATATTATTGCGAAAAATGTCCTAGTATTCTATAGTTAAAATAGGCTTTTTTTTTTAATTAGTTTCTTTTTTTCTTCTTTGGTTAGTATAGCATTTATTTATATAATAATATTACTATCTTAGTCTCTAGTCTTCTTCTAGAATATATTAGTATTATATCTTAATTAACACTAAAAATTTCCTTATTCTATATATTATATATATAGCGCTATATTAATCTATAATACTACTTCCATTATTTTCTTGAATATATTAGGATGAGGTATGATTTATAAGATCTAATCCTTAATATTATCTTTTAGATTATTATAGAACTAATCTTATAATTCTTGATTATTCTACTTAAGATATCCTAATACTTATAGAAATCTTAAGATGTAGTCTTCAATAGATCTATATTACTTAATATTCTTAATCTAATCAATTATATTAAGTTCCTTATTAATAGTTCTAAATAACTAGTGTAGTTTTTCTTTAAAGTATATAAAGCTACTGAATATATTAATAATTTTAAGTTTAATCTAGTTATTATTATTTCTAATATAATTAATTATATAGGGAGTAAACTATCTTATCACTTCTCTAATAAGGAAGCTTGATATAATAAGGATCTTATTCTATTTAGTTATAATTCTATTAGTATTATTGCTAAAATAGATTTATAGCTAAGCTAAAAACACCTTAAAGATTTCTTATTCTCCTAAGAATAGTTCAATCTTTCTAATCTTAATAATTAAGTAGTAAGTATACTAGGCTTCTAGATTAATAATATATTATCCTAATATTGCGATAGCGTCTACTATTTAGACTAGTGTTAATTATTCTTAACCTAAACTACTTCCACTTATTATTATCATTCCTCTACTTAAGGTTAATAGAGTTAGGGCAACTAGCTCTTAGCTAGTTATAATAGTAATATTTCTTGCTTAAGACTTCTCTTTTAAAATAAGAGTCTTATAATTTATAATTATTTAGATTAGAGTAAATTTATTACTTAATAGCAGTTAAATAGTATTCTAATATTAAAAGGGTAGATGTCTAAGTAATAAATAAGAGAGCCTAGTTTACTAAGATTATAAGTAATAGTATACTTAAGATTAAATAGTTAATTTAAGATAATAGAGAAAAACTAATTACATAGTAAATAAATATCCTTATATATCCTATTATTATTCTTCCTATTATACTGTCTAGTATATTTAATATCTTTCCTATTATACCCTTTAGTCTAACTAGTGATATTCCTATTATACCTATGCTCTAACTAGTATGATACCCTAATCCTAAGGTTACAGATAATCCTTTATTCCATCGTGCATTAGTTTCCGCAGGAGCTAGTCTAATCTATTGGCTGTGACGTTGCGTTTCTTCTGACAGTTATATTAGATAACCTATTAAAGGTTAAGGCCTTTAATAGTGCAGAAGGATAACTAATTAGATAGGCCCTTATCCTTTATCTTCTAGTAGGTAGATATTAGTAGATAGATAGTACTTTTCCTAGTTACTGACCTTAGGAAGTATAAAGTAATATTAGGAAAGAAGTAGCTAGTAGAGAATAGGATCCTACTAGATTATTACTACTAGTATCTTATCTAGCTAGAAGAATAGTTACTAAAGGAGGAGCTTATAAGCAAGCACTTTATAGGAGTGCTATAACTAATTCTATAGAAACTAATTACCAACTAAGCATATTAGGAGGATATTATTAGGAGAGATTAGCTTTAGGAGGAAATAGAGCTCTTACGCAGCCGCTCCTATACTTAGAAGAAGGAATCTCCACTATCACCTATTATTTATAACTACTACTATAAGAAGATTCATAAAGTCTTATTAGCCTATATAAACTAAAAATATATAAGACTTATGCTTAGTTCTTTAAAATAGAGTAAGGATAGGAACTAGCCTCTTTACTACTAAGGAGGGATTAGTAGAAGAATATAAAAAGAGCCACTAAATTAGATATTACTATAATAAGAGCTATTAGCTTCTCTTAATATACTTATTAATAAGGTGTTAAACTCTGTATGACTAGCCTCTATAAGATTAATAAAAGGATTAAAGAACTAAGAAACCTGGTAGATTTTAAAGATCTAGAAATTAAAAAAATTAAAAAGTAGTTGCCTAAATATTACTAGGAATATACTGATATTTTTTAGAAGTCTAAATTAGATAAGCTACTACCTTATAAATCATATAATTACAAGATTAAACTAGTAGGGGAGAGAAACCTAGGATATAGCCCTATCTATCATTTAGGCTAAGACGAGTTAGAAGCCGTAAAAGAATATATTATTAATAACTTAAATAAGGGATTTATTATAGCTAGTTAAGTGCTATTTGCTTTTCTAATTCTTATAGCAAAGAAGCTAGGAGGAGGTCTCTATTTTTATATTAACTACTATAAGTTTAACTCTATTACTAAGAAGGATTAATACCTATTACTATTAATTAATAAAGTGTTTAAAAGACTGAGCAAAGCCTATATATTTATAAAGCTTAATATATAATAAGGCTTCTACTAAATCTATATAGACTAAGAATTAGAGGATCTAATAACTTTCTAGTACTAATACAGTATATTTAATTATAAGATTATACCTTTTAGAGTTACTAATAGACTAGTAACCTTCTAATAGTTAATTAATAATATCTTTATAGACTGCCTTAACGACTTCCTAATTATATTTATTAATAACCTATTAATTTACAGCGATAATAAACTAGAGTATGAAGCTTATATAAAAAAGTTTTTAGAATAGTTATATGAAGCTAGGCTCTAGGCAGCTATCTATAAATGTGAGTTCTATATCACTGTAACTAAATACTTGGGATTTATTGTTATACTAGATAGAATTAAGGTAGACCCTTCTAAGATTAAAGTAGTAATTAGATGGGCTATCTCTACTATAGTCTAGAGAGTATAATTGTTTTTTGGGTTTTGTAATTTCTATTAGAAATTTATAAAAGCTTATAGTTAGATAGTAGTGCTGCTATATTAACTTAACTAGATATGCTATTTATATAGAGTTTAACCTATTACGAAGCCTTTAATTAACTAAAGACAAAGCTTATTAGTATATCTATTCTAGCCTACTATCAGCTAGTAATAATAAAGCTCATTTAGAAGAAAATAATAAAGTTTTAAAATAAAATATATATAAAATAATTAATATTTTAAATAATATATTTCCTATAAAAGGAAGATAGGTTTTAAAAGAAAACCTATTAATTCTAATTATTATAAAGAATCATATATTACAAATAAAGATAAAAAATATAAGATATAAAGCCCGCTAGGTTATATAAGGTTTTAATTAAAGACTAGGCATTAATTATTTAGAAATCTTTGCTATAATATATAGAATAGAAACATGGTATTTACTACTTATAATTATAGTAAATAAAGACTAGTATATAAGATAATTTAATATAAAAAATACTTTTATTTATATAGACATTGATATAATAATATATTATATTTTGCCAATAGGATTATATAATAATCCTAAATATAAAAACAAATATTACAAATTAAATAAAGCATTATATAGCTTAAAATAAGCACTAAGATTATGGAATCTATTTTTTAGAAATATAGTAAAGAAATATAGATTTAAAGTCCTACGATATAATAAAGGAATATATATAAATAAAAAAGTATATACTATTCTAATAGTTTATATAGATAATATTATATTTATTTATAAAGATTTATAATATATACAAAATATAATAAATAAGTTAAATAAAGAAATAAAAATTCAAGATATAAGAAATATTTCTACATTTCTTAGAAATAATATATCTATAAACTATAATTATAAAATAATAAGTATAAATTAGAAGGATTATACTATAAAACTATTAAATAAATTTAATATATTTAATATAATAAAACTAAATACCTAGACAACTAGGAATCAAACTATATAGAAATAATATAATAATAGATCATAAAATAACTGCCTAATATTAATTAGAAATTAGATTATTATTATATTTATTATTAAAAACTAGGCTAGATATTATATTTAATATAAATCTAGGAGCTAGATTTATAGCCAATCCTACAAAAGACCATTTTAATTTAATAAAATATATATAGTGATACTTATTATATACACCAAATATTAGTATTATATATAATTACTTAGGAAATAATCTATATATAAAAGATTACTATGATAGTAACAAGACAGGTAATATAAATAATAGAAAATTAACTAGTAGTTATATTTTAAGTATATCACCTAATTTAGCTATAAAGAATCTAATAAATCAGAATTCAAAATTACAAAAAACTATTGCCTTAAGCTTATGTGAAGCTAAATATATAGTATTAAAAGAAGCTATTAAAGAAGCAATATATTTATCAAATATATTTAATTATCTAAATAATAATTTAAACTAGGATATATACATAATATTCTAGAAATAATAATAGATAACCAATCTATAATAAGACTAGGAGAAAATCCTAAATTTTATAAAAAAAATAAAACATATTAATATTGTGTATCATTTATGAGAGAAAATGTATAGAATAATAAAGTTAAAATACTATTTATACTAGGAAAGCAAAATCTAGCAGGTTTATTTACAAAATCTCTAGATATAACTACTTTTGAAAGGCTAAGGGACCTTAGAAATATTAATACAATATAATTATAATTATAATATAATATAATATAACATAATATAACATAACATAAAATAACATAACATATTAAAAAATAACATAAAATAAATAACATAAAAAAAATAATAAATAATAATAACAAAATATAATATAGCATGTAATTATAGGGGAATATAAGCATATATATTTGAGCAAAGCTCACAAAGAAAGACAAGACACTATACTCAAAATCTATAAACCAGAGGCCTTACAATGGAGTTCGTTCGAAGTTTAAAAAGACTATACAAATGCTATACAAATATAAAATCATATTAAAACCAATATAAAACAGATACCTATTTTAGATCTAGAAATTATATAATATAAAATAATAAATAGTTTCATATTTAGAAATCATACAATATAAAACAAAATTGGTTTAGATTCATAAAAAAACGTGCAATTGATTAGAAATCAAGAATATTGATTTGAAATCAAAATAACTAAATAATGAATATAAATATAGGTAAAATTCAAAATAAATTTTAGAAGAATAAGTAATACAATTAACATAACAATACAATTGACAACAACATTTTCCTTTATTCTTATAAAATCTTTGTCTCTTTATTCTTCTTTATTCTTTATAAAACCTGCATCTTTTTTCTTTTATTCTTCGCTGATCAATAACCTGCTAAAAATATATATAAGATAGTAGTATCCTGTTAAATCTATTTTACTAGTTTTTTTAAGTCTATAATCACTTCTATGCTCTTACTATTAAAGAATATATAATATTAAATATTATATATAAATGCCTAGGAGATTAGATAATTAATATATATAATAGGCTTATCCTAGATCTAATTAAGAATCTTAGATACTATATAAATATCTTTTATTTTTTTAAACCTTTTTGATACTGCCTGCTAGTATTATATAGATTTTAATATTTATTATAATATAACTATACTATAATAAATATCTTATAGAATAAGATTTTTATCTATTAAAAATATTATAATTACCCTCTCTACTATTACTAGTGATTTACCCGATAAAACTAGAATTAATTGATAGCTCTAGTTTTAAGGAATAAACTAGTAAATTTACAGCCATTTCTAGCTGGATCTGGGCGCATAATTTTAAAAATTCGATTCGCGCCGAGAGATATGTTTTGTTTTGTTTTTTTTTTTTTTAGAAAGCTTATGGACTTTTTAATTTTAAAGGATTCTTATAATCATTTCATACAGTTTCTTAAAAGCTTTTCTAATTCTTGAATTAATAAAAAAAGTTGCAATAAGATTATTAATAATTACTAGCGCTAAAAGTAAAGAAATTAAATTTTAACAATTATATTAATATTTTGTATATTAAAAAATAACTAAATAAATAAATAATAAATTTTATATAATACTTTAAGTTTAATTAGCTTTTTAATCTTTTATAATAAAAAATATAAAACAATTAAGCTTGATATTTATAAAGATAAAAGTTATTATAATTAATAATTTTAATAATATTATAAATCTTAAATTTTTACAGGTTAAGTATTAAGATATATATCTAAAAACATTCTAATAATATAAATATCTATATTATTATAATCAATATTATAAAAACTAATATTATAAAATTCTAACACTACCCTCGATTCATTAAATCTATTACAAAAATATATTTAAAACTTACAATATTTTGATATAAATCTTATATTAAAAAAACTATTTTTTTAAAATAAATTATTAATAGAATATGTTAGATCTTATATTTAACATTTTTATTATAAATAGTATTAAAATAAGTAATTTTATGTTAAGATTTGTTCTCAAAAATAAACTAATATAAATTTAATCTAGTAAGACTTCAATAACTAAAATTCTAATATTTAATTCCAATTAATATTAAAATTTATCTTATTAAAATTTAAAAAGTTATTAAATGTAAGCTTTATTAATATTAAATAATATCTAAAAAATATTTATAATTATTACAACTTTAAAGATAATTTTAATCAAAAAATTATAAAGAAAAATATAAGAATTAATTAATTAAATTATATATGTAAGTTTAATAGCTAATATTACTTTCTATTAGATAGTAAGTATATTAGTATATAAAAAAATATTAAAGCTTTTATCTTAATATGAGCTTAGCTTATATTATATAAAAGTATATATTCCTAGCTTTCAAATACTAGTAAGTATAATAAAATAAAATACTAAAATATTAAAAACGAAAATATATATATCTAAGTATATAAAAAAAAAAGAAAAATACTAAGATTACTTAACTAATAAATAAACAAAAATACTTAATAAAAGAATAAGCTAAAGTAGAAAAAAAGAAAATTAAAAAAAAATATATCTCTGGTTATAGTAGTAGTAGTAGTAGTAGTAGTAGTAGTAGCATTGGTACTGGCTATAGCTAGCTAAGCTCTAAAAGCTACTATCCTAGGTATGCCTAAGCTAGCAGACATTAATATAAAAGTAGCTTAACATAATTCACAAGCGAGCCGCCACCCCAAGCGGGCCGCCACTTCTTCCCGAGCACGTACGCGATATTAATTTCAAATCCTAATTTCTAACTCACATACAAATTATATATAAAAAATTAATTACTAGTATAATTAGAACATCAATTAATTTTATATCCTTTAATACTATAACTACTACAGCAGAATTAGTAGTATATAACTATTTAAGAGGTTAGAAGCTTTAGCTTAGCTAGAGTAGTAGTAATTGTTACGGGCTAGTCCCGCCTTACGCTCAATATAAGGGCGTATTCGATTAGAAAGCTAAACATGAGGAAAGAAAGAGAAAGAGAAGTTACAAGTTCTAAGGCGTATACAGGTTCATATAGTTAATAGGAAATAGGGGCTTCCGCAGGTGTTGCCTAGCAATAGGGATAGTTCTAACTCTTAAGGGTAGAAGCTAGTACATAGCTATAAGTATAGAGCATAGGTATAAGTATTAAGTAGGTACTAGATTAATAAAGTAGTTAATAAGGTAATATTATTAAGGCTTTACCTAAACACTCTTTATAAGGTCAGCTTATAATATTACCCTCTCTTTTTTTTTAAGGCTTTTTAAATATTAAGTGCTTTAACATCCTTTAGCTAATATTTATATACCTATAAACAGTCATCATAGCTAACCTATTTAACTAAGTATTTATGTAACTAGCTCTAGCTATATTTCTATATCGTCTCTCCTTCAATCCACTCTACTAGATACTCTATTTCTCTATTAATTAGCACTCCTAGCGGTTAGTAATTTATTATTATCTATAATAGGAAGGGGTTCTCTTGTCGCAAACCGATGATTCGTAATCGTCTAGATCAGAGTAAACTCGTCACTTAACGGCGGTTAAATGGTATTCTGATATCAAAAGGGCAGATGCTAAAATAATAAATAAGAGAGCCTAGTTTACTAAGACTATAAGCAATAGTATACTCAAGATTAAATAGTTAATTCAAGATAATAGAGAAAAACTAAGTATATAGTAAATAAGTATTCTTATATATTCTATTATCTCTATTCCTATTATACTAAGTAGTATCCTTAGTATCTTTCCTATTATACTGCTTGGTCTGACTAGTGATATTCCTATTATATCTATACTCTAACTAGTATAATATCCTAATCTTAAGATTACAGATAATCCGTTATTCTATTATATATTAGTTTTTACAGGAACTAGTCTAATCTATTAGCTGTGATATTATAATTCTTCTAATAATCCTTTTCTCTAAAGGCTAGTATCCTAATAATATAATAAATAATCTATATCTCCTATCTATATTATAGATATATTCTTATTTTCTAAAATGCTTATATTATAGTACTAAGCTAACTATATTATTAAAAAGAAATAAGGCAGCTAAAATTGTTAGTCTTATAAATAAAATTAAAAAATTTAGAACAATCCTTCTTCTTCTTTATAATTATTGTTATTAGTTAGATTATACTTATATTAAAGCTAAAGGTTTAACTTATTATAGTAATTGTATTTATATAAGCAACTATCATTATACTGATATAAATAATTTAAAAGTATTATAGAAGTATTTAATCTTAGTATAAAATCAACTAGATGCTAATAAAGAGAAAGCTTATAAAGAGATAGCTAGAATAATAGTTAAACTTTCTTATTTACAAAAACAAAAGAAATTACTTTAAAAATATACTAGACAATTTTTTTAAATAAATATAAAAGATGTTAAGGAGTTAGAAAGATTAGAGAAAAAGAAAGAAAGGAAGGCAGTAGAAAAGTATATAAAATAAGAGGTAGAATATAAAGAATAAAAGTTAATTATAGTAATGCTTAATTCTAGTAATACTAATAGCCTAGTTATAGATAATTCTTCCTAGCTTACTACTTTTTCTCCTTTAAATTAATTATTACTTAATACTCCTGAATCTTATTATAGTAATTTAAATTTTTAATAGATTCCTATAAATTATCTTCTAGTAAGTATCCTTTCTATCTAACTAAGTAGTAGACTTTTCCTAATTCTTACTTTTAGTCTAGGATTCTTTTTACTTTATATTCTTTATCGTCTGCTTTGTCATTTCTATTTTCTAGATTCTTTATAGGTTCTAATAGTAAAATATAAAATATTAGGTATATATACATTCTTATTAGTAGCTAGAGTTAATAGTTATTATTTTTAAGTTTCTTTATAATTCTGAATAGTCTATATTTAACTATATTAAATTTATCACTTAATTATTTGCTTTTAATATTAAAAGTTTTTAAACCTAGTATTTATTATAAAAGGTAAATTCTTTCTCTCTTTTATAAGATTAGTGCATTCTTACATCTTATATTATAATATTACTTCATTTTCTATTCTACCTATTAAATATCTTTAGATATTATAGTATATATCTATTATATATATATTACTTATAGTATTACTTTATTAGAACTTCTATCTAATAATATAAAAGTCTATAATATTTATAAATATCTTCCTAGATTAGTAAAGTGCAGTACTTCTTCTACTAAGATACTTTTTATATTATTTAATATAAATTATATTAATAGTAATAATATTTCTACCTAATTATCTTAGTTCTAATCTAAATAGTATTATAAATATTATTTAATAATTTATATTATTCTTTTAGTTAGTCTATCTATCTATTAGTAATTTGCTATTAATAGGCTATACTTAATTCTATATATCTTAGTAATTATTTACTAGTACCTTAATCTAAATAACTTATCTTAATTTAAAATAATCTTAATTAGTAATCTAGTTTAACTAAATACTTCTTATAGTATAAGTATTATATATTATTCTGCTATTAAATCCTTTAATATTAGTTATATAATAATATATTTTATTAATCTATTAATAATAACTATTATATTAATCTATTAATAATAACTATTATATTAATATACTATAGTCTTATAATTAGATCTTTAGATCTTAGTAGTCTTTATATAAAATTAACTGTAATATTTTCTTATAATTTTTCTAGTATTTCTAGTAATTATATTTTTCTATATAGTTAATAATTAATTAGTTTATTCTAATTATAATTATTATATTAACTAATATATTTAGATATACACTTTCTTATTATTAAAAAGTAATATTATTATTATATTTTTTTAATTATCTTATTAATTTCTTAATATCCTTATAATAATAAATTATAGTATTTCTTGATAATTTCCTTAACTATTTCCTTAGGTACTAATATTAATCTATTTTATTATACTAGTCTCTTCTATTTAGTTACTTCTTTATTAGTAATCTTTATTATAATTATTTTATCTTTCTTTATTACTTCTACTATTTACTAGTAAAATTCTATTTTATTAATAGTA
>JAKLNL010000118.1:0-19990 GCA_022814505.1 Talaromyces liani
AACTTATCATAGAACGCCTTGTCAATGTCTCTATCCCAGACGCACTGTCCGAGGCAGCTTACGAGCTATACTCTCGTTTTCTATCCGTGTATTTCACCGTTTCAGGGCCGGCTGCGCGCGAAGCGCGCGCCTTCCAGTCCAGTGACTCGAGTTATGATTATTCCGGATCTAGCCGGATATAGACTAGTAAATTATTAGCGCTGTTTAGAGGAAAGAGAAGAGAGTGCTCGTTGTTACTCTGAAGCTGCAAACTACTGTAATTTTCCCTCATATATCCCGACTTTCCTTCTTCGTGCTCGTGGTAAAATCCTCCAATAGGGACGAAAACTGAGAATGAGTCCGCCCAGTAGTTTACTCGATATCAAAATTTTTCACGTTGAGAGTGTAAGACGTTTACTGTTATTTGGGAACTCCGCTTGTCAAAACCTACTGATCCTTAAGCGCAAACCCGGCATCGACATATCTTGTGTATTCACGTAGCTACTCTCCCTGCTTGATCATCGGTTCCGTTTTCGGCTATTGCCAGGCATGAGTCATGCTCCCCTACCATTTTGCGACCCTTTCCTCCAACTGAATCAGCCTCTGTAGAAGCGAACTAGCCGAGTCTGCGCGGTTGAATGAGACGGATACATCGAGCTCGGCCTCGGCGTCCTCGTCGGCCACCGCGTTGGATTGCTGAAGACTGGCGGGAGATACCTGAGTGATGAAAAGAGAGCGGTGAAAGTGGAGAAAGTGGTGAATTGAGTAGTGACAAGAGGCAGTAAGAATATCGTAGAACTTCACGCAGACAAGACAAAATGAGGAACCAAGGAAAAGACTATTGCCGAAATTCTAGTGAATCATGGTAGAAAATTGTGTGCTAATCGTAAGAGGTGAAAATTTCTGGTTTTGATGAGACAACTGTTCAACTTCGTTCCGTAGTGCAATCGAAAGTTAGAGCGAGGAGACCGCGAAATGGTGAATTTGGCAGATCACCTGCTGTAGGTGGCGGTTACTGTAGCATCACAATTTACTAACAAGACGTGCTTAGTTATGCCTGCCGCTTTGGTGAAATTGCGAACCAATCCGTTGATCACAATGCGGTGGCCTGGTTAATTCAGTAACCTTACTCCTTTTCCTCCTCGGAATGGACAATCATAGCGACATATAATAGACGACTTCTGCAACGGAGAGTCCATACCGCTTGAGCGAGCTGTGACACTCCGGACGGCCTCACAATGAAACAGACTCCGGAAAATGTGGTCAATAGCGACTTTACGACCTACGCGAACTACCCGACGACGGGAGCACCGTCTGTAAGTATCGACGCCGACATTGTAGATGATTGGATTGATCAATTACCGTGGCAATTGGATCTCGATCATGAGAACTCATCATCCACGCCGTCATCCATCCATACTCCGTCGACGACTCCGCCGCATCAACCCTCGCTTCTCCGACCGTTTCATCCAATCCCATCTGGGCCATCCCATCTGTCACGACAATCCCGCGCCACGGTGTGGCAGGTTCCCTTCGATTCTATCGAATGGGAGACCAAAGTCGGTCGTCGTGCCACCGCTTTCATCACAATCCCAGCCGACTCAAGTATTTGCTACCATTTGGGGGTGGTCCACAATGGGTTCCTGTCCTCGCTCTGCCATGAAATGGTACTACGGTGTTGCGAGATAGGATCTTTGGTCGCGATGAATTTGGACTATCGTGGGAGTGTTGCCCCTGGAGAGACTGTTGTCCTCACCGTACGAACAGTGCGCATAGATGCACGGGAACAACGCCTCTCCTGTCAAATCAACAAGTTCGCCGACATCGTCGTCTCGGGTGAAGCGATTTTATCCATACCGTCGGACCACGGTAGATTGAATAAAATGATCGAGGAGAGGAACGGATGAGAGATTAGAGAGGATCTTATTCAACGGCACTAGAGAGGGCGAGTTCGCTGTGCGCATGATCTGGCTCGGGAACTACCGGTATACTTCATGGGTCTAGAGGTTACGGTACTGTACTGTACATAGACCTAAAGAAAGATTAGATAGTGGTATCCTGCATATCCGGTCGGCAGTTGTATATACCCGGAAATAAGACACAAGTGATGATATTCTACGGAATCTATGTATGCAGATACATCTAATCATAGTTATAGTAGCTGCTGTTGCCTGCCAGGATACCACTAGTCGGCTAGCATTATGCATATCACGTAATTCTACGTAGTTGGATCCAACTTCGGCGAGGGGTCAGGGTATAATTTATTCATACACAGACTTTATTGCACAGCTACTTCTTTTCATGCTGTTTATGCTAACTTAATCTCATGTGCTACATTGGTGCCAACCTCCATCCATCCCAATCTCAGTGGCCAGAGCGCGGTTTCCCCCGGATACCAACACAAAGTCTACTGATCTGTCTGTGGAGCCGCACAGCCGCACAGCCCTACCCTAGACCTGTTAGAAAATAGATTTGCAATTCGAATCAGATATATATATATATTTGTATTGTTTTGATCGACCATGTCGTTGGTAGTGAGCAATGGAAACCATGCAAAGAAGTCAATGGACGTTCCAGCTGAGTACTGCATTACTGCTAGTATTTGAAACGTATGAAGTCTCATTTCCCACCGCCATACTCCATTTGAGCGCTCATCACTGCTTCAAGCGCCTTACAGTGTTGTCGGGCAGTTCAAAGACTGGTATCAAAAGTCATGGCAAGCAATCAAGCTTCAACGCAGCCCTGGAAGCTGCAACGGCTACTATGATCATTCACTACTTTTTGCTCTTGAAATCAAAACAACAAGGGGCACATGCAAAGAAGTTTGAGAACATATTCTATACCTTTTTACATGATCTGGATTTGCCTTACAGCCGGTCCCAGTACCAGGCAATTCCCAACGGAGACGCCCAGGGAGGTGCTTTTCGAAGCTTTGTTGCCGCCTTCGAAAGCATTCTAGAGCAATCCCAAAAGAGGGTCAAATTGAATCAATCTTGATTTAAGTAATGAATAGACTCTTTGAGCTAATGAATCCAACCGAGACAACATTACTGTAATGCGCTCAATGAAGAACCTTCTGAAGATCTACCTACATCTCAATGTAATTCATTTAGTGATTGTTTAACAATCCAGTAATATCTCCAATGATAGACCACCGAGCAGGTTAAACTATTGCATACTGTAATACATATATATGGACCTGAAAGTGTGACACTTGCCAAAAATACCCAATGGACAAAAACTGAGTCAACAATGGGTATTGCAACAGAGAAGCTTTTGCGCATTTTAGAAGAAACTAAAGAATGATAATTGGAGGTACCTTCCGTTTGTTGCTTGCGGCTCATAGCGGGAGTCCATTGGGACAGTACATTGTGTATTGTTTGGTATTCGATGTGTCGATCCTTGGATTATCACAATCACTAGGTGAAAGTCTCCGGCGGTTTGAAGGGTTTTAAGTTTGCAATGTATATAGAAGTGGCCAAATCGAGGATTTAAGTACTATCTCTAAATATCTAAAAGACTGACCTAAATACAGTAACTAGTTTGCACCTTCAGAGTAACAACTCACACTCTCTTCTCTTTCCTCTGAAGCGCGGCCAAATTTCCCAGCTCACAGTGTCGTTCCTAACAACTACAGTGGCTGTTTTCAATATGCCATTATAGTTTCGTCACACACGTGATATCGAAGTCAATATGGCGGGATCTAGTGTGAGACTGGAAACACAATCGTAGGTGACCGGACTGGAAGAACCGCTCACAGGAAAATACAAAGAATGACATATCTCCCTGTTTTGCTTTGAAACACCCCCGCAAGGGAACATTATCCAGCGTGATGTATGGCGTCAGATTAGAGTCCTGGCCTGACAATCGAACAATGATAGGCAGGGGAGGTTTCACTCCTGGCTCAATAAAACGTGGCGGAGGAATTGCCACATAGATCTTTGTATTCAAGAAATAGTCCGTAATTGTCCACTCGGACCTTTGGTAGCTAAATCAAGATTAGAAAATGTATTGTGTAGCGACAGCCAACGAAAACATACATGCGTCTCAACCTTTCAATTCCCTCTTGAAACCGTTGGCATTGAATACAGGCGGGGCATGGCTCATAAGAATCAAGGACATCCCACCGCGTGTTGATCGCGTGAAGGCTGCGCTTCAGACATATGCTTAGTATCTTGGCACGGCCGGATTGAATGTTATCGATCATGAATTGCATCAGAGCGTCTTCCTGTGGTGAAAAACTGTGTCTATGAGGAGGAGAGACTGGATGAATCGTACACATCCCACGTCGAAGATTCCGTGTTTGATAAGAGGAATATGGATGCAGTGTGCCTGATTCTGCCGAGTGTACCAATGGACGTTGAGTGGGCTCGTCTTTCAATGAGCTCCTCGTACTCTTAGACCGGCCAGTCTCGCTTTCAGCACCGTTCAAGAGTAAATTAATATCCATATTCAAAATCTAAACAATCGTTTTGCATCTGTTTTTTTATCACAGTACGGTATGGGCGCTGAGTGGTCGATACTGTAGCGACATAGCCCAGATGGTCCAGATGGCACGTCACGGAAAGATCAGGAGCGCTTCTTGTCAAAAAAAAAAAAAAATGAACAGGTAAGTTTGGGCCACAATAGCTCACTTCCACAAACACGATGTAACATCACGGACATAATGACAGGGGTCGACCACGCTGCTGGGACGAAAAATGTCACCTGACCTGCCGTCCACGGGACCAACCTCGGTTGTCGAAGTACTTTGCTAATCCAAAAACCGCGTCATGCGGCCCTCCGAAATCGTTGAGAGCGTATATCTGTCTTCAGCACGGCATCAAGGCGAACGAAATATCCGAAGAGACGTCTTTTTAGTCAGGCTATCTTGGCAGTCAAAGCTACGAAAAGGATGTGGTGGCATGCAGATACTTCAAAAATTCTCACCCGTGGCGGAGTCCCGTGGATCAAGGTTTTGTAAAAGTCCCTATACTCTGATCAGACTGCAAAGGACGAATTGGCGTACCTATCTCTAGATCGAACCGACAAGTGATTTGTTTTTGGAGCGTACTGATCCCAGGAGAAGGCATGGGAGCACTGCAAGAAGGACTGGCCAGATCCAGCAGTATGATCCTGAATAGCAGATCTATAGATTGGCACGATAGAAGATTTCACTATGCATAGGCTAGAATCGCAGGTAACTACATCACTGGTCTTTGAAAGAGTACGAGATGTTGTACTTAGTTAGCTAAACGCTAGAGACAAATTGCACTCGGCTGTTTCGAAGAGAGTATTTAGTAAACGTCTAGCAATTCTACTAGGACCTTAATTATTCTGGGCGCAAGTGGAATAATCGTCAAAGGTACCTGAATAGGGTAACCGATGGGATACCGCTTGAAGGCGCGAGTGGTGTTTTGTCGAACTGATCATTAGCATTAACAGACCTCTGTAGGTATTATGGAGTGCTTATAATTTCGCACGAATCGACAGAGACAGTTCTAGACGAGCCCCCCGCGCTTGATCAAATGAAGCCTAATCGCTGCTATGAGATAGCATGTGCCTTTATGGATCCCATAATTGCCATGCGATCTTCGGAGAAAATGATCCAAATCCCTGGTGTAGCTAGCTAGGGGTGTATCAATTACAGAAACCTGATGTGACTGTCCTGTTTGGACGAGATTTTCGCGAACCGATAAAAACCGGATGTGTAGATATGTATTCTGCGCATCCTAGACACCCGATGCTTCCCATCAGGGCTGCTTGATTGCCAATATCCCCGGTGTCCACTACTTCACGTCGCCTCTTCATTCTCAGACGACATATCCTCTGCTATCCTCGGGGCCGTTCTGTGAGGGGCTAGATGAAGTCAGACTGTTCGATCATTGTGAGATTGGGAAGCTCGTGCTATAATCACTTTCACCTGCTGAGACATCAACAGAAGGGGAGTTTTATCTCATTTATGAAGGGCGTCATGGAGCTATTATCATTGTAGGAAAAGTGGAAGACACCAGCCAGACCCGTGATGCGGAGCAGCAATTAGACCTACCCTTGTCATTACCTCCTGATCTGTCCACATTCCTAGCAACCATGGACGACATATGATGACTACAGGTGAGAGTTGCTACAGCTAATGCAGTAGGTGACGGTTTAGCCCTTAGAGGTGACTACCAGACAGAAATGATGAATAGAACAGATCAATATTACAAGGATATTCGAACTTCCTGTTTTGTGCTAGTGGTAAAAAACTCTAATACCAGGTTGGTTGTATGTTTCAATGGTTCGAGCATTAACTCAGTCGTTTCACGCTGAGTATGGTACGAGGTGGTATCACCGAATCGCCCATCCACACATTTGGCGGACGTTTATCCAAGAATTTGATATCGTATTTCATGACAATAGTTGCAATGATCAATTTGATTTCGTGGCTTGCGAAGTAACGACCAGGGCAACCGTGCTAGACACAATGTTAGTGGGATTGAGTAATCAAACAATGCAGAAAGACTGAAAGGAATCGCGGTGACATACTCGGCCATGTCCGAACGGCAGGAAGTTTTCGCTCGTCTCAACAGCAGGCGGCATTGGCTGTTCTGTAGAAGGATTCAAACGAAATGGATTGAAAGTGTTGGCATCCTTATAGATCTCTTCATCACGATGCATATTATGCATATCGGCGGCAATCTTGGTGCCCTTGGGAAGTGACACGCCGTTTAGCTGAATTCCATTCTCGGCCTTTACTTCTCTAATCAAGCGTACAATAGGGCCCGATAAGCGCATGCTCTCCCGGAGGACATTATCAGTGAATTTCAGGTCGTCCACAGAAGGTTTGGTCCATTTGCATTGATTTTGCTGATAAGTTGTACCGATTTCATCTTTCATCGCGTTGAAAATACCAGGCCGCGACAATGAATCAAGCAACATATTCACCGTCGTAAAGGAGGACGTGTGGATGCCTGCAAAATTCATCGTCATCAAACGCGCGTATATGGTTTCTGGGTCTAGTTCACGTGGGATCTGGGAGTGGATAGCTTCCCGCACAATCCACATAGCGAAGACGTTATGTTTGTTGGAGAACTTTCCATAGGTAGCCATTTCCATTTTTGCCTCTTCCAGATAGCTATGAATTAAAGGCATCGCATATCCCTTGCCGCGCCAGTATAAGTACCAGCAAGGAATGGACAGAACCGGGCCCACAAGCGGCTTCGCCCAGCTTGGGAACACACGGATAATGGCTGACATCGTATGGATACTACTGACGTAGCGTCTGGTGTTATCCAGATATCCCTGATTAGCACAGAGAGGATGACCGACAGAGATCCTGTTGAATGTACGAGTCACTAGCATGAGTACTGTGCCCCATATTTCAATACCCTGCCACTTCTCCGTATCAGATCCCCAGTTTTTCAGCAAACCCTCCTCTATCTCCCGAACTAAATTGTCGGTGAGATTTGGTAGTTCTCGTGTGAGGACTTTATGGATGAGTTTGACGTGTGTCGGAAAATCGAGGATATGCCCGCATGGCATCGTATAGAGGGACTCCACGGCATCAAAACCGGTCGCCCTATGGTCAAGGACATCTGATCTTTCTTTGAAGAACCACTTGAATTGATTCTTCGGCACCAGTACGAGGGGTACAGATATGGTTGAGATTTTAGTGACGACGTTTTTCCTGGTATACTATACATAGTAAACCCATACATTAGCTTCTTTGATACAATTGGCACCCAGAGTGTCTTTAATCTCACCTTGAAGTAAGCATCAGCAAAAAGCTGTCTCCCCTTAACAAAAGCCCATAGCTTGGAGCGTGCATTAGCAAACAGGCCATTACTTCTCCCAAGCCAGAAAACTCGAGACGGCTTTTGAAATGTCTTTCCACGCTTCCATTTTATGCCTGTTCGCAAAAACTGAAAGGCGAAAATCCATACTGTAGGGAGTATAAAGAGGCTCCAAATAGTATGTACAGCCATATTTCCTACAGTGATGTTTCATGTGTCGAACTCGTCTCAAGGTAGGCGTAGCGAGGAGGGCTTTCCGTGCGCTACGGTGCTTGTACAGTACTATGTATGAGTGGCAGCCCTTTTCCATCAACTGCGGCGGTCTAATCCCTCCTAAATATGGTATGGATTACAGGACCAGCGCTACGCGCTGAATTCGTTCTGGGTTTGCAACCGATTTCAGAGGGGTGGTGAAATTCTGTTCTAGGCCTTTTAGAATTGCCACTCCACATTGCTAGTCATGTGGATATCCTTTGATACGCCACAAAGATGAAAAATATCAATTGATATTTGCTCCAAGGGTATGAAAACCACGGAGTGAGTCATGAAGCGATCAGTTCTTTCACCGTGTAGCGGGGAAAAGTGACTCGATTCACCCGTGTTCTCGACAGCCACGTTGTGGTTCTTACACAATTGTTCACCAAGTCAAATAAGATCCCAATCGACTGGCCGCCTTCCTGCAGGTCTTACTGAAGTCATTCATTAATCATTGGGTCAGGGTCTGGTGACGTTTTTCACCATTCATTTCACCACCATTTTCACTCCCCTTTTCAGTACTCATTTCAGCGTAAGGTTCACTATTGCTAATCTATTCAATCCCGTACTTTTCACCACCATTCTTTGCACTAATGTTACACTAATGTTACACTAATCATTTCATCATCGTTTAGGAGAAGTGTTGATACCATGAACCTCCAAGACCCACATGTTGATCAACGACATATGCGATATCATTCCGCTTTGCGTCTTTGGGTCGATGTTTGCATGGCGAGGTACATTCATGTGATGCCGCTGCTGTGTTCGTCATCAGCCACCACGGTAAATACGGCACCACTCTTGAGATTAAGTATCCGCTGGACACTAAGGTGTCATGTAGATCTAGGCCCAACGCAATGGACCGCCTTGATTGTATCGAAAAATTGGTACAATAAATGCGGCGGGGGAATTTCACGTGCCCATCATGGCCATTCAACAGCTTCGAGGTGCTCAAGAAATGATACGATCGATCAAAAATCAGTCGATGTGGGACCTATATAACACGCCATGTTCTTTCCAGTATTACCCTACAAAGCAGAACCACGCCACCGGACATGACACTGACAACTCCGAGAGCCAGTTGGCCTAAAAACTACTCATCTCAGCTTCCTCCTACCAGCAGAATCAGCAAGCGGGAAAGAAAGCTGGATGATACAAATGACGAGTCCAGGAGAAAAATTCAGCTCCAGCAGGAAATTTGCGAGCGCAGGCTGCAGGCTGCGGCTCACAAGATGGCAATGCTCAACTCAAAACGCTACGAAAGACCTTCACCTTACGTGCGGCACGGTTCGCCAATCTCCTATGCTGCCCATATTATCTTCTAACAAGGCTTAAGACTGGAAACAGGTCAAGGAATTCTATGAGCAGCCGCTCTTCGAAAAACTGAAAGAGAGAGGACGTATGAACCAAGCAACCCTCAAATCTCTTGGCTGGCCTCTTTCCTTGAAGGCCTTCAGAATTCGCCAAGAGCTCGCCAAAGCTCACCATCGAATTCTATCTCTCCGCCGTCGAGCCAGACGAGGATTCGTAGTCACAGAAGATCAGGAAAGGGCCGCTTACGGGGATTATGCTACATATCTATGTGTTCTGGAGGACTTAACAGGTCAGATCTTTCCCCTCATAGCACCCCGTAAGATTCATGGCTCAGCCCATTCAGACTACAAGTTTCCGTTTCCCAAAGCCGTCGCGTTCAAATCCGTACGCCAAATCAGTGCTTCCGGTAACGTACGTGTGAAAGAGCCGTCCGGTTTCAAGAAAAATAAACTGGATTAGAAACGTCGGAAACAGAGATAGGGCGACAAGGCATGTCGGAGCAGGTTGATGGCAGTTTGTCTGGGCTTGCAAATACCCGTGTTAGTCAGCTAGATGGCTTGCATGACAGAACAGTGTTAGCTATGTACGAGTCGTTTTATGGGTCGCTTCATGCTTGTGTTGATGTTTTAAATCATGTCACGATTTTTCATAATACGTTATATTCAAGTCAAACTTTCGAAGCCGTGCTCATTTGGGATTCTACCACCTGATCTCGAACAGTACACGTTCAACAATCGAAGTAAGTCAAATGCGTTTTAACAGGAGCCACAAGTAGAATACTAAGTTGGACAACGGTCTGGATTGCTAGTTGAAGAAACAGAAAGCCTAATTCCTTCTCATAGGAGCTCATAAAGGCTACCAAGCCCTCCTATGCATAACGCCCCGATTCAATGTACAGTATACCGTAATTCGGTACTCAACCAGCATTAATCACATATTACTGAGGAAATATCCACCTGGTGCAGCGATCAAAAGGATGCCACCGGTAGGCCGGAAAGCTTTCTAAAAGCATATTGCTTACTCTTCCCGTTACTATATTCACTATATTCCAATTTTCTCCACCAATACTTCACCTTTAATTCACCATTTTGAACGACACCACGCTGGTCAGTCAAATTGGTGTATTTAGGTCAGCTTGGGATAACCAATGAGCGAGTAGAATCAGTGCCGAGGAGTTTTCAGCTTTGGGTAATAGATTTCTAGCACAAAGCAAGATCATACGACGTCACCATCCCTCGATGCAGGTACTCTCTTCCCTCATGGATACGGCGGTATGTAGTCGAGTTCATCCTGCACTTCTCCTTGACCAATCCGCATCGATGCGGTGAAGGTCTTTGGTTCATTATTGTTTCCCTGTATGGTCATGCTCCGGCTAAAGTTTTTCAGATAGACAGAAAACTGGTCCGTCATTAACCATGACGTAGTACTGAAGGCAAATTCCAGCAAGCTCATAAACTCAGAGGATATTCCAGGTGCGCGTATTATCGGAGGCGAAGTTCCATTCGTATGTCGCATGATCTACATGGGCCGACACAGCCCTCTGCTGCCACAACCCAAATACGCCAGTCACCCGGGCATGCCGTCATCCACGGCCGAACTACGGTGCCATTGCCATGAGACCCCAGCTTAGGGCAATACCGGGTAGAAGTACATTCGGCACGAACAACCGCCGAATGGACTATATATGAAGGGGCCATCCCGTTGGTCTTTGTTAATCTCACATCAGGACTAATCGACACCCATAGCAAGGAAACGAGAACAAGGTGCAAGAACCTTACCGTAGCCTCAAGATGGATGTCACCAGCGAGGAGAAGTTGCACGAAGCTCGGGAATATCTCACTCGAGCACGTTATTACCGGTCTGCACAGTATGCCGTCGAGGCCGCTGATGCGTTATCTGTGGCAGCAGCCATATGTTATGAATTGTCTGACACGTTTAGCATGTCGCTCCATGATCGTAGAGTCGTGGATGCCGTGATGCGGATCTGGCTGGACGGCGATGCCGGATCGGATGACACCATGGCCTACCTTCCGCGCGGCGGGCACGGCGATTCAGGAATCGAGGCCATCACCACCCTCCGTGCGGATACGGAACTGGAGCAGAACCACTGGTCTCGCGCGGCAACAAGTTATTCGTACGCCCTACTGGCCAATCGCCGACGACACAAACATCCGGTATGGACCACTTTCAAACTCTTGCATGGGTTAGGACGGGCGTTTCAGGGTCAGCAGTTGTTCCAGCGTGCAGAGAGAACGTATCGTATTGCTTTTGCAGGGTATATGCAACTTGGACCGTTCGGGACAGTGCACGACATGGAAATGCGCGCTCTGCTGGATAATTGGGACGAAAGCCAGAATGTCCAGAAACAAATGGTACGCCAACAACAGTGGACATGCTCGTTGATTGCATGGGCCCTCGTCCTCATCTTCGTACCCGCGCCGGAATGGCATCAGATCCGAGACCGGCTGTATTTGACCGTCGCTGTTGCCACCTATATTCCCCGCAGATGCGCTGCTGCGAGAGACGCGTTGTATGAGTGGTTGCGAGGGGCGATCATCGACTACATCGGAGTGCCGTGTGAACATTGGTTCGGCAAGCCGCTGTAATGATCAGTCCCCGGGAATCCTGGCAGAAACCTCTTTTATTGTTCCCTACACCCTCATTTCTTTGTGTTGCCCCGCTGTCTATGTTATTTTCGACACCGTCCGTCATACCAAGGCGATAATAAGACAATCCAGCTCTCAGACTTGTCGAATACTCCAATCCTTGCCCACATTCTATACGGTTGCTTTGTCTGATTAGGTCTAAATGATTCGAAGAGAGAAGTGAGGATGAGAGATGCCGTATTTGTATATTGTCAGGGTATTCGGTACTAAAACCGTTATAGTTAGCTATTGAGCCCACCACCAACAGAATGATAATAAAATAGGATAAAATGTAAATGCTACACAATGGCGGTAATGACTTCTAAAATGAAGTAGGAACGCTTGTTAATAAGCTTCGAAACAGGCAGACATCAATGGAAAACTTAGTATCGACTGTGGTTTGCAAGCGCGCACCTAGGTTTGTCCAATTGGCGGATACTGAGACTGGTCTCATAGACCAATTACACTGTATTACAGTGATCCGAAATCGATAGGAGACGTTATCTCTCAAGCATAATAGATTTCATCGGAGACAGTGATATAGCCTCCCATATCTCCTCATGACCAGTCCTAAGCATCAAGCACCGCTACCTACACTCGCTATGCGTCCTCACTGCCTTATACCGTACTATTGCCCGGAATCCTCGTCGCTCAGAAGCGCGATAGGGGCTATTTGCTGTCGTCGAGAGTATCTGCCGTTCATCTTCTGCTGTCGCAGTGGGTGATTTCTTTCTGGGGCGGATGCCACTGGTTTACCACACTTATGACTTCGCCAGTCTCTTTTCTCTCGTCGAATTGTTTTTATCGGTTTCAATATGGCTGACAGCGCAAGAGCTTCGGCCGCATCATCAGCTGAAAGCGAGTTCTGGTGGCGCGACTCTTTCAATCGAGCGCTCAACGCGGTAAAAGTGATGAATCCCGCTTGTCGATAGCTTTCTTCAGTCGACCGTCGATCACGCTGCCCTCGAGTAGTCCGTCTTGGAAGCTGTACGTCTCTATCACAAGGTAGGACATTGTTCGTCTCCTGCAGTGTTTTTTCCGGAAGTGTGGCCGTAATAGAAGGCATGTCACCAATGTGTGCAAAGCGAACTATGTCAGTCGCCTCAGGTACCTCAGTCAAGGTTTCTATCTGACGGGGCTGGTCCAAAAAAGACGTCAGTTCTGCGAAGCCCCTTTCCCACGCACAATTCGGTATGGTCGGTAGCGCCAAGGGTGATTGCCTCCAGACCTCACTGAATTCGACTTCGTGGGCAGCCACTTGGCTGCAGGACCAGAATGGCTCCTCTGGCGGCGGTGTGTATGAGACAGTCACTGGACGGAGGTTGTCTGATGTGTCGAGCCCATCGGGGATGATCATGGTTGCGGTCCAAAGAGCTTTTGGTCAAAGTCTCTGTCGAGGATTAATGCAAACGATTCCTTATCGGTGTAATCAGCTAGAAGTGTGTTATTTTGTAAAAGAATGATACAACGATTGGAAGACCCGAGGACAGGGAGATCGTTTCCTCTTAAATCATGCCCTACTTGGGAGGTGCAGAGGTAGCTCAACCATGTCGTCATACCATTTTAGTATTACAGCGTCATACATTTCTATTAGTCGCCGGAATTCGCACAATGAGAGAGGCTGTGCTGCTGTTCCATTGCTCGGCTAGTAGCTGCAGGCTGGAATAGGTGAGGCGGTTAAACGGAGAGAGGAGTCCGCCTGGGTCTTGTTATCATGCTGGCTGAGTTGTGAAAACGATTATAGCTTCCTCCGTCCTGGTGACTGTGAATATACTGTAGCAGATGTTTTTTGCCCTGCTGGCCTATAAGATAGGTTCACTTACATAGGATCCGAGATCATCCAGCTTCGTTTCGTCGTCATGTAAGCACTTTGATTCATGGGACCGGCCATTTACGCCACATGTATTCCCTTTTCTGCCGCTATCACTCATCCATTGCTGATGTCACTCCAAAGTCTCAAACAGTCCTATCGCCGAAACGGAAATCTTTCCCAGATAAAGCGCAACGCCAACATCCATCCGTCAACATTCTAACTATCTTCTGAAATAGATTGTATCAACGTTCCGAGGACCTGCGGCCCCTGCTTCCCTGGAACTTGCTATGAACAAGTTGTGTGGTGGAACACCATTGTTTCAAGTCATTCGTTCCTATGGCTTTATATGGCTCGATTTTGCATATACAGGTGAAATGTATTTTTCCAAACCAAAACCTGTCCCAGAACACACAGTGCAAAAGTGAGAGATGTTGGAGACTATACGAAGAAATAGGATTGGGATAATCATGCTATTTCATTACATATTTCTTATCGTAGCCACTACTGTACACTTGCCCTTTGTTCATATTCCGACGAAAGGTTCTACTCTTGTAAGGCATAATCATTTTCACCTTCCCAGGCAAAATTTCATGCACATCAAGAGGGCTTTCGTAGACGCCGAATGCTCATTTGGAGGAATTCCCAGGTAAGTAGAAATGATGATTAACACATGAACCGTTTAAGATATTACGCGTACATTCACTGGTCCCAGATATCGAGAACCGCAATCAGGGTTCGGACTGCTTTCTTCCGAACCTTGACGTATATCGTCGTTTTGGTGATTCGCAAGGACTTTCGTGACACTCACAAACTGATTTCCAATGCCCCTGTTTGTCAATTCATGGACAGCATGATCGATCTTTGCCTGATCGAAGACACCATAAAGGAGACGAAAGTCGCTGGAGCTTTTAGGACTCGCTTTGGCGCTTTTTGCATAACAATCGTCACACACCACCATATCACCTTACATGGATTGTAAATAAAAATTGGTATCGCGAAGTATTGTATTATTTCTGTATTAACCTTATTCCTACACTGATCTATTTTTGTAATAGTGTCTCCTTAGCTCCGTTTCAGACAACAGAGAAGAGAGTGTTAGCTGTTACTCTGAAGGTGCAAACCACTGTACCGATCCACACATTCGTGTTACGTGCGCAAAGTCCGTATTTTCGACATGCTTTCCAAGGCGGAGTAGATCGCGAAACTTCGGGTCCTTGGTAAACCTGGACCTGTTTCGGGTAATCGTAGTCACGGTTGCTGCAAGTAAACTACCATTACTGCTAGAAAGACGGAAGACATAGTAAACGGCGTCGTAAAAGTGTGCCATACTGACCTCTTCGTCCCTGTTGAAGTAGGTTGTGAACAAGATGTATTGTTATTCTTAACTGACCAGGAAATGTAGGGCCACCTATATACATATTGACAAGATTACTTTACCGCTATCCCGAATATGGTGAGCGCAGCGCATATATCCACTCGTATGCCCTCATTGGATAGCTGGCTTTCCTCGATATAAGGATTTGCCAAGAGGACTCCTTACTAAATTAGCGCGCACAGGATTGCGCTGCATTATGTACTAGACGCGCGCTGCGCACGCGGTGGCCCTGAAACGAAAGCGAAATAGAAAAGAGAATGAATTCGCAGAGTCAGTTAAATTGAGAGAGTATGTCAACATAGGACGTTTTCTGAAGTCTTTGAGAACGTCTCTTAGAGGGAGAGTCTTCAGGAAGTGTTGGGAGAGCGGGGCGGCTGGGTATTCATTGATATATGAATCTGTCGACCACAATCCTGACAAGAACGACAGCATAACATGATAGGAAAGGAGACATAAAGCTCTGTTGAAGGAATATGGTAGCTAAGACAGAAAAATATAACATGTTCAAGAAGTGCTATGTATGGATTAGGGCAGTCTGCCTGCTAATAGAGGAGACATATTATAAGCCCCCACTCAAATAGGCGGGGCCGAAATTGGAAACGAATCTTTACCAGCAGCCAATAATAATACAGCTAGAGTATGTTAAACCCTAAAGCCCTAACGCCAAGACACTTCTAGGCCCAGAATGGTAGTTCAGTTTCTAGTGTTAGCTTCCCTCAGCGTTTTTGTGTGGCGCTCTCACGCCTATGGTCCTACTCCCTTCCACTCCCTTCGGTCGTTTCAGGGCATGGCACACCTATGCCAGTTACTTTCATTCTATTAGACACACTTAATACAATACAATACGCGTTTCCACTCAACTTCTCATGGTAGCATGTCCCCTAGGCAGTTGCAGAACGAGTAATATTAAGGTTATACGGAAAAAGACCGGCTCAAGAGAGAAAGCAGGAGAACGGCCAAGCGGCAAGAGTTCTAAAGACCCCTGTGAAGAGCCTTCCATAACCAGATACTCACGCAGCCGATACACGGACTCCAGAGAGTGAACGCTTCACCAATCCTGATTCTTACTGTGTCCCTTTGAAGCTATACAAAATGGCTTCCGAGGATAAGAATCAAACCATCCTCTCCAGTAAACGAGATTGGGAGAAATGGCTACAACCGATCAAGAGCAAAGCTCTTGGAGCTGACGTTTGGGATTATATCAATCCGGACCTCACTGAAAAGAAGGAGCTCATTGAGCCTGATGCTCCAAAGAAAGAAAAAGACCAGACCGCCGAGGATTTCCAATATCGACGTGATTTACATAAACGAATCCTCGCGAAGTACGATACCAAAGAAGCACATATTGCTGCGATTCGAGAATATATTTTTAGAACGATTGACCATTCCGCGAACCTCCTCATCCAAGATAAATCGACCGTACGAGATATACTGTCCGAACTCGCGAAACGTTATAAGCCTGACACCAATCGAGAGCAATTCGATATTCTCAACAAGTGGACGACGTTGAAAACCGGACCAGATGGAACGAGGCAACTCAACGCGTGGATAAAGGATTGGATAGAGACATACAATCGTGCACGTCAATATAAGATTCCCGGAATTGGAACAGATGAAAAATATGCAATGATGGAGTTCATGCTGGCAATCCAGCAATCACATGAGGTTTTCTACAGCACATGGTATGAAGCTGTTTATAACGGTCGTGAGACATCGTTTGTTGAGCTCATCACCAAATTTGAAGATTTCACAAAGTCCGAACATGGTGGAAGCGCATATGCCACCTTCGGAGGCAACAAAACTGACTCTAATGAGTCAAATCGGGATAATTCCAAGAAAGACAGATTATGCCCGTGTGGTCAACCGAAGACTATTCACCCTAGATGGGAAGAGTGCGAATATTTGAATGAACAAATCCGACAAGATAACTGGACTGCGGACCCTACGATAATAGAGAAAGTGACTGAAAAGGCAACTTCTTGGAAAGGTCTAAAAAGCTTTATAGATCAACATAAGAAGCAAAAACGCCCACCAGTTACCGTTAATACAGTCTCCAGAGCCAGACGTGGCACTAATCCTTTGATGAATAGTGTTATACACGATGGCGGCGCCACGGAAAGCATTTCCAACGACCTCAGTCGTATTGAGAACTTTGTGCCAGAAAGAATCCAGATTCGAGGATTTGGAGGCTCTATTTGGGCCGAAGGAAGAGGCACAATGGTTGTATGGGCAAAGGCACCAGGAGATAAAGAAAAGTCTCAAGAATTAAGGATCCGGAATGCCTTATATTGTCCTGATGGTCCCGTCTCATTAATCTCAGGAAAGGCACTTAACCGGAACGGTATCTTCAAGGACGAGGAAAAGAACGTCCTATACACTCGAAAAGGAGGATATCAAGTAATTGCCAAGCTTCAGTCAATCAATGACCAGGCAGTTATTGAATATAACCCTCCAAACAAGGCATTAACCTATGCTTTGAAAGCTCCAAAGCTACTAACAAAAAATACGAAACACGTTTATAAGAACCGCTCCAGCAAGAGCAGAGCACCAAAATCTCAAGGGGTGGTTGGCCAAGAAGGTCAAAATAAGCTTAATTTTAAGCTTACTAGCACGACGTCGTTTGACAACCAGGCGTCACGACTCCCAACGCCATCTTCACCAGATCTTGAACATAGGCAAGAGGTAGTCGCCCATACTGGGACTGAGGAGGAGTACCCGGCACCTATAACAACTGAACACTCTGGCGTGGGGACTAAAGAACGAGATTCTGTGCGCTTATTCACGCCAGAGCCTAACCCATTGCTTTACTTACAAGATTTTGATGCGGAAGTGATCCAAAAGCTTCAAATGGAAGCAGCCCGAGAGCCTATTGAGCAAGCTTCTCGAGTAAATAAGATATCAACAACGCTGTCGGAAACCTTACACCGATCCCCGGTTCGACACCCTCATGCATCTTATTTCTCTTTATTTGATCTTCCTCTACACCATGCGCTTCTATATAAGCCACTATTTCCTTACATTAGGCACAAGGGACAGATTACAAGGAAAGCCTAGCAGTTTAGGCCGTGTGATCTACCCTTATTTCTCTTTCTGGCAATCCTGCCTCTATTCTAACTACAGCATCTTGATTGGCTACCATTCTTTCTGCAGGCCTCACCTTCGACTCCTGCGTCACCCGTTCTTTTTGCTACACCAAGATTTCCTATACAGACTGCCCAATCGTGCTTTCTTTTACTTCATTCCCATTCTCGTGGCACATGCGCTGAAGGGGTGTGACAAGATTACTTTACCGCTATCCCGAATATGGTGAGCGCAGCGCATATATCCACTCGTATGCCCTCATTGGATAGCTGGCTTTCCTCGATATAAGGATTTGCCAAGAGGACTCCTTACTAAATTAGCGCGCACAGGATTGCGCTGCATTATGTATGGCACACCTATGCCAGTTACTTTCATTCTATTAGACACACTTAATACAATACAATACGCGTTTCCACTCAACTTCTCACATATATATACATATACATTCACGGACCCCACATTTCCTGCCGTTTCATCTCAACCATGTGATGTTAACATCCACCGAGATATTCTATATTCAACAGTCCCCCCAAGTGATGATTGCAATCCGAGGAGAACTGCGCCGTCACTAGCTCTTTAAGATGGTCGAGAAGAAACGTATTGGCGGCGGTGTACAATGCAATATGGCGTAATAGTGGATTGTCATGGTCTCGGATGGTCCTGAGTCCCGTAACACCGTTGTGGTTTAGCACGCTTACATGGTTCGCTCCAAAGCGGACATGCCTCCGTAGGGTACTACCCCGTGTAGATATACTGGAGAGCTCTCCATAATGTATGAACACTGTGGGGTTCATTTGGAATGAGACGAAGCTGAGGAGATTGCTTTTCAAAGAACCGGGGATATCCCTGATCTGCTGTCTCTGTTCAACAATGGGCTAGTGAGGCGTCCAAGTTGTGAACGAATTGTGCGAAGAATTGCGTGGGGTCCATTTGTATAATCTATAATCAATATCATATGGATGCCACCAGGATTCAAGGGACTTGTTTTTCTCTACTCTCAAACACTAAGACCGTCCTCGTCAAGCTTCAAGATGCCAAGATGCTGTCGTATCGTACCAATTCACGGCTGACACAATGAACACAATGACCCGATATTTAGAGAAAATTCTGAAATTCACAATCCCTTCGTGACTCACGTATAAGTTTAACTTCCTGGTGCGCGGTGCGCAAAATTGTCCACCGGCTTCTGAGATGGTAGAGATGGACGAAATGGTCATTGAATCGCACAGCCAGGAAGTTTCGCGGGGCGACAAATCATTTTCATCGATCACATACATATAATTCCTGTCTACACGCAGGCTCGAAATTGGTGAAGGCTCTCGCGTTAGCACATAGCGACCACTTACTGTAACATACCGCACGGCAAAAATGAGAACCCCGTCAATGAGACGGTAACGCATGTTCCGTATATATCTGGGTTCCCGCGGTAAATTATGCGACATTTCACCAGGGCAGTAATTTGCATCATTTCCTTTTTCCATCCTGGATTGCGGCTGTCATGCTCACTAATATAACCCTCCAGTTCTCTACAACAACAAAAAAAAACCCCCGGCTGGAGTAAGAGCTGCGACCGCACATATAAACGCATATGACGGTGACAGATTAATAAAATCTGTCACCGTCAACTACTTCCATGGCCGATTGCAAAATATGCGGGTGGTTTCACTGCCCATATTTCTGAAGCCCCCTTCTCAGAGGACACAAAACCATGCACTAAAGATATTGGAAGGCATACTCTGCACGCCGGTTTTCTGTAGAAGCCACAGCGGAGACA
>JAKLNL010000119.1:0-19832 GCA_022814505.1 Talaromyces liani
GGGAATGAATTCAGGTTCCATCTTTTGTCCCGGCCGGATTTAATGTAGATGTGAAGCAACTGGTCGCTGTTGCGGCAGAGTAAAGACACTGGCCAGCAGAAGCGGTTACAAGAGGGGCAGATATCCCGGTCAGACACCAACCAACCAAGACGATGTTGATCAGTGACAAACTCTAATGGGTGTGGAGCCAACCGCTCTATTGCCGCCACTATAAGGCGAGCGGAGCCTTTACACCGGATGGTTCCGTAGAGCCTGAAGGGTGATTGATCAACCGATGGGCAAGCATCCAGCTCAAAAAAGAACCGGGCAGTGAGCAGATCCAAGGCAGCGTCTCTCGCCATACTGGCACTCCCAGGGTAACGCAAGACCAGGTCTCGGTAACGACCGATCATCTCGACATTGTCCAAGGCCGACGAGGTCTCATCCAACGGAATATTCAATCGACGGAAGTTTTGGGAAATGGACTCATCGAGTTGGCTCTTCATTTCGTTCCACTTACCTTCCGGTTCCAGACTTTTCATCCAAGCACTGAACGCGCGACGGGGGAATCCGTCCAGAAGTGAATTTCGAAAATGGGGCAAACTACCACCGGATGCTGCCAGCGTACTACCTGTACCAAGCGATAGCAATCGAGCTGGTTCACGACAGGAGGGCCAGATCAGTCGAACTGTCCGGCGAGCGATCCCTCCGGCGAAATTATCTGTCAGGCCCCCATCCTGGAAGGTCCCCACGGACAGGTCAATGGGGGGGAAGATACTGTAACCATCAGCAGTGTCTACAAGACTCCCTACATTGACTTACAATGGCGCTGCGGCGGTGGCATAACCACTGTGCTGTGTTCAGTACATTTCTGTCAACGCGAGGGGGCTCACGTACGCGTCGGGTACTTTAGGTTCATCCTCTATGTTGGCAGGTCGGATAAGTCGGTAGCCTCCAGTAACATTAGCGCTGTACACGGTGAACGGAGGAGTGCATTTCGTTTACCGCAATCATCCGCCGTGCTGTCCGCCGCGTTAAAGTTACCAATCATCACAGCTTCGGTCTTCGTGCCAATACTGGTTGCTACTACTCCGAACTTTGTACTAGACCTGATAATTCCAGGCGAGCTAGCGCTACTACTTCGGAAAACAGGCTGGTCTCCGCAAAGGCGATGGAGTGCCTCATAAAAAATCGAACCATCGTAACAACTGTCATGCCTCCACCATGAGAACCACTGGCGCCAGCGAAACATGAGCGTACGGGGTAACCAAGGGAAAGCGGGTGGACGCCGCTTTTGGAATGTGCTTCGAGCAAGTTGGCTGAAGACCCCTGCGCACACCGAGACGGGCAAATTCAATGCGTGCAAACCGAGGCCAATGAGGCCGCCTGTGCTCGTTCCGACGTCCAGATCAACAAGATCTTGGAGCCTACATGGCTCAATATATTCCTGGATCAAAATAAGAAACTCAAGGGGTATTTCTCCGCGAGTTCCGCCGCCGTCAATCGCGAGCACGGTGGGATCCATGGTGGGAGGCAATGTTTCGATGGCCATCGAAATTGTGGCACAGCACAGCAAACACCGATCCACATCGTAGTGGTTTTCCATATCTACGGCTGGTTGTCCAAATTTCTGCGCGCACAGGTCACACAGTGGGTGGTCGCAGGGTGGAAAATGCTGCGCCGCCCGAACCACACAGTACAGACATGCGTGATTCGATTTCACCGTAGAGTAGTGACCCTGTTGGGAAATCAAAAAATTTTTCCGCAGTTCTAGAGCTGTTACGGCGTCGCTGCGAAGGGGGGCAAATTCAATTAGCATTGCGTCTTCCACTAAGTCCACCCATTTCATTGGCGAAGATAGATTAGTGGAGAGTGAACGAGAAATATGAGCGCGATAGAATGTTTGGTACACTAGCCGGGGATCCATCACTAGACCTCTTGTGTCAGTTCTTTAACGCCCACATCGAAGATGAGAACGTACGTGGCATTTCAGGACGATAGTGATCCATAATCAGCGCGGACGCAATAAATCGCGCACTATCAAAGTCGGATAGACCTGAAGCGGCACAAAGTTCGTATACACGGTTGACTTTTTCTCCCATGTCTTGCGGTATCTCCTTAGGCGCGCGGCACGAACGCACGAAGTTGAACGAATGTACATTAGATTTAGCGAGGTGTTCTATTGCAAAATGCAAATATCTTTCCAATTGCGTAGTAGATACTCGCCCAATGTAGTCATTACGGAGGGCTTCGATTTCATGTGAGTGCATCAGCAACAACGCCTTGAGTCGGTCGTAGTCCGAGTCTCGAGTACGTTCCCCGCCCGTCATGGGAAATATGCTTATGTCCGAGAAGATTCCCGAATATTGGTCGAAGTTAACAGGAGTGGACCAAGTAGTCTTTTCTGGGTCTCCCACGACGATGATCAGGCGCGGACGAGTCTTGGCTGGGAGGCCATTAACCGACTCATTGGTTTTGATGAGTTTCGTTATGTCATATCCGGGGCGACAGTCCTCTAGGAAGAGACACACAACATCGGCGAAGAGAAAGAGGACTTGAGAGTACAGGCTGCAATGAACCTCAGTAGCAGTGGTGCTCCCGCTCCACTCAATCGGAAAGATGCTTTCTCGCCTGGAGACTTTTGAGGAACTGACCGTAGAATCATCCCATGGATTCCCATCGGCAAAGAAAATTGGGGAATTGGAGTGCAGGCTCGCTGCATCTCCCCTCAGACGAATGGTCGTGCAGGAATCCGCCCTAACGAAAGTGTTCTCGGCGAAGATCGCTTGCAAGCATTCATTTTTCCGAGTGGAGCCGAGAAAGGCCCACATTCGAGGGTACTGCGTAGCCGGATTGGGCATGTTCTCCATTAAGCGGCATAGTGCCGCGTGTTCTTGAATGGAAAAGGAAGCGCCACTCGCGGCTACATCCAACCAACGTCCGCCCTGCATCCGTGCCATGTTATCACGATTGCTGTACTTTTAAGTGTTGGCGGGAAACACCATTCCTTATAAATAAATAAGAAATTGAATGTACTACTATAACTACCTCCTTTTTTTATAGTACTATATAATGGTGAAAATATATCTTTGCTAGTCTGTTTAATTTTGTCTGACTCATTCTTCGTATGATGAACACAGCGGCCGACGAGGAATCTGCTGTAAACACTTGAATCGATCCAACGGCGTCGTTTCGTACCTGCCGATTCGGGGAAATGGCGATTGGAGGGGTCTGTCTCGATATAGGTCGTGAACGGCCCAGCTAAAGCAAAGGCACGATTCAAATGTGTCGTTTCGGACTTTAGTAGACAGCGTTAGAGTTGCGATGGATCGTCTTCTAAAAGACATTGTGAAACAGCTTTTCTTCGGATAAATTAAATTGGTATCAAATCGTAACACCGTTCTGCGTTCCAAGCATTTGCAGTTCAGACGTTCACCCGTTGGTCAGCGTTTATGGGATAATCGTGTCTCTCGACGCGTTCGAGGCCCATGTCTTCGGCGAGGATCTGTATCTGGTGGCTGTTCCTTCCGCTGTGACAATACTCTGATTGCTTCGAGAATCTTTTTGCACCAGGCATCTGTCTCTTCCGTGTTCTCGTGTAGCATTGCCATCATCACACCGAGCTGCGTCCTAAATTATTTGAGATCGGGGTAATGACCGAGTATGAAGAGGTTTTTACCTGACTAGAGACTCCAACGATGTTATCCGCTCCGTTAGGACTTGGTTTACTAGGGACTGGTCGACCACTTCGTCGTGCTCTGGAATGGCCGCATCGTCTGGTGGCCCAGAGAGACCGCCCCTGATCTCTCCTGTGCCCAAGCCACTGCCTGTGCATTGGGCAAGTGGTTGCTGAAAGACCTCGTGAATTTCATTAAAACACTGCGCGTCCGCTTGGCTCTCAAAGAGGTTCTGCATCCACTCCGGATCCAACTCAACAAACATGTCTGAAGGGGACTGATTATGAGAAGTCATAGCCATGTATCATATAAAAGGGCATGAGGAAGCAAAGAATAGAATAACTCGCTCAGAAAATTAGATAGAGGAAGAATCCGGATACTTTTAAATCACGATAGGCCATTTCGCAATGCAAGTCAGCTTGGGCTCTCGAACTTTAGAGCGTAGTCCTTGTTCATGATTGGCAAGGGGATCTGCGGGCTCAGGAACAGCCATCGTCTAATTGGATCATCTATGCGACGGCTCGGCCCGGTACCATGGTTAACCCCTGTCAACAGGTCATGTGAGGTGACATCGCTCATCTTGTTGACATTTTTCACAACATTTGATTGGCCACTGATACTTCACATTCTGGAGCATTGCCCACTTTGACCCTCATTGAGGTTGGTCTCTTGCTATACTATTTCAGGCAAGCACTCAAGTCTTCATAAACTTCAAATGGATATCATGCTGAACAACGAGGTGATGTAGAATCCATTATTGGAAGTGCCCCAATTGAAGCGATATCCAACTGGTTGTGATCCATCCGATGCAGCTCCGTCCCAGTACACTCAGAACCGAATGATGCACTTCGGAAACCAGATTACTATATAATGGCAGTAGCTGTTAGATGTTCACAATCAGGGTATGCTGGCAATCAGATCAATAATATTTGCTGCTGCAACGGACCAGGTTGATCAAAATGCCCGTAAGTCTCCCATTGACCGTCAAGTCTAGAGCTCTATAGCTTATCTTTGCCACTCCCAGGAGACTAGTGAACATCAACAAGATACGCAACCTGGAGTAACCCGGGACACGATGGAATATAGCCCAGCGTACATTACTCGATTGGAGCTGCGCTTGGACAAGGTTCGGGCAAACCTTCAGCGATGTCGTGATCGCTGCGCTGAGCACCAATCTCAGCTTGTGCGAATTCGAACTGAGCGTCAGGACCTCGAAATGCACGTAATCCAGTTGGAAGACCAGCACAAAGTTCTCTTGGCAAACTGGCAGGAGCTAAATCAGGAGAAAGCAGAGCTGGAGTCCCGATATATCCACATCTGTTTCATGAACAGGTCTTTGCTGCAGATACTGTCAAAGGGAAGTGACGTGGATATATTTGGGTTGGAACGACTGCTAGTGGAGCATGGGAAACAACAGTACACGATAGACGGGCTTCGCGGTCAACTACGATATCAGGAAGCTCAGGTGCAGGCCGCTTTGTGTTTTTTGCAGAATGTACAGATCCCGTACTCTCCAGATGATGACACCGATTCAGAAGCCACTACCACTCTCGATCCAAATCGCATTGGTGAGGTGTCATCGTAGGGGAACATGCATCATGATAATTAAATAGAGAGCATTTTTCATCAATTGCCAACACACTCTAACACAATTCATTAGCGGTTCTGCTACTAGCTGATCACTTTCTTTCCTATGATCTTCATTATATCTATAGCTCTATTACTATAGTTTTTCAGTAGTCTTGCTGAATTTACACGAAAAGATGAACCACCCCAATCCGCAACCTCTATATCCAATAGAGGAGGTAACGCCTGTTGATCACCATATTCTCCATGCAGGTGGCTCTACATCCACTATTGAGCGACTTCCTTCGCGACTTCAACAGTCGAAAATTTGCAGGTCCATGAGTGTGAGAGATGAACTAGAGGAGCTAGCTTACGAAAATAGCTACCTCAAGGCTGAACTCGCCTGGCATCAAGAAACGCGCCACGTACTCCTACAGCTTCAAGAAAAGACCTTCGAAGCCATGTCAGTCCTTCGGGGAGCACTGATCGAAACGAATTCGCGATTGCGTCGATGCGAGGAACGATATTTGGAGCTATGGGGAATTGCGCCGGGTAGCAGGATCCACGAAACAGCAATCTAGCTCAGTGGCGTCTACTTGTTATGACTTCTTATACCAAATATACTTTGATCTATTGCCAACTCCATCTGGAACGTTTTATTTGTGTTTTTCTGAGTCATAATATTGATAGTGGGCAACGAGACTGGGTGTTGGAGCACAATTCCAGGTTAGTGGCCTAACGTATTAAATATATAAACATCTGCCCGAGCCTTGCACATAGTAGAATCGTTCCACTAAGATGTAGCTCAATAACTCTAGAGTGGCAATGATGAAAGTATTTCTAGTGCTGTTTTTTGTAGGGCAGCCATTGGCATTTAACTTCGGGCCCTGTCCTATTCTGGGCCTTAGTGCTTGTGGACGTCTCGTCGATTCTTCGGTTACGCTAAGCACATCTACATTTATGTCTACAAGTCGTTCGTCTACATCCATCTCGTCTACATCCACCTTGTCTACATCCATCTCGTCTACATCCATCTCGTCTACATCCATCTCGTCTACATCCATCTCGTCTACATCCATCTCGTCTACATCCATCTCGTCTACATCCATTTCGTCCACATCCAGTTTCCCTGCGCCTGGACAAAGTTCATTTGTACCCACATCGTATACGACAACCACGTCGCCTTCCATATTATGGATTTCGACGTTTACCCCCACGGCTCCAACCACCTTAATCACGACCACAGTGCCCGTTGTATCAACTCCAAGTGCTTCAGCCATAATGGTGGATTATTCCATGTCTTCTGCTCCAACATCTGACCGAATAACTATAGCGCCTCCCACCTCACTTTGGACTAGCACTGTGGTTATCACGAAAACAACGGTTGTCTGGATGACACGCTGATCATGTGCATCTCGACCAAGTGATCATTTCGCCAGTCTAATTGACCCGATCCGGTGGCGCCAGTCACAAATTAACCCGGCAAAAGCATATTATTTCTATTCTATACCTTTCGCAAAAATACCAATCAGCATGGTGTAAAGTTAGTATGCTCCGATGGACTTTGAAGACCGCTATGTCTTGAAGTTGTGTAGATAGCAAATGCTTAATGCCTGAAATATTTAAATGTAATATTGGTCCCAGCTGAAAGAACTTTCTCAAGTAGTAAGACAACATGGCACCATTTTTCATCTCATTACCTGCCCATCGGTGGCTGATCAGGGGTTTATGGACAGCTTTTGCCATGGGTGGAATGGCCTCTCTTGCTATGGCTCTTTCGATGCTCCTAGACCCGAGAATCGCAGAGACCGGCCTCTCTCTCCTCAAAGTGGGTTTCAAGGCGCCTGTAGATATCATTACTGATCTGACTAAGTTCAACTTTTCAACCCTCCTGCCGACGCAATACTTTTACCACCGAGACCAAAATCTAGTCAATATCCCAAGCGTTACGTTCACTGAAATTCAACCCATTCTATCAAGCTTGCCGTCTGCTGCTGGAAGTGCAGCTTCAGCAGTCGAGGCAGTCCAGAGTACTGTAAGCTCGCAGTTGTGGACCATCGCAACGGACGCCGCCGCCGCCATTCAGTCAGATGTCGCCGCAACGGTACCCAAAAACATGTCGCTGGGCCTGGAGAAACTCTGTCTCGGGTGGGAAAACGAAACTATAAACTGCTACCTTCTTCCATTGAATTTATCGTCAATGATTCCTGGTGCCCTTGACGATATTCTCGGGGACCCAGTTCAGCAACTTCAAGAGATCGAGGATTCTGTGGTAACGACTATCTTAAAAACTGTCCGCAGGTCACTTATGGCTGGAATTGTGCTTCTCCTAGCATTTTCACTAATCTTACTCTTTTGGGAATTTCCAAATGAGCTGTGGCGCAGAGCTATCATGGCCCCGCTGGGAATAGCATGCTTGATAGTGCCGTTCTTGATTTCGACTGTTGTTCTGTTCGTGGTGCAGACAGGAATCAAAACTAAGCTTGCGAGTAACTCTTGCATATCAGCCGAGAATGGTGATGCTAGCACGCTAGGCTTGATCGGGTTAATATTCTCCGCTGTGACATTTGCTGCAGCAGTTGGAATAACGCTGCTCTAGAGTTCATAGTCGCATAGGCAACAGTCATCAAGGGTTTGAGAAGTCAAGTCGTATGGAAGGGGTTTTATCATTGTTTATTCTTCTTCTTCTTTCTTGATTTTAAGGTGATTATTTGTATTACAGTACTGATACTAAGTTTAGCAAATTATTTTCTATGTTACGTTGTTCTACCTAGTAAGTTGCATAATCAGCTTGACAATCAAGTAACTAAATAACGTTAATCATACAGATATAAGTTAAGGTAAAACGAGTTAAAACAATCGAAGTGAGTAGAAGCACGCACTTTTTTTGCCATCAGCTGTATTGTACAGGATCTGATTGCAAGAATATTGCGCCTTCACTTCGCGTTTATACGGTAATGATGCACTTCCACTCTAATGAATACGAAGACGAGTCCACTGAAGGACCAATTCATGGAAGGGGAGTTTCTTGACAAGGTCATCGATTGAGTGATCATCACATGCTGGCGTAACATCAAGCTGGATTTCTATCCGCAATCTCCCTTCCCGTCTAATAATTCACAATCTCTAAGGCTCTCCGTCGAGGCCATACAAAATATCACCATTCACCCAACTTGTCCATTCAATAGCATCAAACATTTCCAAATCGTATCTTCCCGGATATGTTGGTAGAAACGTACCGCCTTCCAATTCTGCGGGGGTGTAGGGAAGTTCTTCGGTCGTGTCCGAATCATATCCCGTGTCCGTTAACTTTGGGATGCCGTCAGAGCTGTCAGTTAATCCTATCCTAGAATTAGCTGTGCTCAATAGGTGAATGGGTTTTCACGGACCATGGACTAGATTTTGCAGAGACATCCGGTTGTCCACTGGAGTTATCTCCTCAATTTTGATTTGTATACTCTGGTCCTTTTTGTGGGCTCGAATGTCGAATGGCAAGATTTGTTGCATGTGAGCCATCGTCTTCTGGAGCTCTGCCGCATCCAACAGCATCAGACTCTTTAGATGTTCAGCCAAGTGGACCGCAAGCTGGGTGTAAAAAATTAGTATGGTAAGAAGTGCGTATAGAATTCAGTACGGACCTGGCCAGGCTCCACCGAGCTTTGAGTTGTCTTGCGATCCATTTAAAATAGTCCAGTTAGGTATTCACACGGACAGTCACCGATGTTATTGCTTGAGATTCTAGGTGCCGTGGTCAAGTGGTTATAGATACAATGGGCTTTGCATCAAATCTTTATATATCGAGGATCCAATTGATCACTCACTAATTATGAAGGATACTAGACGTCAATCAATGACACTATACAGATCAGGCCGGTTTAAATTGAATCGGCAGCGTTCGGACTGTTCCCAGTTGAATCGGTACGAGTTGGATCGGTGTCAGATGGGTCGATGTGGGACGCAATGAAGTGCCTCCCACCGAATGGTGCTCACTATAACCCGCTGGCGTATATATTGAGAATGCCTTCGGTCGTAGGCAAATCACTACAACTCAACTTAATGATTCCCATGCCAATCGTTTTTAATTCCCTACCGAATTGATTCCATTGAATCCTGGCGCTGCCCATCTGGTCACAAGACACTACTATAACGGTGTCAAGATGAACAGCAACATCACAATGCGAGCAATTTATCACATGGCACTGGCCGGCGGCGGAATACTTGTATCAGTCATGACATGGCTATGTTGGATCATCTACAGTACGTCTGGATTGTTACGGCCGCTTGAGATCAAACTAATGTGAATCAACAGACCAATGGTGGCAGCCTATCACAGCGAATCATTGTTCGCTCGCTACGGTCATAGGATGTGCTCTGAGGCACGATCGGACAAATTTGAATGCATGCATTATTTTCATCACGGTGGGCGTTCTCACGGGGGTTTGGAGAACCCGGACACTTCGGTCATAGCTCGGATCAACTGCATGGCACCTAGCTTGCTCTGCCACACTGCTTTATTGACATGTAATGAATTTTCATACTACGTACACACATTGGATATGGATATACGGAGTCTGTGACAATTTGACTACCGGACCCACAACATCTAAAATTTTACCATCGTCGCTTCGTAGACAGTGGGGCTACTCTAAAATCTGCATGTAATCTAAGCTAATAAGCGGGCGTTGCCGTAAAGGGAAGCCCCATTGCTTGAAACAGCTAGGCACCATCTTATGTGCTGATACAGTACCAGCCTGACGGCATAAATACCCGTCACCTTCGTCAAGACAATGTGCAACAAAAAAGTGCCGAGAAAAGCTATTCCATCACACCTGCGTGCATGACAGTGCCAGTTATACTCGTCCCGAGCATGACGATATTCCTACGCGAAGCAACACGACTATCCCAGTATCGGATTTCCATGAGAGACCCCGTGATCTACTTCCTCGTGGCGTTATTTGCCGTACAGCGAGGCATGGCTAATGTCGGTGGTCAGCTAGATACCTCTACGACAGCGGCCGTTCAGCAGCGCGGTGCGCTGGTGGTGTCGGCCAACGTCGGTTCCACCGGGGATTTCCCGGAATCTAGCCAACTCATATCCCTCGCACCGACTGTGTGTATTGAATTGCTACACAAGGTACTTTCGAAGGACAAAAATTTGACGAACTGCAAATTGGATATTTTTGAATGCCCTAGTCCTAAATTTGTGCACAAATTATCGGAGGCTTTTGATCATCTGTCTAAGATGCGTGAACGGATAAATGCACGGGACATCGAAATTCTGGCAAAGGTCTTATCTGAAAGGGCTCTCGAGACTTCCGACGGCGGGGTTCCCCTGCTGACGGAAGCAATGGTACTTGGGGGATTGGAGACAATGCTCAAAGAACGGTTAAGGAACAGAAGAGGTCTAGCTCTTTCATTGCATTAGAGGTTGTTACAGTGCAGTACACTATCTTGTCTACAATATCAGAATTATGGCAAGACTCACGCCTCATATGTCGGAAGACAGATTGAAGTTAGCACCCACCAAATCGTAGCAAAGCTGTGTCGATCAACATGTGTTATCATCATTTTCCAGAAACAAGCCAAGCCTATTCACTCCGCTATCTTGTCAAATCTATGGATACTGTACAGTACAGTAAAGAAATTCCTCTAAAACACAACTCAAGTAACTAGGTCCGACTAGAATAGGTACAGAAAGCTCAAGAATGTGTTCATGACGGCGTTTATTGCTTACAGATCCGATCGACGTGTGACCGGAAAGACGAGAAGTGCCAGGCGGAGAGCATTTAGAATCTTGCCACAGAGCATAGGATGAAAATTTAGCAATACCTGTGATCAACTTACATGTGAATAGCTACAACATCTTTACCAACAGTATCTGACTAGCTCAAGCTAGTTGACACTCGATAAGACTCTCTACCCCGTTGACATGACTCCAGATGCTAACAATCCGAAATCCGGCCAGTTCCAGTAGTTGTCGCCATTCATTCTCCCTTCGCTCGCGAGCGGAAACCAGGGTCATGAGCATAAGGTCCAGACCAGTGATCTGCCAGTCGGCGCCGAGGTCAGGGACCACATTCTCGTTGATTAGCAACTTGCTGTATCCAGGAGTCATGGCTGTCGCAATCCGCCTCAGGATCAAATGGCATTGGTGATCAGGCCAGTCGTGTAGGACGGAATGTAGGTAGTATGCCCTGGCACCTGGAACGGTCAGATCCCGCTGGTGGAGAAGTGATTGAATGAGGTCAAACCTTTGATGGGTTGTTCTGTAAAGAAGTCATGAGCCATCGCTTCTACCTTTCCCAGATTCCCAGAGATCTGTTGGATAACGTCGCCCTTATCTTGAACGATCAATTTTCCCGGGGCAGATGGATGCTTGCGATAGAACTCCGCGAGATCGTGACCAAGGCCGCCACCAACGTCCACCAACAGGACCGCATTTGAGTCGGACTTTGCCCCGGTTAAAAGTGCCTCTTCAACCGGGTAGAAATCGGGATCCATCCAGCTCGGGCGGCCCTGATGATACGCGCTCATATGGTTGTTGAACTGCTGGCATACTGCCGGATGATCGGACGCCCAAGAGAACCAGTGCTGGGAGGTTCCATACGCAAACTGGAAAGGCCCTGCTGTCGCATCATCCGGGTTGCGGTACCCGACAGACTGAAAATACGCAGGAAGCTTGTAGATTGCTCCCATTGCCCCTTCCGCCCTGGACACAATTAATCACAATATGGAAAAGTGATGAAGATCACAAAGCGACTTACATGCAAGTAAAACCGTCCGCATACTTGGCGAGAGCTAGAGTCAAGGACAGGCTGGTGGGAAAATACACATCCACTGCGCGCTCCTGGACCACGCCCATGGCGGCTAAGTGCTTCATTATTCTACCTGAAAAAGGGTTAATGGCTGGTACCGCATTTTTTGGAAAGATTAACAAACTAAGTAATGCCGGATCGGTCTGAGTAGCTTCGGAGAGTTGAATGACGGAGATCGGGCTATCCGGGTCCTCTCCCATCTTCGAAAAGATACCACAATCGATAGCGGTAATGATTGCACCGTAGAGCGTTGGCTGAAACATTGGTTAGACTCTTGGCCTCATTTGGGAGTGCGCATCTTTCACCTCCGCCCAGCACAGTCTCAGAACTGTCTCTCGAGGGGTCTCTAAAGCCTGCACAAGAGCCCGAGCCAATCGAAGTAAAGAGAGTCGATGACGCTCGTCCTCGGGAGAATCACAGTAAGGCATCATCTCTCTAATCAAAGATGTTACGCTGGGCGCGTCACCAGCCTGGATTGCGACTTGGTCAAAATGATCTTGTGCCATGGTGATGAAGTAGTCAAAGCGATTTCTCTTGTTGCGATGAAAGCGATTCAGATCGACTGAGTTGAAATCTTCTCAACCTCGCTCGCATCGCTCCCTTTTATACCCGGTCGTACCAAGTCGCCAAAGTGGGCCCAATTGACACTGGTTCGAGGTACAACGATTTGGATCGAACACTCGCTGAATCGTTGTCATCAACAGCGTTTGACTCTCCACAACCTCAATGCCATGTCCGTTTGGGTTGTGCCTGGAAGCCGCAACGAGCGAACCGACTGATCTGGCGGCTCAACGTAATCCGTAACCTGGCAAGAGTCTCATTATATATCTTGACCAAAATATTTCCACCATCCATGATAGATGAGTGCTCATTCAGTCATACATCATGGCGCAGGACTCAACACAGGATAGAGGGACGGTCATCCTTGTTGCGATGTGGACCACCACATCAATAGCAACAATCTTTGTCGCCGCTAGATTGTATACGCGTGCCAAAATAGTGAAAAGCCTGGGCCTAGACGATTATTTGATCTCCTTGTCAATTGTAAGATTCCACGTCATGACATCTGCTCTTACAAGTCTGATCATTTAAGCTTCTTGGCCTTCTTTTCGTGAGCCTTACGACAGCAGCCGTCGGAGCTGGAGACGGTCGACATGCTGACTCACTAACACCTCATGCGTTTGAACAAGCAGCACTTTTGAACACAGCCGGATTTGCGCCTGGAATTCTGTCCTTTGTTATCCCAAAATTGGGTGTGGTCGCCCTTCTGTGCAGAATCTTTAACCCAACGCAGCGCTGGAAAATCTTTCTCTGGTCATTCGTCGGGGGAGGCGGTTTGTTGATTTGCGGCTGCATCGTCATCATATACGCGCAGTGTAATCCAACCAAGGCTTTGTGGACGGGGGTGGGGAGCTGTTGGAACCCAAGCATTCTAGTCGACTACTCGATCTTTGCAGGAGGTAAGTGAATAGATAATCCATAGTGATATTGATTATACCTGATGATCTCTAGCGCTCTCGGCGGTTATCGATATCTTTCTTGCTATTTACCCTGCCGTGATCTTGTGGCGGTTGCAGCTGCCCCTTAGAAGGAAGGTTTTGCTTCTGGCTGCCTTTGCACTTGGCGCTTGGTGAGTCTCTAGAACGATGGAAACAACTGTGTGTTGACTTGTTAGTGCTGCCGTTGTGGCAGTTGTGAAATGCACTCATATTCCAGGACTAGCGGACGAATCCGATTCCACGTGTGAGTAAACAAGCTGCAAGAGGTTCTACTATGCTGACTATATATCCAGACAGCACCTCCGAGCTTGTAATCTGGACAAAGTAATGACTTCTATTGGATCACGACAGACATTGTTGCTGACATTCTTCAGTGCGGAGTCAAATGCAGTGATTATCGCGGCCTGTATCCCGACGATCATACCTCTGATAGAGACGCTTTTCTTCAAGAGAAATGCGAAGAGCTTCCAAATGGGCGGCGAGCATGAAATGTGGGCTCCTACAGCGCCGTCGCGTCTGAGACCGGCACTGAGTCCATTTTGGAAAATCAATGTAGATGGTAGCCGCCAGATTCGACGACCGAATGACAACACTCACAATCAGATTTCTGTCAATGAAATACGACGAACGGACGAGATATCTATTTTTATTGACTGATTTCTAGCAGCACTGTATCAAAGGCACTGGTCGCTCGGATCCTCGAGGCAATAGACCTCAAGGGTTAGGAAGTCAAAATCATGCACGAACCCCGAGATCATTTTATCCTTACAATCATTTATTTTATATGTTGCCAGCCCCTCATAATAGCTAGTACTCCAATGCCAGACGAATGTGGAACCATGTGACTTCCGGAACCCTAATTATCTCAGCGATCAATGCTAAATACCAGGCTGTACTAATTGGTATTGTATCGACTCCAGATGAGTAAATATAAATATGAGGATTAGTAGAGACCAGTGCCGAGCAGCAGAAAAGGTAATTTTTTTTCATGTGCATCACATTGGACAATCCGCCCCTAACTCATTGTTGACTCCAATAACTACCGCAAACTTATACGCAGTCTCTTATAGCTTATAAGCACCTTTTGAGACGTTGGTTAGAGGTTAGATTTAGACGAAGTATACGAAGAATTTTACGCCCTTACAGTACTAGACGCTAATCATAAACGATTCAACAGTATGGAAGCAAGTGAATGGAATTAGCCTATTCGCAGATTAGTGCTCTTCTAGAAATAATATCCATGATCGGAGTCAGCTCTTCAGCGGCGAATCCTCCATATGGAGGCCCAAGCTGGAGATTATTGAACCAACCACCGGATACGACCACATCATTTACATCATTTGATACAAAACGATTTGGTCGGAGGCAAACGCGATCTGTTTGGGAGTACAACTCTGTCTGCCCGTGCTTCAACGACAACCAGAAGCAGAAACTCGACTATGTGCGTAATATATAACCAACAAGCCTCTCTTTCTCACCTTATACGACCGGAAGCTTCTCTACAAGAATCCTGCTGCCTAGGATCGAGTTGCGTACCTAGAATGAGCAAAAGAAGTACATTTGTACCACTTACTGGTATCAAGGGATCGAAACCGGAGGCGGCTTCCGGTGATGGAGTATCAAGCTTGGGAAACTGCAAATTGCCTGGTCCGGACAACATGAAGAAGGGCTATGTAGAGCTCCCAACTCCCGAAGGTCTACCTTCGTCACGATTGGACCGGGTGTTTGTCAACTTTGGTAAAAAGAGCCCAAGGGGGTTTTATGGAATCGAAATGGGCTGTATCTCTCGCCCGGTCGCCTTTGTCAAACGGGTAGTGGTTCCTGATATCGATAGGAGACGAAAAGTGTTGCACAAAATGTGCCACCCCAACTTGGTTAATTTGACGGACGTATTTATCAACCAGGAGACCGTATATTTTACCTACGAGAAATCTGGGCTGTCTCTTAGAGAGCTCCAGGACATGGAGGACGTCACTTTTGATCGAATTGCTGTCGCCACTATCTGTAAAGAGGTTGGTCCATTACCATATCTTCCACCAACTTGGGCTAAATCATTCAAGGTCCTGAAGGGGTTGATTTATATGCAACAAGAGTTGGGACTTCACCACGGACAACTGGGTTCGGACTGTGTTTACGTGAATGAGGGTGGTCAAGTTAAAATAGGTAGGGAGGCAGTCGGCATTGATTGAAGTTTCATTCACTAACCGGGTTCATGTTTTGCAGGAGACGTTGGGAACAGCATGTTGGCAAAAGAGGAAAACCAAGGCACAGCCCATGATATTCAATCAGTGTATAATCTTGCAGCAGATCTCTTAGACTTATCGACAAGCTCGGAGAAGGATACCATGTCCTTCTACTTGGCAGAGGACTTTACACTCTTACCGTCCGATGTAACATTTCAGGAAGTTATGACTGTATGTATGCAGGCCTCAATGTTCAAAGCGATCTCTGCTAATCATGAAATGATAGCATCCATTTCTTGCAATTGCCCAAGATCCATGGTACTTAGCGTACCTTGGATTGATGTATACCTTCGGTCTTCAGCAACACACGTGGTTCAAGACTCCGTTGGAGCAGGGTGGAGGAAGAAAATTCTCTGAAGGAGGCTAATCAATAGCATGGTTTTCTTAACCGTGAATATTGCTGTTTCCTTTCTCTCTGAAAAGTACGAGCTCAGAAACGTATTTTGGAAATATCTTTATGGACACAAGAACGTGACATCAATGCAATGGTTTTGCTGGATTTGATTAAAATAAGTGCGTAGAGTAGTAATATCTAAAGTCATATCACAATGGCCCGTTTCTGTGAAGACGGTACCAATGAGAAAGGCTCCATATTTTTCAACAAAGAACTTCTGTACGGATCACTGAGTTAGAAAAGCCTCGATTCTATTCGCAATGTCGTCTGAGTCAATTTCAGGAAGAGGCGCCTCGCTCAACAGACACCTAACGAACGGGTCGAGTAGATTGAATATTCGCACGGCTTCTGGATAGTAATGGCAAATGTATTCGACGAGGTCGTCAGTCTTCATCCAAGGATATGCCCAGTTTTCACTACATCACGTAAGCTTTGATGATACAGAATCTAGTAATTGTGGAGGTCCGTACACTCGTGAGGACAAAGGGCCACCGGCCAAAATCAAACAACCATAAGAAAGTTTCGTGGATACCTCATCCCATCTCTGTCCTTGTAACCGCTGTCTTTTGTACTTTCCTGTGATTGCATTTCGAGAAGCAGACTCCCTCCACATGGGTTGTAACGAGCTCAACCGTATCTTAGTTGCTCGTGCAGTTGCTTTAGGCAACCACGTCATACTTGACACTAGATCACGATGTTTCCGACTTTCAATCACATTTTCGATTCTTCTGTGGATGCGATCCGACAATTCGCTATATATAGGGGATTGATATGACGTTCCTTTGTTGCCTATTTCTTTCTCATTGAGTCGACTTTCGTTCCGTCCTGAAAATGAATATCTAACGAAATTGGCGATTGTGGGCGGGAAGAGCGTGTTCGGTCGTCGTATTAGCGCGCATATTCGAAGACTATACCTCCATTCATTTCGTAATTGTTGCTGAATCTCATCCTCCAATTGCTTATCATCGAATTTGCCGGAACTCTCCATCTGTTTGATACAATGGGAGTACCTAGATTACCGTAGTTCTTGCTATAATTTGGGATCATTGGTTGGACTTAACGTTATGAAAATGTTCAAGGCTCTAGGTCGATGTCGATATTAAATTTCGGATTGAGTTAGTATTGTTTCTAGCTGTTGTCACTTTCAGTTGGTGTTACCTCCAGTTGGTGTCACCTCCAGTTGGTGTCACTTCCAGTTGGTGTCACTTCCAATTGGTGTCACTTCCAATTGGCCTTTGTACCATTCAAAATCGGCTTGCTATGTGGGTCAATGATAGCGTTCACTTTGCCTTGTTGAGTGGGGCATTATTGAAGCTTTTTAAAAGGGCAGAGTGCTGTTAATATAATTACCAGATCGTTGTCGTTACTCCCGCCATCAAACATTCCACAGCGTACCCCAGCATTTCGGCAGTTAATCTACCTTGCCGTCACTGCTTAAATGTCTAGATCAGCTACATCCCTGACTACTCTCAGTCAACCCACTATGATATGCGGCGACAGGCGTAGGTGCTTTGATTTATCTTCATTACTTTGTCCGTTGTCTAATTTTGTCCTGGTAGATTCGCCCTTCACTGATAGCATCAATGACCCGCCGCCGCCCTATTCCGAGAGTGATAATCGGACTGTGCCAAGTACGCCCGGGGAGGAAACTCCGCCCCTGCTGCCAGAGGGGCGTTGGGACCTGGCATGTAGTATCGGTGTGCGGAATGGATTCTTGCAGTTAAATCACAGAAGCGAGCCTATATGGACGCAAAGTGTCCCCGTCGTTACTCTTGACAGCTCTGTGTATCAGCGTGACGGATTCAGCATTAAAGTAGGTGAATCCGGGATTCATGTGACCAACCGATTGTATCATTGGACATGCGACGGAAATACGGAGGCAGGGAAACTCCTGTTAAGAAAACGAGATACGATGTCCCTGATTAGTTTGGGGCCTCGCTTATTTTTATTCCAGCGGACGACACTGAAGAATGGCCAGGACCAAGGCTTTTGCAGTGATACAAAAGGCTGCCTCGAATTTAAACTGCAAAGTCCTAATATCTGGACAGTCACAGGACCAGATATTTACCAGATCGATGGTTTCGCCTCTGATGTCGTGGTACAGTCGTCAAAATTCCTCAGGCTCTGGGATGCGAACAAGCAGACTTTCAGATGGGAGAGAAAAGAATCAGGTATTGGACATATTTGTGGTTTTGTTGGAAAATGCTTTTTGAGAGAAACAGAGCCTGGATATTATATATTGCATGAGAAGGAAACCGGCAGCGTGTATGGCAATTTCCGTCTGCCTTGCCATCGAGTCTTCCATGACCAAGACGAAACTACCCGATTTGGCCCAGTAGTCAGTACGGGTGGTTTATTTGTGTTCAAACCATGCCGAAGAGCGTTTCTGATAGTTCGTATTCACAAACGGAAAGTACGTGCTCGTATATGGGAATCAGCAGAGGACATACAAGGCCATTTAGTGCTACGTGGAGATCTTGATGATCTCGAGTTGAGACTTATTGGACAGAGGCCTAATTGGACTATATATGAGGCAACAAAGCGAATTCATAGGAATGGCTTTCTCACAAGGAAAATGCTGTATAGAAAATAGTAAAGTACCATGACAATAACAATACTTTAAGATCAACCAATAAGATTAGAAACAGGAAACAGAATTAGCTAGGTACTCAGTGTAAGGCTATGATATGTAAATTCTATAACTAACTACAGTACTTTCACGTTGGACCATCCATCCTTCCTGAACACGTCTGACACCAACGAATCACGCACCGAGGTCGATCAGAGAAAGCAGAAAACACAATAAACTTGAAGGGAGAACATGAAGTATTCTGACATCTTGGTCTATATCTAATGTTGCTTGTTTAATCTAGTTTTGTTTTCTGGCAAGAGAACGTCCGTTGGAAATGCAGGCTGAAAGAGACACTGTTCTGACGCGTAGCTTTGAGCATTATGTTTCTGGAGGGCGGAAATCGATAATCTGAATAGACCCGCGCTCAGTCCCATATTTAAGAAAAGCCTGGAAGTATCTACCTGTCACATCCTCCAATCTGCTTAAAGCTTCAGCATAACGCCCGTAAGCGGTTCTTTCTTGCTCTTCCGTGACCACAAAGCCTTGTCGGATTTGACGGCGGAGAAGTAGAATCTGATAATGAGCCTTTTCGAGCTTTCTATGACTTATCCAGGGCTTCAAAGATAAGGAACAGCAAAGGGACTTCAAGGTTGCTTGGTTGATGCGTCCTCTTTCTGCCAGCTTTTCCAGGAGTGGCCACTCGTAGAAATTTTTAATCTGTTTCCAGTCTGGTACTTCATTAGAACATGATATTGGGCAATCGAAGACTGACAAACCATGTCTCACGGAAAGTGGATGCTCCTGTAGCCATTTTTCGGTGGAAGAGTCGATCATTTTCATTTAGAAATGGAGGCGACAATTTTAAGAGGCCAACTGATATTAGATGACATTACAGTACCGGGGCTTTTATCATAAGGAGACGACGTATGAGATATCGCCTATTCAAAACTTGGCGCATTTTCCGAGATTTAATATTGGAAACGGTAAATTCAAATGATCTCCACTGTGCTGTTTTTGTTCAGTTGGTGCCAGTCAGTGTCATTACCAGTTGGTGTCATTACCAGTTGGTGTCGGTGCCAATTGGTAC
>JAKLNL010000011.1:0-283407 GCA_022814505.1 Talaromyces liani
ATATTCGCGATTTTTCGCGTTTTGAACTAAAATTATTCCTGAGATGGGGTTATTCCTGAGGCGGTGAGGGACGGTAGAGGCAACCAACATGTATCAGAAAAGTTGGGTGTTACGTACCGCCTAGAGACTCTAGACCATGATGCTATCAATATCGATCATTTAATTCATCATAGCCCCTCATCGTAGATCGATGACAGCTACTAAGTATCAGAGATAGTCTGAATCTAAATGATCCCCATACGTACAAAGAGAAAGTCGAATACGAACCGGAAGCCGAATACGAGGGCAAGCCCTAAGTCGGATTGCGGTCCACGCAAGCAACCAGGGTCAATTACTTTTAAACTTGCAATAGATGAGTGATAGTGAAGTAGATCTTATGTTGAAGCCTACCGAAGTATGTTTTTTTTAAGGAATTAAACTATGCAAGCCACTGTCTCTGCGACTGGGCTGAGCTGTCGATTTCCTTCTTCAACGGACAAAGAGATTGCGATGGTCCGAATTGTAGATTTTCAGTCTCAAATGTAAGGCACAGAGAAAAATAACATTATCTACCATGTATCATGAATTACGGCTGCCTGGAAGATTGGTTCTATAAGAATGGAGTTTGCGAAGATATTTTGTCGCAATGATAGACATAAAATTGAATATATCAAATCCTTGACTTCACATTACATCACAGCTTCATTTCAGAATGACCAGCCACTTCACCATGTGAGCTATATCTATATACACCAAATCCTCCCCTCGCAATAATAGGTGTTATTCTCTTCTCAAGCCCTGCTTTTATTCATACATTGCGAATCATTCAAGCCAAGACCGGGACTGGCATTTTCTTTGTTCTTGGGGCGTTGGGTAAGCCATCCATTGTCCGTTCATTGTCCATAAACCAACTCGCTGATGGCAAAAAGCACAAGTAGTAGGCTACGACTCGGTTGTTTTCCATACAAGATCTCTGTAATCGCGCTGCATACGGCACGCAATCGGTCTTCCTACTACTAGGGCCGACTTTGAACGTTCTCTGTCAACTTAACTAAATCGAGTTCGCCGGAACAATCGGTGCAGATAGATTGTGTTGGATTCCAATTTCATAGCAACCACTTTGCCTTAGCATCAACACGGTCCTGATTCTTATTCAAGCCGTTGGCGGCATAATGACCGTCGGATCTACCGCCATAGCAACAATATCAATCGGATCAAAGATCACAATTGCTGTCTATGTAATCCAGACTGCTTTCTGGGGTTTCATCTTCGCAAAAAATATCGGCATGACAATTCGACTTAAACGTCATCCTACAGAACCCAGTAAACATGGCTTGGCCAATTGGAAGCGGTGGAATCAGCTATTTGGCCTGTCGACTACCATTATTGCTTTCGGCCGTAATATCATGCGTCTGACCGTGGCTGGTGAAATTGCATTTCTTATTGAGAATGAATGGCCGTCTTATGCATTTGATGGCTTTCAGATGGTAGTCGTCCTCGGCGCTTGGGCGATCCGGTACTTACCGGGCAAGTGTACTGCTATCAGAAAAGAGGCGGATTATCTGAGTCTTACTAGGCTAGAGAGATCAGATAACGGCTCCGTATGAACGGTTTTAATGAGATGTATTCATGGATCTAATTGAGGAAAGGGGGTTTACTCGACAAACCCTAATTAAGCACCCGAACCTGAATGTGAGCTCTGTCAATATCAGTCCAGAAATGGACATTGAATACGAAATACGAAGTAATTAAATTATTGTTCGTGCTTTCCTATCGTGAATATAAGCCTACCAAGCTCTCCTCCCTAAATTCAAATGTCTGACATCTACCTGTTCATATTCCAGGACCTCGGAAAGCCGAATCCAGTACCATGTCGGTTGATCATCAATCCCGGTCTGAACCTCAGTCTCAGGATCTCACATCGAATCATGAGACACCTATTACAGAAAGCAAAGATGCCGAACAAGATGGGGGATTTGATGCAGATCTAGTGGTATTCTGGGACGAACCTGCCGATCAAGATCCTGCAAATCCCATGAACTGGTGCGCTCGACGAAGATGGAGTATTGTCGCAATGGTCTCTTTTATCACATTCCTAACGTGAGTTTCTTCTCAACTCAATCCCATTTCGTCTGCTTTCTTACAGATATAGCAGTCCCCTCGCATCCTCAATGTTCGCCCCGGGCGTCCCTCAAGTAATGGCCGATTTCAACTCCGACTCTCTTCCTGATCTTCCACATCGCTAGCGCCTTAGCTCCCAACATGGCAGCGTTGATTGTCTTTCAAATTCTGGATGGCATTGCTGGTTTTACGTCGACTAATATTGGGAGCGGCACAATTGCAGATATTATGCCGACGGAGAGTCGTGGACGGGCTATGACTATTTGGTCTATGGGTCCGTTGTTTGGGCCTATTATTGGGCCGATTGTTGGGGGCTATCTGGTGCAGGGCACGAATTGGAGATGGCTGTTTTGGGTGTTGGCTATTGTGGTAAGTTTAGCTCTTTCCAAGACTGTTCATAGGTCTAGTTTCGTCGTCTGATTGTCATGTTTAGGGCGGCGTTTGTGCAATTGCTTTCTGGTTTGTCGTCCCCGAAACACATACGCCGACTCTGCTCAAACGAAAAGCCGCCCGCCTGCCAAAAATGTCGTTGTTAACCTCAAGATAGTTCACCATATAGGTAACCCAAGATCATAATGAGTCCACCCAACGGGAGTACTTGTTAACGTCTTCGTCGTCAATGGTGGCTTGGACGAAACTCGAGATTAGCGCGCGTTCGCAGGGATACCAGAGATTATCGTAGGAGACGTATTCATTTGAGAATCATGAGTCGTTGACCAAGGGCAGGTGCACGAACGAGTTGGGAAATAAGGTCAATTGCGTCTTTGTTAGCGAGTCTTCTGGGAAATCAAAGGTTGTAGTCGCCTGGTCTAGCGTCGGTAGCCTGTGTTGATATCGTCTACTACAGCTTGGGGGTCAGGGAGTCTTTCCAAGACATCTGGGTGTGGTTCCCATTTTGGTTTTGGAAGCTGCAATCCTGAGTCGAGTAGTTTCGTTATAGCAATTTGATAATGCTCATCTTGAACCACAACTGTAAAGAGCTAATCAATGTGGATTTGTCAGTTCCGGGGAATATTTTTGAAGGAATAGGTGAATCGTCTACATACACCAAGCACTATCGGCACTCCCAGAAAATGCATTGCCTGACCTCCCCAAAGCATAACAGGTATCGGTAATAGTACACGACCAAGAACTGAGGCCACTGGATCAGGCTCGGTACTGCGCTGACGCCGAAACATTTTCCCGATTTCAAAAATTCGAAAATGTGATGAATAACGGTACCTGGTATAATCAAGGACGGAAAACCCACAAGATTTCTGGAGGGGGGAGGAGTTAAGCAGTGTTGGCAGATGTTTGGCTTACTTCAAAAAGCGCTAGACCACATACTGTACTTATGAGACTGGTGCCTCATAAGGAGAAGATACTTCAATTATCGTACTGACCTGTAAAATACTTTGTTCCAATTATGAGAATGATAAGATGTGAAACGATGTTAGTGATCATTCAATATCTCATGCTCATTGAGTAAGAGCACATGCCATATTCGAGACTTGTTTAGGGCTATTTAGGGTCTAACCCTAAAATATCATCGATGATTGACTACAGGTCTTTGAAAGCTCACCAGCACGCTGGAGACGCAGAAAAAGAGCTTCAGATAGCTGGATTTTATATATTGTGCTTTGAGTTGAGAGATTTATATTAATACAAGAAGTGAGAGGCTGTTGTAGTATACAGTGACTTCCACCGAACAGGTGGAAAAATTATGCAGTAAACCCATATGCCTGATGAACATTCCGCAGAAACTCGATAGCATCATTAAAGGCTTTCTTCCGAGTATTAATATCAATAGCGAAAGATGGAACTGCATTGACTGTCAGCAAAACTTCCTCCGAACGAAGCATGGGACGTGAGCGTACTTTCTAGCCATCCGTGGATCTGTCCCTCATAGACATCCGTCCGCAGGACAATGGCACTTCCATCTGGACGATCATCCGTCTTAGACATTTGTCTCGACTGATTGATCGCCGTAGCTTCGGCCTTTAACCGTTCTGTCATAGCTACCGTCTCATCTCGCAGAATATCCGTCCCCCCAACGATAAAGAGCATATTCTGTGGCAGAGCACTGATACCTGCCAATGTTGGATGTAAAAGGGGATTCTCCATATCCCGTACGCGATTAGGTCCAGCATAAGCATCAAAAAGCGGCTGCAAGAAAGCCAGGGGATCCTTTTCTGGGAAGCCAGGTGGTTTGGGTTTGAGCCATGGTGGGAGACGGAAGTCAACCTATTTCATCAGCTACTCTAAATCATACAAAAGTGTACAAGAAGACGAGTGTGAGTGCATTGGACATATGAGTGAACATACCACAGCATAAAACGTCGTCGACCCCCTAACCTCAAACTCCGTCCCCGCCAATCCCTGCGCAACAGCAAGTGCCAGATTCCCACCAACTGAAAATCCACTAACAGTAAAAATCCGTGGATCTGCATTCCAAAGCCTCTCCGCATTCTGGGTTAGATACTTCGCGACATCCTGCACGTCCTCATGCGCATCAGGAAATGTGTGAACAGGCGCATAGCGGTATGATGTCGACACCACAACCGCGCCCGTTTTCTCTGCTAGTTCAGCGCAGAAGCGCGCGTTACCTTCCGGTAAACCGCCTAGGAATGCGCCGCCGTGGATATTGAGATGTAATGGAAGCTTCTTCCCAGATTTAGTCAAGGCGGATTTCGGGATGTAGATAACTGCCCGGACGGTCTGGCCTGGCGCCCTCTTTAATGGAATTTGGAGGTCTTGGGAGTGAGGGAATTTGCGTGATATGACCCATTCGATGGTATATGTGAGTAGAGTGATGGGTTGTAGGAGGAGGAGATGGAAGCGGGTGCGTAGAGGGAGATTGCGGGCAAAGATGGCGTCTTTGAGAATTCGAAGGGCCCTGAAAATGAACATTGTTCCCGACTCTAGAAGACCTACGGTTTATAGAAATCCGCAGATAGACGAAAAGGGGTGACTTTCATGGCAAGAGTATAGAGGTGAGGTATTTTTAAGTTATTGCCAAGCATCTCTTCGTATTCAAGGAGGGGTGTTACGGGACTAAACGAATGCACGCTTATACCTAGTAGGAATGTATTTATTTTAATTGGTATCAAATTGAATCTATAAAAACAACGTATTAGATCTGGGCATTAAAATTCAAGCCGATAAAAAGACTAATAACTATCCAAGATCACGACTTCGGCTTCTGCCTCTCCAATACTCTCCACACTAATCTCATCCCCAACATTAACCCCCTTCACATACGCTCCATCGCCTTCATGCAAAACCGCCTGTTCTCTTCCATCCAATCTAATCTTCGCATGCCCATTCTTGGTCATGGGTACATGCACATAAACTTTGCGATCAGATTTATTTTCCACGACCGATTCCCCATTTTCCCCTTCTCCGCCGACTTTCCATTTGAATCGACTATCAACAGGGATGATTCCAGCGCCCATGACGAGATCCGCGTGAATGGGGATTGTGCCTGGGATCTTGGGTTTGGCTTCCTTCTCTTCGGCAGCGGTGGCGTTTATGCCTGCTGCTAGTGGAGAGAGAATGGGGAGGAAAGCCTTGCGTTTGAGCTCTTCATCGAATGAGACTGTGTGATATTGCGGTGTGAGACCGCGGCGCCAGGGAATGGCCCAGATTTGAAGGAAATGAACAGTTTCTGATTCATGTTCATTTTGCTCGGAGTGTGCGATACCTGTCATAAACTGTTAGTATTGATTCATATACTCGATCATTAGGGATAGACTTACCACTTCCACCAGTCGTAAATTGAACATCACCCCTCTTCATTCTATAAAAGTCCTTTCCCTGCGCGCCCTCGGCACCTTTCTTAATCATACTATCCCTATGCGTCAACTCGCCGCTGAGAATATAACTAAAAATCTCCGCATCCCGATGAGGATGCGTGGGGAATCCCGTCTTGGGAGCGACGCGATCTTCATTTAGAACACGCAGAGCCCCAAAATTCGTGTATGACGGATCATAGTAGTCGGCAAAGCTGAAGGTGTGGTAGGTATTCAGCCAGCCGTGATCTGCGTGGCCGCGAGTCGCAGAGCGGCGCGGAATGATGGTTGCGTGTGTGAGTTTGGACATTGCGGATTTGACGGCGTTTGTTGCACTTGATGTTGAGGGAACTGGCATGGATGACTGTTCTGGAAGCTTGTGCGAAGATTTGAATATGTTGTTTTGTAGCTGATTGATGAAGTTCGTTATTGAGTTTGATCCGAAAAGTGCTGGGATGATGATTGCGATTGTTAAGATGATGATGCTTCTTCGAGAAAGCATTGAGCAGTTGTCGGTGGAGATGACCTTGCTTTATAGTTCATCAGAGGAAGAAATCGCATGTTCGTGAAGAATCGCGATATAAAAGCCCTGCTGAATAAGGTCTTACACATCATGACTTTTTGTCTGACAATCCGCGTGTCTGATTGGTCGAAATGATCTCTCAAGCATCAATAAGCATGATGTAATCAGGGCTCCGAAGCTAGACTGCTTATGGTTAGCCAGTCTGTATAACTACTCTCTTCTTATTGGTCAATGTAAGATATATCCGAGACGGATATATCCTTTTTAGTAAGACTGATTACTAAGGCGACTATCGCCTCTCAATGGCTCTTCAACATCGCGTTCCTATCATCGCGAAGGGACTACAATTATTAATCTTGACATGCGGTAATCCGTGCGGATGGAGATTTACACAACCACCGTGGGCTTTTAGAACATAGAACACATAGACAGAGCGAACTCATGCGCTGGGTCTAGGCCTCTGGCCTATGTCAATGAAGCCACGCGCTCCTCCCTCTCTTTCAACAGGGACAGGCAAGCATCGAGCATGGCTATTACAACCTCCCAGAGATTTCGCTCCGACACTGAATATTGCGTCGACGAGGAGCCTGCTGATGCTGTTACTCGGATAGCTGCCTATCATCGCAGAGACTACAGTCTTTCCGTGATTTGGTTCTCACCTCTTGAACACGCTAAGATTCGACAGTCAATAGCAAACCCCTTTCCAGCGGGATGCGAATGATGGACTTAGGGCCCTCGATCGGCTTCCCCTCGAGCTATTGTATGAAACGTTGTTTCAGCTGGATATTCATTCTCTCTTCAAGTTTCGACAGGTCAATCTCAGGTCGAGACAAATGATAGAATCTCTCAAGCAGTATTGCATGATAGTCTCATACGCTTTGATCCTTCTCTGCGCCTTGTTGAGAACATGACTTGCCATCGACATTTCCATACTTGAATTCTACAACGCTCTATGCACGAAATCTTGTACGCTTTATGGGGAATTCGGCGGCTTCATATCCATACTGGCCTGGAAGTGATGCTGTTTCAAATGCCTCCAAGAGGCCCCGGAAACCCAAATGCAAACTCTTGCAGCTACCCGAAAGCAACTTCATTTGAATACAGCCGAATCAAGCCGGCTGAGGTCATTCAAGGCCCTGCCAGGAATCTATTCGATGAGCGAATATGTACAAAATTCCCGCGTTGCGATTGTTTCTGTTCCGCAGGCCATTTCGGTTTGCGGACGGCTACCCCAAGGTCCTGCGCAAACCCAATTCAGTAATTTGCAACGAAACCAGAAGTTTAATTTTATGGGAGCCTGTGCACTTCCTTATTACGATAAGCAAACTGGCGAAATCGAACACGGGATATCGTGTACCGGGTGCCAACTTGCTCTCGAAAAGAGTATCATTGCTACTAGGGCCGAGGAGCGGGCATTTGAGGCCAGAGATAAAATATATGCACGGGACGGCTTTTTGAAGCATTTTAAATGGTGTGAGCAAGCACAACATTTGTGGAAGTTGAGTGACGAAGGCAAACTTATAACAACCAAGCTGTCTCTGGCCGCTCGAAGAGGAGGCTACTTCAATAAGAGGGAATACCAAGGACGCAAGACTGCTAGCTAATGCATTGCAGTCAAACTACATACAAATGACTAACAGAATGACCAAAAAGTCTAGATAGCGAACATCGTTCTGGATGTACAATGCACCTCCACAGCTGATAGGACGTTGATGGACCTTAGATGATCCGCTCCAGCTTGATCCGTGTATTCCACTGGACATCCGGCTTGACTAGGTGTCTCGAACAGTGGCTATCCGAATCCTTGTCCCATCTTTTGATGACTGGGTAGCGTTTGACGTTCGTTTCCCGGCATTCAGGGCACTGCTCGAATTCCATTTCCTTCTTAGCCAGCATCTCACGAGACCCGACCAACGGCGACTTACATAAGAATGTCTATCTCAAACCAAACATTGGCTGGTGGCGTAACACTTGTATCGACTGCCTTGAGTTAGAAAAGACCAAGCAGCCCACGGCAATGGCGTTTGAAGCTGTCCCACATTCGAATACAGTCACTTCACCGCTACCTATAGCCATCGTTATCGCCAAAATAGCTCGTTTTGAAAGGAAGATTCTTCGAACTGAATAAGAAACTAGAGCGTATCAATTGTTAGAGGAATCCGGACTGGCCCCGCGCTTTGTGGGCCATGTCCATGAAAATTGACGCGTCATGGGATTCTTTTTAGAGAAAGTGGAAGGACGTCATGCTTCCTTCCAAGATTTGGATATGTGTGAAACAGTACTGGGAAAACTTCACAGTATGGGATTTGTACATGCTGATGTGAACCGGTACAACTTCCTCGTCACGAACGAGGGAGTAAAGCTACTGGATTTTGAGCACCTCGTAGAGAACGTTAGCCCTGAGTCGATGCTCAAGGAGCTGGAGAATTTACGTGCTGAGTTGGTTGATGATTCAGAGCGTGGTGGAGGTTTTATTTTCCATGGCGATAGCGACTGATATTGAAACTTGAGTCGAAAAAATATACTATGCATGATTTTGAAGTGCTGGCGAGGAAACCGTTTCATGACCAGGCCATGCTTATCATTAGGCGATGTAAACCTCAAAATATCAATAATATCATAGATTTCCAACATCCCATGAGCCGGTCCATGGTATGTCGTGATCCCGAAACTGAAAGAAAGCGTCGTGGTTTACATCCATCATGGACGCACCCATCCACATATCATCGGCTGGCCAAGTGACCAGGATTGTATCTTGCTGTATTTCTGGCTGATCTTGTAGTTGACCTACCAACGGCCGCTCAGCAACTGGTGCAGAGTGGATACTTCTCTCTATACTTGGGGCAATATGTCCATTGATGTTGTTTTGGCTACGAGTGCGGCGTGCATATGGCGGAAATTCCTGGCCACCGTTCGAAGTGTCGACATCGGTTGCAGGATTCGGATGATGGAAGATTTGAGTCTCAACAACATCTTCATCATCGCTGCCGTCCGAGTGGTCGTTTGTGTCCCTTTTATTTCTCTTTTGAGGTCTTAGTCTCGACGGAGACTTGTCTTGAACAAAAGTAGGGTCGAAAAGTCCTCGTCCGCTCGATCCTGAAGATGTATTCTTCGGAGAGGTGTGGTCAAGAATATCCCACATCAGCCCGGTGTTGATAGAGACTGTTCGCCGGACGGAGCTTTCGCTTTCTCCTTGTGATCCTGATTTGAGTGCTGACTGCACTAGAGAATCAAGTCTGTCATACTGTGGATCTTAGCTATTAGCCTAATATTTGGGATATGAGAAAACTTACGGTCAGTTGGCAGATAGGCCATACAGTCCCCAACTCATCAACAAACCGCATGCACTTGCCGAGTTTGGACTGTGCAGAAGTTCTCACGCGAATGTCCGAAGCTCGACAGTAGTATACATGTATTGTGGCAGCAATGGCAGCACAATACCCAAGAAATGGATCTGACACTCGGTAATCCTTCTCCCAGACCATATCTATCAGCCGAACGGTCCATGTGGAATGTAGCAAGGCTTGCTCGGATGAAGTCTTCCAGAATGTATTCGGCACAGACATCTGCACCGACTGATGAGGGTGTGACGAATACAGAAATGGATGGTTGAGCATGCTGTGAATTGCGTGGTAGACAAACTGAATTCGCAGCCATGGGCTCCAATAATCCCGATTCTGCTGTAGCTCCTCCGTCGATCTATCAAGAAATTTTACCGCATCATATCGATGATGTGTTGGAAATCGAGTTTCAAGATCCATCAGATGCGCCCCAATGACAGCGTATCCTGATTCCGGCGACCATGGCGGTCTTGGATGACCATCCGCACATTGTGCGATGTAGCCTCGGACTTCACGCCACAAGGACGATTGTTGGACCACATATGTCCATATACCTGCACATTCTGATCGATCGACTTGTGCTACGTTGATGGAATCTCGCGGATTTAAAGGAGGCAACTCTCCGGATTCTTGATTGAGATCTCGTTTCGGTTCAACATACTTTGGGTTTTCAATGTCCTCAAGCATGTTGAGTAGCATGAAACGTGGAGCATAAGTCTGGTTGAGGATATAAATGCTGTAGAATACTCTTCTCCGTGATTCTTGTATTGGTCCAAAAGCCCCGTTTCGTGTCTCAATGTTCATGTCAGCCATATTTGCTAGCGACATTGCCAGGTTGATATGGAACCATGCCAAATGGGTCTCCTTCTCTGTTTACCATTAGCCATGGACTGGTGGTCTTGTGAGACAATAATATGACATATCTCAGTTGTCTTGCACTTGCCTGTAAAGTTTGCAAATGCCAGCAAGCATAAGCTTTGTATGGTAGACATTTGCACAGTGCCTTCGGTGATTCGAAACATAATATGACCTCGAGCAACTTCGCTATACCTCTGGGCAAAGCCCTTGCGTGACCGAAAGTATGCCGTAGGAGAAAATCGCGCCATGAGTGCCAGTAAAGAGAAAACCAATTCTTCTGCCATGTCACCTGGGGATGAGAGCTCTTCGGGCTCGAACAACCAAAGTGGCTGACGGTGACAGAACTGGAAATAAAGCTCAACTATCTCCGATATCACATGCCTAGGGGGCAAAGGTCTAGAGGTGGTCAATACTATGTCCGGGTTTTCATTCTTTTCAAACTCACTCTGATCCTGTGGATGTGGGTAGTTCGACCGATTGCAATTCTCGAACTCCAGGAAAAACATCTTGGCTCTGGGGAGAAACATGCTCTCTATCCGTCATTCGTTGGGTGTCTGGTCGGTTCTCTATGTTTGTATGATCCGCGGTCGCCTGCCTTCATCAAGTTGGATCAGCCCGTTATTGCACGACATATCGTTTCGTGACAGGACTACGGTGGCTTGTACGTACATTCCTCGCTCAAGCATCAGTTCCATTTTCTCCTCCAACCGTGTCAGCCGTCCTTCCTGTTGTCATACCGTCAGCAGTTTCTCCTGCGTCAGATGGGAACAAAGCATTACCATAGCGCTGCTGGATTGCTGTGCTGACAGACGTGCTGTGGCTGCTGCATCATTATAGCGACAACTTTGATCGAGTCTAGTACAAGTAGAGCATGCAGGTTTCTCTCCTGGGCATCGAGTTTTCTTTCTTCTAAATCGACGTCAGTCTTTGGTGCCCGTCTTTCATTTTTGGATGTTGTGAGAGTGTGCCCACCGGCAATTCTCGCAGGAGTATTGCACTCTTTTAGTAACTCGACAGCGATTATCTGGCATCGTATCGTCGATCGTCTGGCTACTTTGGCAACGTATATATTGGAAGCTCCATTGTAGTTGTGAGATGAAAGAGAAGAGATGAACAGAGGGGAGATTAAAAGGAAGGAGCCAAGTTCGCCAACTGGCGCGGGGTGGGTCTTTCCCTGTTAGGACCATCCATCATCTGACAGCAAATTCTCTCTCGATTTTTTTTGATAGGATCTACTTTATTTGCACCATTTTCAATGCAGGCCAACACCTTTAGGGTAATGACTCCGGCACAAATCTACTCCTCTTTCTGATCGCCGGACCATACCGATAAAACGCATACGGAATCACGACAAAGACTCCACTGAGACTGCCAAGGATCGTCAAAGTATAAGCCACGCCCATATTCTCATAAAATGGAATGGATATCTCAATGAAAGCCCCGGAGATAGTGTACCGAATGAGAGTGACACTTGCCAATGCACTGGCTGCATAGATCTCGTACGTGTCCATGAGATACTGGTATGTGGTCATAAAGACACATAGAATGCCGAAACCAAACAGTACCGATGCCAGCAGAGGCGACCAGATAGAAATATCCGGACGAGCAGTCCAACCCATCCAGAACAGGCTGATCGTTACAGCTGGACCACCAATCATCGCCCAATATAATCGTGATTCAGGAGCGACCTTAACATCTGGATCGATAGCCTTTGCACGCACAATGTCTCTCTTACGAAGGTGCATGTTGAGCGGGATCAGAAGAGAGCAAGAAAGAACGCCAACCATTTGGCCAACGAAGCAAACTCCCGTCATTCCTTGTGAAAGTCCATAGATATCGGTGAAGATGTACGTGTAGCCGGTCAGGAAAGTGAAGAGTACGATATACACCATTGTCAGATACAGACCGAAGAGAATGAGGATTGGTTCCTGGATGAACATCAGAAATGGGCGGTACAATGCTCGCCGAAGACGGACAACCAGCCGCTTTTTTCAAATCTCAATAGCGCCACGATAGCGTTTGTCACCTGTAATCTGACGAAGCCGCTTGGCTTTCCACCCAAGAAGTACTGGAGCATATGTTTCAGGCTGGACGAGAACAACAATCACCAGAATGACACCAGAGCAATCAGTGTCACCCACTCGGCCCAACGCCAACTGACGGTCAAGCTCTGACCGATCCAATCTCCAACAAGAGGAGCGAGCAACGGCCCGAGAAACGAAGAACAAGCAAAAAGCGGAAATGCAAAGACTCGTTCTTGGGGCGTCCAGATGTCTGACAGAGATCCGCCGGCGCAGACCAGAGGCGTGGCACCGAACATGCCGGCAAAGAACCGACAAACAAGTTGAGATCCGATATATGGAGATGCACCGGCGCCGGCCAAGAAAATCATGTATAGAGCCATCGTGGCGATGTATACAGGGTTTCGACCAAGCGTTTCTGAAAATGGACCGGCCACCAAAGCTCCAGCACCGAATCCAATCATGAAAAGACCTGTTGCCAGCGCTTCTATGATCTCATCCACTCCAAATTCTGCAGACGCCTGTGGAATGATTGCTGAATCAATCGCGGATGCGAAACCCACAACACCGCCGATCAACGATATGATGAACGTGCATGTAATCCGTCTGGAAAATCCCCAGTTATAAGGATTTATAGGATCATCCTCCGACTCCCAAGAAACGACAAACACCTTGCCAAGTTCCGGACCACCTTCTCTCGTTGTTCGTTGACGAATTTCAATGCCAGTTATTGCGCGTTCCAGTGTTGTGCCGGTTGTACTGTGGGTAGGAATGACACGAAGATCGTTGAAGTCCGCATCTTCGGGTGTGGCAGCCTGCTCAATATCGTCTCTCATTATAGTTTCTTCAGCTGTACTTTTATGGCCTGATTGCGAAGAAGACTGTGATGAGCCAGGTGTACTAATTTCTGTTTCTTCGTGGACTCGCGATTCGGTGTCGTGCGTGAACGTGAAGGACAGGATCTTCATTATTCCCTAAGCCGGTTTCCAAATCCTTCTCTTCTGTCTCAATTAGCCGCTGCTGACGCGAATGCGAGACCTCGTCTTTGCTGCGCCCTAATTGTGCCTCGAGAGCTTTCCCAAAACAGCGATATTGCAATATCGATTGCATTGTGGCGGTTGCGAACTGTCTCTCGCTCGACGAGAAGTGCTTGTAGGGTTACGTACAGAATCAAGAAATGTCGAATCCTTCAATATCGCTAAGTTACCTTGTTTCCACAGTGATCGCCCATGAGATTTTCGGTATACCCAGAACATCGGGATTCTCTCCACCCACCACAAGACGATTCACAATCGCGAAGTATGCAGCGCGAAAAAATTGAGTAAAAAGACGCGAAAGGAGAAAAAACTATAACGGAGGGAAAGAACAGAGCCGGTTGTTCTATCCTATGCAACATGACGACTAAGTGGATCTTATCTTGCTTCTACCTACCTAATTAGGGCAAAAGCTGTGTTCTAGTCATTTTCAAGGTTAAGGGAACGGCTACGTACCTACGCGGGCCTGCAAAGACATTACCCGAGTGAAGAACAGCCGACCTCCACTGAACATTCTCATTATGGATCGCTCTTGTCATGCGGGTTGGGCTGCGAGTCGTGATTTTGATTTCAAATCGAAATTGTGGACATGGCGACTTACAAGCCTAGATTCGTCTAGGTAAAGGTATGAAAAGCACGAACTTTATGAACTGGATTGATAAATTCTAGGGATAGCGCTTCCCCGGTTTTACGGACCCCTACAAAGATCTACATAAGGTTCTTTTGCCCGTCACGACCTTCGCAGGAGCTTTCACTGAATACCTACTTCAGCATCAAATGTCCTCACAGCCGTGCAGCTGTTTTTTTGCACATCTCTTCTATACTTTTCCTAATATGCCCTCTTAATCTTATTCAAATTCAACTGTTGCTTAATCAGTATACGCTAAATAAACCAAATAACAATAAATGGAAAGCCGGAAGCGACGACGAGAAACTGAATAATTTCAATATTCGCAAATTGTGCGATAATAGTGAAAAATATATAATGCTGTTCAAATGCTGAGCCCCAGCTCGGGCAGTCTTGGATCGACTGTTTTCTCTTTTTCTCTGAATCAACAAAAGCCTTTATGCTACGCCACATACCTCGGCAAGGCATGAACCTTGCCTACGAGACAAGCGGCCTGAAAGCTAATGATTCAGTAACGTTATTATGTGTCAAATTTGGGTTAATATCATGATATACGCTTGCGGAGACCGAGAATGAGATGGGAGCCGCATCCATGCCCTGAGAATCGCGTTAAGTCAGAAGTGCGCATGTGAAGTTCCCACGATTGGCGGGATAATTGCTTGAAATGCCGCGGAGAGCTCCAAATGGCCATTAATATCAGCACCAACGAGTGCTTTCAGTACAGGCCATGATTGGTGGTTGACATGGTGTTTTAGCTCAGCCAACCTGTGCATATCCAGAAGGCCGCGAACGATAATCTGAGTTGCTTTTCCTCCCCGAAAGAAAACCTAGATGGTTGACATAGACAATTTCACTCTATTTGTAGTCTGCTTCAATTGCTGCCGGGCCCAAAGACCAATCGCGTGGATTGTTAAGCGATCAATGGCTTGACGAGACTGAGCAAGTTCAGCTACAATGAGTACAGTCCATAGTCTGACCTTAGACATCAGAAGGATTCATGGTGCATTTCTCAGATATGGCGTGATGGTTGTTCACATGAGGTGGTGATTCATCGTATGATTTCTCGGATAGAAATTGTTATTACCACTAAGGAAATTCGTGCATGGATTGCCTGTGACGTTATTGCAACTTATCCCAACTTGCTACCATAACACATATTTAGATCTGACTTTTAGGAACAATGCCCCTCACTAGTCATTATTTTCTTCGCTTCTTATATTGACAGTTCTGAAGGAAATCTTGACCATCTAATTTAACGCTAGTGCATCAAAAATGCCATTTCCATACCCTGGTTTCTTCAGCACGCCATCGAGTGTTTCTTCGGATAGATCTTTTGATATGTCAGACGTGGAAATTATACCCCTCTTACCTTTCCACGAGCGTGTGATTGAGGCAGGGAGGAAACACATATTCTGGCAGCTAAAGACAGGACCCTCCTCACACGATGCAGACCTGAAGTGCATAAACTTGGTGGCCTTGCAGAGAATGTATCTATACTCTCTGCAAAACAGACTGGTGCATGAAGTTAGGAAGATCCTTCAAACTTCGCATGACGGCGAACTTATGGTTGCTCTCAACTTGGAACACATGGGTCAAGTTCTTCATCAGTACTGTACGTTTCTGAGGAGCATTCAGTTCAAGGGGTATGCTAAAAACTTCACAGGCAAAGCGGTCCGCGACCGTGAATATATGAGGAGTCATGCGGAGCATGGTGATAGCAAAAGTCCTTTCATGTTAAGATCAACAAGAGAAATGGATGCCAGTTTGATACGAGACTTGGAATGTGCGGGTGTGTTGCCAAATGATCTGGTCCGTCCTTATGAAGACAAGCATATGCCTTCTTTACCAGGTCGCCCTTGGGATCACGAATCCAGTCTGAAAACACATACGACCCGACTAGCCATAGCTTTGATTGGCTCAATTATACTCCTAGTACCCATGATCTTCATGATCTTTGTGCCAACAATCTTGGCGAGGGTACTTACTGTTAGTGTTTGTACTACTGGGTTTGCTATTGGATTTGCTTTGTGCGCGGAAAGGAGACCATCAGAGCTTTTAACCGCCACAGCTGCATACACAGGTGTCCTTATCGTCTTCGTTGGGACGACGACTCCCCGATCTTGACCATTATCATGAACTGTGGGCTCATTGGCTATGGAACCCAACGCGAGGAAAATAAGTGCGGCTGCAATACCCCACAGATGTGCCATTTCATGGGCGCCTTGAATTACATCTTCAGCATATGCAATGCATGGCACTGAGTATCACATGCGGCCAGACGGCTAGTCATGTCCAATGGAACCCAGACAACATTTGATAACAAACAGGGACAAGGTCTGCAAACTCGGGTTTCAAAGCAAACCAAACGGTTGTTGAAATCGAGTGCTCGATTGGAATCTGGTAGAGCAATTAATTCATAGGCTGTTGAAAGGATTACTTTACCGCTATCCTCAATGTAGGCACATACAGCGCATGTGCCTGCACGTGTGTCCTTATTAGCGAGTGAGCTTGCTTCACTACAATGCTTTGCCAAGTAAACCCCCTACTAAACTAGTGCACACAGCCTTTCCTACTACCATATATAGTATACTTATACTAGATATTTTCTCTCTTTTTAGATAGATAATATAATTTAATATATATTCTTACTCAATCTTATATAGTAGTATATATCTTAGAAAGCTCTAAATAGTACTATATTAAGATTATTTATGATAAAATAAGCTTAGATTAGGTAGATAGACTATCTAAGAGTATCAAATCTAAAAAACTCTTATAGTAAGTGTGACGGTCGAGGCCTTGCGAGCTGAGCCTGCCTGATTCCGGCATCGTCACGCGGCCTCCGAGCCCCTAACCCTAGCCACCATCTACGACGGGATATCCCTTTGTTGCCATGCCTTCCTAATTAGGCACCGCCATGGAGCCCACTGTCAGAGAAACCAGAACGTCACAACCAATAGATTAGACTAGTTCCTACGGAACTAATGCACGATGGAACAAAGGATTATCCGTAACCTTAGGGTTAGGGTATCAGAGAAATCAGAGGATTTCTATGATAGCCATGATCGGAGTGATCATAGACAACAGAGGAATTCTATGATGGCTACGATGAGGATTAAGGATATAAGGACGCTCATTTACCATGTACATAGTTTTTCTCTACTGTCTTGAATTAACTGTTTAACCTTGAGTATACTATTACTCATAGTCTCAGTAAACTAGGCTCTCTTGTCTATTACTTAGGCATCTGCCCTTTCGATATCAGAATACCACTTAAATCGCCGTTAAGTGACGAGTTTACTCTGATCTAGACGATTACGAATCATCGGTTTGCGACAACACCATTCCTTGGCTCAGCGTAAGGAATCCCCGTTCCGGTAAGATATGAACCCCCATATTGGCTGACAGGAGCCATGTCTCAATGGTGAAGTGGCACTACGTAGTGTCACTAACCAACTACGTTGTTATAAATTAAACGCGGGGTATATAAGGCCCAACAGGATAGAGATTCAGGGTGGTGGTGGGATGGTGGTTATGCGGGGAATGTCGATCTCTTGGTGTTTTAGGGCTAGGTCTATCTGCTTAGTGAATGTTCAAGGATAAAGATGGATTTCTCTCACTGGTGGAATCTTGAAATGTAGTATTACTTTCGACGAATTTACCCGTGAACCCCGTTCTGGTGGTTTTCATCGTTTGGCTTCTGTCCTGGGTTTTGCACGCTTAACGTTACCTTGCCTGACTTCATGTGCCTATCGCCATGTTAAAGGATCACTAGTGACAGCATTATGCGCTGCTGACTATTGACACGGGAGGATGATCTTCCGAATTTGAATATAAATTACTAGGTACAATTGAATAGTGAGGATGTTCCTGTGCAGTGGTAAACAGCCTGAGTATTGTTATCAATACCGAGGGATCAGCGTGGGGAACCCCAGAAAGTACTATACATAAGAATACCTAGGTAACTATATCTTTCTAGAAGAATAATCTATTCTTTTTCCTGTTGCTTCTGTTTGCGTCAATTGCGTGGTGTAACTGTGTCATTCGGCAAGTTGGGACTTTCATCCCTTGCTTAGGTATTGAAGGCAGTCGCGACAACATCCACCTTTTTCATAGGCGTTCTCTTTGCATCTACTTACCATCACGTAGAAACCCCTCAAAATTCCTTTATTGATTCAATATCTTAACAATGCGACATCGAGCATCTTTGAGATTATTATCGGCCCTATCCATATCATTCTTAGCCCTGGATGTTGCGGAGGCCCATTCTCCGCCCAAAAATCCGTATCCAAAAGGCAGTCTACCTGACCCTTCGAACCCCTTGGAGGTCGACCTGGGCTATGCTGGTTACGTCGGAATCAATAATGCAACCCCTGGTCTGAATACTTGGTATGGGTATGTACAGACTTTCCCAAAAAAAAAAGAAACCTTGTGGGTTGTCTTGAGCAGACTAATTCGTTACAAGAATACGTTATGCGCAAGCTCCAATTGAAGATTTGCGATGGCAAGTTTCTGTGCCTCCTCGGACGGAGTTTAATGGTACATTCTTGGATGCGAGTACTCGTGGGCCGACATGTCCGCAGGCGCCGGATCATCTCACGTAAGTCTATTCTCACGGATTTACTCCGAATAGGAGCCGACAATTAATCTTTAATATAGTTCCCCAGAGCCAGCTTGGACAGCGAGCGCGTCGGCAAGCGAAGACTGTCTCTTCTTGAACGTTTGGGCACCTGAAGATGCGGCTGATTTGCCCGTTTTTGTTTGGATTCGTAAGTTGTATCATGAGCGTTTTCCTAACCTCCAACTAAATAGGTGCTACTCAGATGGTGGTGGCTATGGCGCTGGAAATGCTGATACGGACATGTCATGGATGGTTGAGACACCTGTGACCAAATTTGTAACTGTGGCTATACAGTATCGAGTATGTGCATCACAAGGTATCTTCTTGCTGGGCATCCGACTTATGTTTTACCTTCTTCTAGCTTGGTGCATTCGGCTTCTTAGCGAGTAAAGAGGTTCAAAAACATGGAATCACCAATGCTGGTCTTTATGACCAGTATCTTGCACTGCAGTGGGTACAGAAGTATATCTCATTGTTTGGCGGTGACCCGGATCGTGTCACGATTGGAGGAGAATCCGCTGGTAGGAATCAACCAGGTTGGTTTAGTCTTTGTCAATGCTGATATTATGACAGGAGGTGGCTCGGTCATGTTGCAAGCCATGGCTTACGGAGGCACGGTAGGCGACGAACTCTACGACGGCGTATGTCTGCTCTCTCTTTGAAGCTTCTTAACCAAGATTAACAGATATAGACCTTCTTCGCCAGCCCTTATCTTCCTCAGCAGTATAATTATGATGATCCTCTTCCAACAACATACTACGAACAATTTGCCGCCGAGGCAGGTTGCTCCAACAGCAAGGCTGAGAGTGTATTCAACTGTCTCGTAGCGGCGGACACCAATGTGCTTCAGAATGCGTCTTACACTGTCACAATAAATGCTAAATACGGACAGTGGGCATTTGTGCCTGTGACAGACGGCAAATTTGTTCAGCACCGGCCGAGTGCACAGCTTGCAACTGGAGCAGTGAACGGAAATAGAGGTTTGATTGGAGTATGTGAAATGCCTGGTTTCTAGTATGAAACAACAACTAGCTGATTTAGATAGAACAATGCCAACGAAGGCATGGGATTTACTCCACAAAATGTGACCACCGAGGACGAATTCATTGAGTTTGTGAAGTACCTGATGCCAGGGCTTAACGACAATCAAATCCAGCAAGTGTTGGCTGAATACTCTTTGCCAGCTAGCCTTCCCACTGTTGCGTTTGCTACAGATGGGTTGAATGAGAATGCGACTGCGGTGTTTGTGAGCCCTTTTGCTGTTGGGCAGCAGCAGCGAGCAAATGTACTTCCCACAATTTTTGTGTTGATGCTTGAGTTGACTGACTTTTTAATAGAACCTCTATTCGGAAATAACTTTCGTCTGTTCTGCGTATTGGATCGCCGATGCATACGGCTTGAAGAGTAGACGGAGCTACAAATATGAATTTTCACTCGTCAATTCGTGTCATGGAGATGACTTGGCAGCTTACTTTGGTAATGCACCTGCCACTATGGGCCAGCCATTCCAGGACTCTTTTCTCTGTAAGTTCCTATAAGCCGGAGTAGCATAAGACAAAAGCGAGACTAATGGTTGGAAAAGCATTTTTCGACAGTTTTATTACACACGGGACGCCTAGTAATACCAGCTGTTATTCCACGGACGTCCCTGCTGACATCGCAGAATTCCTCGCAAAATGGCCATCATGGACTCCACACAACCGGGTGCAAGCAAACCTGAACCAGACCGGCGGTACTCTCACAACCGGTACTGATGCCCATGATCCATACAAACGCATTATCAATACCTACGTGAACCCAGGCTTGGTTCCTGATTTTAATCTGGTGGACGGTTATAGCTGGGAAGGTGGCCGAGGAAGAAGATGTGACTTTTGGAAGTCGATCGGAGCGGCTGTGCCTGAGAAGTAGTATGTAGTTATAGTACAGTCTATAGGCGAAATATATTACCGGGTATCTGGCATCCATGGATGCCTGAATCATGCTCGGAGTTGGGAGTGCGTGCACATTGGGATTAATGTAGAGACTGCCTAATCGGGAAAGAGTGGGTCGATCGATCGACCGGCATCTTGTTGCCGGTAGCCAATCAGTTCCCCGGGCCAGCCGGGCCGATGTAGGGCCTCGATCCGGTCGCATACTCGCCGCTTCTAGCCGCTCTAATGAAATGATGTTTGGTGACAAGGATCAATCATCCTAGTGAGGTGTCTAATCTATTGAGTAGCTAATATGAAGCAAAATTGCATAGAATATGCCCGGATCGGAGGGGTAAGGTAGTAATTTAGTCCAATGTCTAAACAGTAATCTCTTATCGATAAGTGGCAAGCGATAGGCCGGGCCAGCCCACCTTCCTAGTTGGGACAGTTCCTATGACCTGTGACCGCACCGGTTCCTGGTCCCAGAAAGCGGTCAATCTCTATATTAGCATCTTTTCTGACTCTTTTTCCTCTTGTCCTTCTCCTCATGTCATTCTTACACCTTACATCTTTACATCGCTAGATACGACGATCACGTACACTCAGACTGCTTACAATGAACCGAACCCGCGCTCTTTGCGCCTTCAATACAACTAAACCAGCCTCATCGCCACGTTTGATTATCTCGTCCCTGGTCCATAATACCAGACATGTCAGCACAACCCAGAACGCAAAGGCATCCGCTATAGGATTGTCTTCTGCACCTGAGTCGACAACCACAGCTTCGATCCTACAGTCTACCTTTCCTTCATCACGCAAACAGTCTCATATCATCAATGATACCACGCCACCGTCATCAACCACAACAGCTACATCTCTACCCCGACCCACAACCAAATCGCCGCTTGCAAAGCTCCCGCTATCCGCCGTCCTACGATCAGCATTTATCCTCTCCATCTCATCCTCGCCATTACTCCTACGACCGTGTATATGGGCCCTTTCAGCACTCGCAAGCCCCAAAACTGCTCTGACCGACGTCGACCGCAACCCCTTACTGCACTGGCTCGTCAAGAATACCATTTACAAACAATTCAATGCCGGAGAGAACAAGGCTGAGGTTCAGCGATCCATCATCGAGACGAAAGGTCTAGGATGTCGTGGTGTGTTGTTGGGATATGCGCGTGAAGTTTTGGTGGCTGATAGCAAGGCTAGTCCTCATGATGAGTTACTAGCGAAGCAAGAGGTGGATGCGTGGTTGAAAGGGACGTTGCAGGGTGTTGATATGGCGACTGCGGGTGACTTTGTTGCTTTGAAGTATGCCTCCCCCTTTTGTTGATACAAGTACGTCAATTTACTAACCGACTGCGTTAGGCTTACCGGCATGGGTACTCAAGCCGTACATCTGCTAAAGAACCGTCTCCCACCCTCCGAATACATGGATGCCGCTATCACCAAAGCTTGTGACGCTGCCCTCGCCAAATCAGCACGTCTTTTGGTCGACGCCGAGGAACAAGCCGTGCAACCGGGTATCGATAACTGGGTCATGAAGTATCAGAAATACTGCAACTCCCAATCACCGGGCCACGCAACCATGTACCTCACTTACCAGGCATACCTGAAATCTACACCCGCCACTATCGCAAAACACCTCGCCATGGCTGAAAGGGATGGATACACTCTAGGTGTTAAGCTCGTTCGTGGCGCATACATGAAAATTGAGCCACGACACATCATCTGGGATGTCAAAGAAGATACCGATGCCTGCTACGACGGCGTTGTTGAAGCACTCTTGACTCGCCGATACAACAATATGCTCCGTCCTGCACCTGAGAGCCTGAACAAGGAGCAAGTACCATCCGTCAACGCGATTATTGCCACCCACAACCGCGACTCCGTGCAGAAAGCGCATAAAATCCGTGTTCAGCAAGCCTCTAAGAATGTGCCTCGTATTGAACTGGCATATGCTCAACTCCAGGGCATGGCTGATGAGATTAGCTGCGAGCTAATTCAGGGTTTCTCGGACGAAACCACCAGCAAGACTTCTGCGCTGGAAAAGCCCAATGTTTACAAGCTGTTGACCTGGGGCTCGGTTCAGGAATGTATGGGCTTCTTGTACAGGAGAGCACTTGAGAATACAGAGGCAGTGACTCGGACGAAGGATTCGAGGTCAGCTATGTATGCGGAGTTGTGGAGGAGGATCACTCGACAGAATTAATGAGTCAATGATGGAGTGTATTTGTATTTTCTGTTTGATGTGTTCTAGCGAGGCATAGCGTTGCATAATTGCTTATTTTAGAAATGTCAAGAATTTTTGATTCTGTTTACTCAAATAATAATTCATAAGTATCTACTACATTGACACTACCTAGCTATTTAATATTCCAGACCCTATACACAAGGAATCCTTTTCCAGCTTACAAACTCAAGAACGTCTCAATCAAATCCCCCGGCTGATCAAAGAAATCAAACATCACAATGCCTACCCTCTCCCCCTTCTGCTGCTCCAAAAACGGCACCAGCAAATCATTCACTCCCCCCTTGGGCGTATACTCGGTCCCATTACCCAGCGCCTGAATCACCGGCCACACATACGGCACCGTATCCGTATTCTCACTCGACGCCCAGGTCCAAAACAAACTATCCTTATGAGCGGCAGAAACAGCTCTTTCGATATTTGCGACTGTGGCGTTGTATTTCCACTGGATATTTTCAGCGGCACTTGAGCCGTAGGGTGTTAGCGGCTCGTAGTAATCCTCAATATAAGCGGTTAGATTCTTCGCGGTGTTGTAGACCAACGTGATGTCGGGCCTGTTATCTGTCCATAGATTAGGGCTGAAGTGTAATCCGGGCAGATTGTCTGTGTATGAAGCGGGCAGTTGATCCAGGTCAAATCGGCGCATGAGTGTGATTTTACCGCGTGCTTGACCCAGCGTTCCGAGCTCGTCTTTGGTTTGCACAAAGTAGGCACGAGCGGCGGGCGTGGTTAGGGCTGAGTACAGCGCGAGTTGGACCGCGGCATCGTTGGATGCGTATAGAGCGGTTGAGCCTTCGTATTGCAGGGACAAGAACAAAGTCTCGGAAGGATGATCATCGAGCCACCGATAAAACCCAAAAAGCACATCGTCAAGTGTAGCCGTCTCCGAAAGCAGGGCTTGCGAATGATAGAATATGAGCGTGGTATTGGTAGGATCAAACGCATATCGTAGATCAAATGCCCGAATACCCATATTCAGCATATCGATCAGTGACAATTCCTGGCATCGGAATTTCAGCGGTGTTGGGACGGTGACCTGGTTCAAGTCCGTGATTCCTAACAAAGAGTCCTGGGTGGCTTGCGTGTAGTTCCATGTTGCGCTGTCATGGGTTCCGGGAATGTTCATGTGGACGAGCAGGGTGTCTTCGGAGTAGAATTTCATCCATTCTGCGGTGCGGCTGGTGTTCTTGATGTATTCGCCGAAGATGGGCGATGCGTCAGTGAGGACTTTGTCCAAGGCGAATTTGGCGAGGGATGAGGACTGAACGGAAGCAGCCAGCGCCGCGATGGTGAGCGTTTGCTTCCACATTGTGTGGTACTTTGGTGATTTGACTGACTGTCACGACGAAAGGAAAAATGAAATGAAATACAGTCGGCTCGATTCAACTGCAGTGCTTGATTGCACCAAATGGAGTCTGAACCTTACAATATATAGAAAAACTCAGTAAAATGAAGCGTCTACATGCAATCTCTAGTTGATACCTTCTGATTTGGTCACCTTTCTGCACGTGGGATAAAAATATACAGCTTGCGTACATATAACACTATCATACACTTTTTATCTGGAGACAGTCGACTCGTGACAAGAAAGAGATCAGCTGCACGTTTTAATGTAAACAAAATGCAAATAGAGTCAGTAGATTAAAAGGCTTCCACGTGCATTAGTCGTGACGATCCAATTGGCCTTGTCGTCGATGTGTAAGTCTGTGTAATCATACTTAATATGGCAATTAATATGCTAGTCAATGTGCTAAGTAAAGCCTAGCTTATTGCTTGCTTTTATGGTGGCCCACATAAGCTTAAATTAGTTTGAAGGTTACCCAGGAATTCTGACTCTGACAAATGAATAAATAATGTTTACCCCTTGGCTTTGATAATTCCTGAAATCCCACATATATAAGGTCGGATTATTCCGCTCTTAAATTTGACATTGACATTCAAGTTCAAAGACTCCGGAAATCAATTTCCGAGGAATTTTACAATGTCTCGTCTTGGATTTGGAATCGCTCTTGGTCTTGCCAGCCTTAGCCCAGTGCTGGGCTTGACTGCCGAAGAGACCTTCTACCCTCCCACCCTCAACGACACGGCCTACATCAGCAATAGCTCAATTGGTACATATGGAGGTATCTACCAGGCTGATACGACCGGACCGACCGGCGGTTCTCCTTATGGAACATATGATTATTGTTCCATGCCTCATCCTCGTATGCAAGAGTATGAGCTTCCCGAAGCCCTAAGCAATGGCCATGTCAAGGGAAAGCTTGTATATCTTGAGTATTTGCAACGTCATCAGAGACGTTCTCCTTACAATATTTTGCCTGGTGGTGAAGTAAGACATTTTAAACACTTATGGAGAAAAACAGATCACTGATTTGTATAGAATGAAGCATATGACTGCGACAATGTCAGACCTTACCTCTACGCAGGCACGGACACTTCCTCTGGCATCCAGCCAATCCCTATGTATGCGCAGACATACCAAGACCCCACTAATCCATTCACACCCGGCGTGAACGGTTCCTGCCAATACCCTCAAATCACCATTGGCGGAGTCCAAGACGGCTTCCAGCACGGCAAGGATCTCCGGGCCGTCTATGGCGAGAAACTCGGTCTGATCCCCAACAAGCCGAATGATCGCACCTGGTTCAGATCTAGTGAGTCTGCGCTTACCCAGGGAAGTGCCGGCGCGGTTTTGCGTGGTGTCTGGCCTTCGTATCAGGGTGCGCTACCTTTGCATCAGATGGTGTCGAGCGTTGATACAGTAAACGAGGGTTATTCCTGCTCTGCTATAAGCAGCACCCGTAACGCTTTAGAGTCAACGACAGAGTGGAATGACCATCTCACCGTCACCGCGGAACTTCGTTCAACCCTAGGCTCAATGCTAGGCGCTACGAGCAGCTCTTGGCAAAACACCTTTGACCACTTCTCAGACAACTTCCAGGCCCGTCTCTGCAACGGCTACAAACTCCCCTGCAGCATTACCAATTCCTCTAGCTGCGTAACCATGGAAATGGCTGAGGAAGTCTTCCGTGCCGGTGACTGGGAATGGAACTACTACTGGCGCACAAACCCTGATGTCGTAAAGTACATCCAGGCTGTTGAGGGTTTGTTCATTGGCGAGATTGTTGCTCACCTCCAAGCTGTTCTTGACGGTAAATCGTCTCTGGGTTATACCCACATTTTTGTTCATGATGGTGACATCGGTCCTGTTTTGGGCGCACTTGGTATTGATGCGCTAAGATGGCCTGCCATGGCGTCCAACATTGCTTTTGAAGTTTGGTAAGCTTTTTACCCTTCCTGACATGATTTTTGTACTCATACTGACTAAAACTTAGGGATACAAATGATAAGTCGAACCGCTACTATGCGCGAGTCTTGTATAGCGGTTGGGCACTCAAGACTATTCACGGTACTCTTGACTGGGTTCCTCTTGCTGACCTCATCGCCATCATGAGCCCCTATGTGCCTGGGGATATTGTCTCTTTGTGTGGTTAGATATGTCTGTGCAATAGATCTATATATCACTTAAAAGTTCGAGATCCTGTAAACTGAACTAGAGAGGGTGGAGATACCATTCAACTAGAGTACAGGTAGGTATTCGGTCTGGCGGCTACACTGTTGTGTCAAAGTCATAGGCAGGGGGTTCCACATTATCGACATTGCTGATAAAGGGCACACTATCAATCGCTTCTTGAGGGCATTCGCATCCGGTTGACCCTTCTGCAGTTCTCATGGCGATTTGACTTGCACACACAGACCACCCCGTGGGTATTATATTAGAATCATGACAACGATACGGTGGAAGGGTGTCTCCGTCCTCTGTAAAGCATTCAAGGCTCCCGCTATGTATCACTGCGTCTGCTCCGATTACAGAGGGGGTCATATAGATTGCGAAGCTAATCTTCTCCTCAACCTGACTTGGGGTTAATTCTATGACTCTTCGAATAGAGAATTCAGCAGTTTAGCACGCACCTCTGCAATGGCGAGTGTAGTAGTGTCCTGGAACTCGGCTTTCACCCTTAGTTCATGGGTAATTTTGATGGGTTTGGTGGAGATAGATTGTGTACAAGACTCAAAACTATCTGGTAATAAGACTGGAAGATCCAGGCACCATTCTGTTGGCGGTACATCGCCGTCTGGGGATAAGGTCTCCACGGAATAGCGTCGCTTTTCTGTGAAAATGATATGACTTTTTATCGACGTCAATACAAGTAGGTTGTACATCACTGACTCGGCGGCAGTTGGATCCACTCGAAGGCTGTGCCTCTCAACCACCGTAATTTTGACAGCGGTAAGTTTCAAGTTTTTTGAAAGGGGCGCAAACCAGCACTTGACGGGGAATTTACTTCCAAAAGGGATATTCAAATCCGGCATGGAGACGGAGTACAGAATATCTTGCTGAGTTTGTCCCTGGATGATCTGCAAATGTCTGTCGTTCAATTTGTGGCATTATATCTTCAGAGAAAGGGAACATACCGTTGGAGCAGAGGTCATCCGATATCCGACCGCCAAGGCAGGGGTGCGGTATATTCGAATGGGTTGCGCTACGACAGAATTACTTCTGAATCGATGTTCAATGACAGCCTGTACCTCGTACGAATGGTACTTGTATGGACCAGCGATGGTCTCAAGCATTTTGTTTGTCAGTGGAATTCTGAAAGGAAATTCGTAATTTCCTGCAGGCAGTTGGAACGAGTTGAGGGTCTTCGACGATCCTATCGCCTGCTCTGATACAAAAGTGACTATTTCGCGGTCGTTGTGGATGAGGTAGGAAACATGAGGTCTATCAGACTCATATAAGCAATGAACGAACGGTGGCTTGCCTGGTGCCTTACACTTTCAGTAATCCTTCCAACTTCACTCGGATACTTTTGAACGAAGCAGGTCGGCGCAGATAGACGCAGAAACTTCCATTAACGCAAACGCTGGAGTCTGTATCTCGGAGGAATATGCATGACTGATCGAGTCTAGGAATATTGCACGTGAACATTAACCCAAGGGAGTAGCGGGGAGGAACTTATCGTACTTCAAGTCGTAACTCTTCATGACCTGCGTAAACATTTTCGAAATTGGGCGGAAATTCTGACATGCAAATCAACATATCGATCAACTGGGTTCGCTTTCTGTTCGCTTTTATACTATCTGATTGTCCCCCCTGGCGCGGACCTTCCTAATTGAGGTCGGAATTGAGCCATCCCTGTGTGACGGCGGCGGTTTGCTCCAAGGTGTGTCCGGGGCAATTGCTGTTAGGCTATAATGCATGAATGATCTCCATACTCAGGTACATAACAGCAAGGAAAATGTGAACAGAAAACCGCTGTTCGCTTTCCATCCCTATAGGGCAAGTCTCCGCCCTAGGACGGCCTTGGCGTTGGGGTGACTTCGGTGGCTTTCCTTTTCCGCCTCTCTCCGCCCCTCTCCGCTTCGGAAGCCTCGAGGCGAACTTATAAGCTCAAAGCCTCCTGAACGGAGCGTATGATACAATGGAATTGGAATTTTTGATTGGGAATGACGGTCAAAACATAAAACGACGCCGTGCGTGTACGCGGTGCCGCCAAAAAAAGGTGCTGGGCCACTATCATGGACATCGGCCAAAGGATGGGCTGACCTCCAAGCTAGAAACGATGTTTCCACGGCACACCGACCTGCCAGGAAGGACTGCAGAAGACTGAGCCACACGACCGACCGCAAGAACAGGCTGACGCAGGGGTTGGAACGGTGACGCCGTTACGCTCGACCCGATCCACGTCATATGGCCTAGAGAGGCAGAATGCGTCTCCATTCCATGAGATTGAAGAGCGACGGTCTCGTCTCACTAACAACAGCATACAGGACGCCTTTGAAGGTGCTGTTGGAGAGAAACTAGAAGCCCGTCGTTTCGCATGTGACTCCAATCCTCTCGTGGCACTCTTAGATGACCCGCAATCGAGACTTCTAAAAGGCCAAACTCAAAAAGGGGATGTGGGAGCTTGGTTACATGATGAGCGCATCAGTTCTGATCCGAACACACAGCGACATACAGCTGCACACCAACAACGCGCACACCTATACGGCGACCTTGGACTTTTACCACCACAGCCAAGCCAAGTGGCATTGGTTAAGATATACTTCTGCCGCATCCATCCACTATTGCCACTACTCGATGAAGATGATACGCTCTTTCAATTCGCCAACGATACGCTATCTCTTCCCCTGCTTCAGTCCATATGCCTTGTTGCTGCCAAAGAACAGGGTGCAGCGTCCCTTCTCTGCCTGGGATCTGACGATGTGTTATTGCCCGTCACAAGGTTCTGCCAACGGATCTACAAAGACATTCTATCGAACATGCCAAGTAGGGAGAAGGGGAATAGAATAACAACTATACAAATTCTCGCTTTGCTGTCACTCCACGAATGGGGACCCAATGGGTCAGAAGACAGTTCTTTAAGCCTGGCTCAGGCTATCCACCATGCCCAGACCATCGGCTTACATTTACGAAGGCCAGATAGCGAAACTTCCCTGAAATCTAGGGCTCTTTTCTGGACTTTGTGGAGCCTTGATAAATGGAACTCTGCCATTAACGGGAGGCCGGTTCTTATTCATGATTGTGACCTCGGCCAGACGGTGACCGATGTCCTTCCTTTGTTCGAGCCGCCATTCCGCAGCTGGCTCCTCCTTGCAGATCAACTCAGTCGAGTAATTGGCTTGTTCCGGCCAATGGTTGGCGGAACCCCTGAACAAGACCTTGATCTTTCCGCCTTTGAGGAAATCGTGGAGGCTTCTGAGTCGTGGAATATAGGACCTGAACTGCTAGGTATGTAGACATCCGAGCTTGCCTTGAACGATATCTGATTAACAACGAGAAGACTCTCTTGAACTTTACCATCACGCTATTGTCATTCTTTCAACTCATTCGGCCGAATTACAAGGTCGCCTGCATTCCCGAGTGTCAAACATCCGCCAAAGTCACTCGATTATGACCATTGCGGCATTCTGCCGTAGAAAGGAAGGGAAGAACTTATTGCCCATACCAGCATCTACATACGCCCTGTCACTCGCTTTTTCGATCACGTATAGGCAATTGCAAAAGGCAAAATTGCCGAGTACTCGCCTATTGGCAAGAGAGAACCTTGAAATATTCCATCAGACTCTTAGATCACTTAGTGGTACCTGGTGGCTAGCGACAGTCATGATGCGTCTAGGCACGCACGCATTAGAAAGCACTCGTCGACAAGTTCACGAACAGCCTGACCAATATCAAAACGAAGAAGTGGCTCGACCCCTCATTGGCCGATCAAATCTCTCAAATAATCGCTGTATTCCACAAGCCAACTCTAGCCAGGAGAATCTCGACGCCTCTCTGGGCAACATATATGCCCCTGACGAGACGCTTTTAGGGTCAACATTCTCTTCAGACTTGGATCACCTTTTTGGAAACTCTGACTTGTCATCTATGGAGGGGAGTTATTTTGATACGTTCTTTCAGAATTTCCTTGATGTCAATCTCCCTGTTTCTTTGGGCGAGCAGTTTCTGGGAGGCCGTGAAGCGTTAGTTTGATCGTTATCTACATAAAAGCCACTGCTGGTCTTGATAAGGTTCTCTAGAACGAAATCGAAGCTGCAGAAGGCTACCCAGGCCCATGATGTTATAATAGGAAGGAAACCATTCGACTATAACATTGAAACAGAAAAGTCTCTTGCTTTAGCAGAATCTCCTTATCCCCTAACTTTAGTAGGTTATTTTTACACGAAAATAGCCGAAGAGAAACTTATCTCTAAGGATCAAGTTGATACCTAGTTATCGCAAACTCATCTCAGGGAATTAGTTTAAAAGACAATTCTGAGTCACAAAAGGGTCCTTCCTAACCCACGGCAATGGGGATAGCGAGGAGGAAGAAGTCGAGACAGGGGTTGTCAACATCTTGTGAAGATGATTACTGAACAGAAATTGTATTCCTGAATACATTTGTCAGCACCTGAGCTCTTTGTTGGTTTTTAGTTATCGTAGATTGGTTAACTTATATAAACGCGGGGAAGCAGTATAACCGAGCTTAATAGCTCAAGTTGGTGCACCGTTAAGCACAAAGTCCAAAAGAAGAAGGAATAGAAGATCTTGTATTCTGAAATACCACTATCCAAGATACAACCCTACCTAGGTACAACATTTAAAACTCACCACCATGGCCGCCACAGCCGACAAATCCAAACCCTACATCCCTCTAGCCAGCAGCGCCAACGATGGCTGGTCCAAAGAAACCTCAGCAACAGCAACCTGCTTCTGCGGCGCCGTGCAGCTCTCCTTTCCCACTGAGGGGCCCGGCCTCATAGGCACGTTCGTCTGCCACTGCACCGACTGCCGCAAAATCACCGCGTCAATGTTCGCATCAAACTTCACCGTCGACGACGCATACCTAACCCACATTCGAGGCCGCGATAATCTGACAACTTATAGTCAATCGCATACTATTGCCTCGGGCAAGATGATGACGAATTATTTCTGCTCGACTTGTGGTACGCTCATGTACCGGGTTGGAGAGGCGTTTCCGGGCAAGAGTATACTCCGTATTGGTACGGTGGATGATTTCAATTTGCATGAGACTAAGCTCAGACCGCAGAGGGAGATTTTTGTGAAGGATCGTGCTTCTTGGGTTACGCCTATTGAGGGTGTGAGACAGTTTGAATCGCAGCGGCCGAAGATCTAAGATACAGCTACATTATATCCAAGTATAAACGTATTGGACACATAATATACGCCAGTGGAAGTATACTCATGGCAACGTATGCGATCTATATCTCCTGTGAAGCATAGTTACCATTTGATACATACCTAGGCATTGACGTAGCCCTAACGCTACCAACCCTAACCCGTGTCGCCCCATCACGGATAACCCTAGACGTAACTTCGGATAAAAATGAACCTCGGCTCAGTCGGCCAGAATTATTACGATCGCTTGAAGCACACGTCCTTCTCGAATGAATCGAATCCAATCCTAAATAAACCCTGGTGTCGGCTTGTTATGTCATTGATCTGAGTTACATTCCCAATCCCACATTATATTAAAAAGGCTACAAGGCAGAATGTCGAAAAGAGTCACCATCTTCGAGCCTCCACCACTCGATAACAGCAAAGCTGCTATTGAGAATGTCCTTGATCTAACTCCGATCAGCGACATTGGCCCTGTATGTCGTTATTCTCTGAAGTCAGAAACAATTGGAGCTATGAACGTCACTAATCAAGTGCATTTCGATTACAGGACGTCTTCACAAACACCCGACCGCTATGGCATCCCCCCGGTGCGCGCGGCATCTACGGCGGCGCCGTGATCGCGCAATGCCTGTCCGCCGCCCAACGAACCGTCCCCGATAACTTCTTCGTGCACAGCATGCACTGCTATTTCGTTCTTGCCGGCGACTCCGAGATTCCCATCGTATATCATGTTGAGCGCGTGCGCACCGGCCGAAGCTTCGCCACCAGAACGGTTCAAGCACGACAGCGCGGACGACCTATTTTCACAACGACGCTAAGCTTTAATGCTGCGAACAGTGGAGGGAAGAAGAGATTGGAACATGACTCGAAGATGCCTGATACACCGCCTCCAAAGAACATATCGAATCCGCTTGAGGCGAAGAGTCCGTTTGAATCGCAGAGGTTGGATGATAGTCCTTATTTGACATGTACGCTATCGCGACAGTTTGGATGGGAGGCTATGGCTAATTGATTATGTGGCAGCCGACGAGACGAATATAGAAGACAGGAAATTCCGTCAATGGATACGCATCCGCGGCAAAATCTCCGAAGAAGGCGGCCACCAAGCCCATCTTTCAGCATTCGCATACATGTCGGATAGTTACTTCATCGGGACCGTCGCCCGTCTACACAAGATCCCTCGATTCTCTTCCCCAACCGCCCTCCAACGCGCTCTTAAAGCACTCAAAAATCCCTCCGATGTCGACAGCGAAGCCTTATCGCGCTATTTCGAGGAATTAGCCGAAGAAGAGGCAGCAGAAATCCGCGCGAGTTCGTTGAATGGGACATTAACCACGAACAAATTGTCGTCTATTATCAAGAGGAAAGATAATAGGGAGATTGGCATGATGGTCAGCCTGGATCATACGATTTATTTTCATAATCCGCAGGCGCTTAAGGCGGATGATTGGCTGCTGGCTAGTATTGATAGTCCCTGGGCTGGGGAGGGTAGGGGATTGGTTACCCAGAAGGTTTGGAATAGGGATGGTGTGCATGTGGCGACTTGTGTTCAGGAGGTGAGGTCTTCTTCAATCAGACATATCGTTGGGGGGTTTTTTTTTTTGAAAGGCTTGACTGACTTTCTACTCCAGGGTGTTGTTCGACTAAGGCAAGACGAGGATCCAGCGCCAGAAGCGAAGCTATAATCTATTTAGATTGCGGGTGGCTTTTCGATACATTGCAATCATTACAAGGGACAGATTCTGTCTTGAGGAAGGTAAGGACGTGTTTTGCGTTTATATTGTATATTTTTGTACATCATTTAGAATAATACATACAACAAGCAGGTCTTGATGCCTCTTTCTTTACTATTCCGCCATTATCAACTAGTTAAGGTCTTTTGAATATTCGTTGACCGACCAGACGGACAAAATACAACTTCAAATCCAGCGCCTTGTTGGACAGTAAAAGTCGATGTCGTATCATCATAAGCTATAAACCATCATTTAGCATATACAAGCACCTGTATCTTCATAGCTCGCAAACATACCATAACTGTACGCATCCGGACACACCGTCTTCGCAGCCTTACTATACATGTTCGGACTACACTTCTTCGCCGTATCATGTTTCCCCGTACAACAATAATTCGACTTGCGATATTTCGAGCATAGAGATAGACAAGGATCAAAATCCGGGCGAGGGATGCCGTCATCGGGATAGGGGTATACGCCCGCCCCAGGTTTCCATGGTGGCTGGATTTGAAGTGGCCATGGACACCATCGCGAAACGGCGTGTGTTCCGAGCGTCATCTCCAGTGGCGTGGAATATGTGATAATCCCGATAGTGGAGTTGGAAGGAATCGTTGTCGTGCTGTTCTCGAGCTGGTCTATAGCTTGTAAGAAATTCGGGCTTCCGATGCAGACGGGATTCGTTGTATTTGATGGAATGTTTTGAAGCTCGGGGTCGCTTGATTCGTTGTGCAGGGAGATTATCCCCAATGGGAGGTTATAGCCATCGACTAGCGAGATGTCATAGTAAGACAAATTCATGCTCCCTGACATTGTGAATTCTGCGAGTGTAGCTGGTTTTCCCTATTCCACCACATTCAGTCGTAGCGTCGCAAAATGATTTCAAGAGGCATCTTACCGTCCCCTGACAATCCAACAACCCACCGCAATCCCCCGTCAAACAAGCATCCGCCCCCGTCGCATTCACGCTCGTCCCGTTCTCGTTAAACGTGCAGTTTGTGCGTGCCCATATCCTTCCTTGCCATCCAGCGCTGACGTCGAAGCTGGTTGTATTTCCGGGAAGGGCATGGTAGCCGCCGAATGTTGGGCCGCTGCCGGCTTGTGTTTGTATTGCTGGGTATATGTCGACGGGGCAGTGGTTTGTTATTCTGATGGGCCGGGTGGTTGTGTCTGTCGTGGCGAGGATTACGGGGGATAGGCGCATGTGGTGGATGGCGGTGACTTCGTGGACGAAAGAAGTCAAGATGGTTAAAAGAGTCGATAGTTTTATGGATTTGGATCTCTTCATCTTGTAATTTTGATGGGTGAATGAGTTTTGTTGAACAGATATTTCAACAGCAGCAAGGGTACAGAGGTTATTTCAGTCAGTTGAGTGTATATTTCGAAACAAGAGGTAAAAATCCCCTCGAATGGCATTCATCAAAACTTCATACCAAAAGCTATTTTTGACACTATACCGCAATTAACATTGCATACAGAACCCAACAGTCAAGCCACTGATGTATGACGCTGATCGATGACTGCATTATTGATCAAAAGATCAGAGCATTGGGTTAGATTGGTTGTCGCGAATATAACGGCGATAGCTCCAGGCCCAATCAGCTTATCTTAGCTAGGATGATCTCTAACGTTGTTGGTAGCGTAAGCATGGTACCCTCTTATTCTAAGCTCTTACTGGAGGATCTTTGGGGGAGCGGCTAATTGACAGGGTCTATTGGTGTTCGTACTCATCGGATGAATATGAGACTACATGAAGAAGATGGTGGTACAGGTACGTATACGTGTAACACATACCTTCAAGGTTAATTTATTTTCAGTTGTAGTATCTATTTATGACTTTTAGAAATATAAATGTGAATGAGAGTTGGAGAATACAAAGTATAAATTGAGATTGAAAGCGATCTACTGGCATGCATGAATTAGGGTACCGATATACAAACCCTAATGTCTTATCAATCGATTTGTCTAACACCCACAGCCTTTGAATACGAGTACTTACCTTGACAAAACATGCCTCATTACAACTTGAATCGATTGGAGAAATATACACAGTTTCTCATTGGTTGTGAAGTTGTGAACTGTTTGAGTAGGTAAGTGCCGTCTAAAGGCAAACGCATGGGCAATCTAACAATTGCTCCAATACTGGCCGAGTGGCATAAATCAACTCAACTGTTTATTCATCTTTCATAACTTAGTCTAGACATCTATCCATTGCCTCGAATTGGTCGACTTATAAAATGCATCGATGACCTTCAAAATCTCGACGTTCGTCTGCAAATCGCAGCATCCATCCACCGGTTTGTTCCCCCTTACACGATCAAACAATGATCGGAATTGCTTCCGGTAACAAGATGGCACATTTGATGTACCATGAGGCAATTCCGTCGACAGTTTTGTCTCACCAGCCTTAAAGCTTCCTCGCGCTTCGCGAAGGTACAAAGTTCCAACTGGGAAATCTGGAATAACATGGAGTGACCCGTTCGTTCCATAGATATCGATTGCCCACTCGTTGCACCACTCCGTTGGTTCCCAGGCTGTCATATCTAGCACAATTGTCTTGTCTGGGTATTCCATTATACCGGAACAGACATCCTCATATAGTAAAGTGCCTACACCAAACTCGCCTGTCGTCACGGTTCCCGTGAATAGATCTGGAATCCATCCGACAACAGGGTGTGGTGGGCGTTCTGGTAGTTTGCGGATTGAAGAGACTACTCTTTCAGGAGCGCCAAAAAGATCAATTACATTTTCCAGGGTATGGCAGCCTTCAGTTTGCATAATACCGCCCAAATCCTCAGGAATTGACTGCCATAGATCCATTCCGGCCCCAGACGGGCATCCGCCGTGAAATCGAGCAGTTGTGATATCACCCAGGACATCCTCTCGAATGACTTTTCGCGCAAACTCCAACGCCTCAGAATAATGAATTTCATATCCCAACTCCACTGCAAGACCGGGCCTCTTAGCCTCAATCTCCTCTGCCAACTTATAAAAGTCCTTTGGGTCTGCGGCACCGGGCTTCTCCAAAAACAAACCCTTAAAAGGGGTCGGATGATTAATAGCAAAACGAGCCCAACGAGGTACATCCGGATCCAAGGAATGAATCATAACCACATCTGGATTCGTGTTGAGCAATTCCTCCGCGGTATTGAAGCGGGGTAGACGTGGTAGACGTTTTGCCAATTCAACGGCAATCTCCTCGACTTCTTCATAGAAGCCGCAGAATTCGAAGCCGCCCATTTTGTCTAGCACGGCAAAGCGATATTTGACATGCGGGTGGCGTGTGCCCAAGAAGGCTATCTTAATTGGGGCTTGTTTGTCATCGTTTGATTCGTCTTTGAAGCTGAATTTGGAATGAAGGATATCCATGACGAGATGTGATCTACGGGGATTTCGATTATTATGGCGTGAAATGTTCAATCCAAGTCTCTCTAGACAATTATAATTGATCTCTGTTAAACCGGAAGTCCTTATGAAAATGGTCTGCTAGATACAAGATGAAGTTCTAAAACTATGCTTGTCTATTGGTTCCTGGCTGCTCCATCGAAATGGCCCACATTGGCATCCCACGCAGACACTCGTATTAGCCTTAAAGCAGACGTAGCACATATCCCACGTAAGTAGGTCTCTCATCAGTTTATCAATGACATCCCACGCAAGCCATATGTGGATTAAGCTTAATTCTGCCATGGATTCTTGCTTGAGTACAAATTTGGCACTCGGTCCTTGAAGCGCTGTATATGCGGAGACCTGTCCGAGCAAGATTTTGGTTTCTGGTATGTTCACATGTAGTTATAGACGTCTTACGTACCTAGGTATGTCTCACTCATCTGTGGACGGGATTGATGAATAGCTGCTTGTGCTTACAACAGGGCTATCAGATACCAAATCATCCCACGCAAGACCCAGCTACGTATCTAAACTTTTGCCTTAGAACAAGCATGCTGCACTAGTCTTCCCCAGACTCGTATCAGATAGCGAAATATCCCTGATTGGGAAGTTCATCGTGTCAATCGGCGCGAAACATCAGATGGCTCTTATCAACATGTCTGGTGACTCCGGTTATGTACCAGATAACTTGGATACTAGCTATTCCAGGGCTGTAATATTGCATTTATACTCAGGCTCTTCCTGTACTTGAATCTAGATTGGTTGCATTTAATAAATTGCAATCTAGATCAATCAGTATTCGAAGCATAGCACACGGCTGGTCGTGTACCTAACCTTCACAATGACCTCAACCCACGAACTTCCAACGTCCAACCCAGCAGACATCAAAGATCCCACCGTCATCAGCGACACCGAAAAGACCGGAAGCGACACCGTACCTGCTACATTTGCCATCACCAACGGCGAGGAACTCGTCTACACCACTCCACCCAAAGGCTACCACCTCTTCGGCAGCAACATCGTCCTACCAGCCTACCGCTCCCCAATTGTGCAATGCATCATCATAGCATGCGTCCACCTGCTCGTTGTGGGCATGTTCAACGTCCTCTCCGCGCTGGGCGGAGGTGGACAAGTTGATCCTACGACAAGTAACAATGCGAACACTATTTTGTATAGTCTTTTCGCATTCTTTGCGCTTACGGCTGGATCTGTGGTGAATTTCTTGGGACCCAAGGTTACGCTTGCTATGGGTGGAGTGGGTTATTCGTTGTTGTCGGCGTCGTTTTGGAGTTATAATCATAATAGCAATGCTGGGTTTGTGTATTTCGGGGGCGCTATGTGTGGTATCGCTGCGGCGTTTCTATGGTATGTCCACCATCTCTCGGAAAATCTTTAATAAAAGTCTTACTAATACTTGTTTATGCATCTAGGACCGCGGAAGGAGCCCTCATCATGTCCCTTCCCATGGAAAAAGACAAAGGCAAATACATCAGCATCTTCTACGGCCTCTCCTTCTTCGGCACTGTCATCGGCGCCATCATTCCCACTGTTGAGAACTGGGGAGTCACAACCGCCGGTAGTGCCAATGACGGTACATACATTGCTCTCTTCATCCTCATGCTTCTGGGAAGTGTAGTAGCCTGCTTTATCTCCGACCCATCGCGCGTCGTGCGCAACGATGGGAGTCGTGTTTTCGTTCCTCGCAACACAACTTTCGTGCAGGAATTGAAGAATGTCGTCCTTGCCGTCAAGCGTGAACCGTGGATCATCCTCTTCTTTCCCTATAGTTTTGCCGGATTGTGGTACATCCCTTACCAGAGCAATGACTATAATGGATATTACTTCGACCTCCGAACCCGCGCTTTTGGTTCCCTGTGGTTCGATTTTGGCCAATTCATCGTGGCCGTCGTTATGGGGATGATGCTCGATTGGAAGGCCATCGGAACCCGTCGTCGACGTGCCTTTGTTGGTTGGGCAGTGCTGTTTGTCTTGCTCAATGCAGTCTTTATTGGTGGTGTTTTTCCAGCTCGTCGCTCCCACCGCGGCGTTACGCCTCCAGGTGGATTGATTGATGTCAATGACTCCAGGGCTGCGGGATACATTATCCTTTTTGTGTTCTATGGTTGTGTTGATGGTGCATGGCAGACTTTTGCTTGGTGGATTGCTGGTTGTCTGTCGAATGATCCGCTGGTGCTGTCTATCTACTCGGCTTTCTATAAAGTGTTTGGTGCTATGGGTGCTGCTATTGTGTTCAATCTTGATGTTCGTGAGATTAGTTATCAGGCTACGTTTGGTAGTTATTGGGGTTTGCTGGCTGGGTCGATGCTATTTATTCTCGTGTTGATTCATAAGCGGGTTGAAGATTCGACTGGGGTGGTGGCTCAGGGTGAAGTGCCGCTTGAAAAGGTGATGACAGTTGATGAGTAATTGGATGATACATGTACTTGCGTGAATTCGGCCGGAGGGACATTGATTGACATTATCCTCATCGTGCTCGACGTATGACATCTGTATGAGCGCAGCCTTAGTTGGCTATTTCATTCGGTGGATATCTCACTAAGTACAGATGAATAGCCATATCTACTGTAAAGGCCGTTTAGAATCATAAGATTTATCAATGTTCTGTCGCGCTAATAGAACTTGACGAATAAGTATGTCCTCTCTAGCAAAGAATTAAAGTATATGTGAGAACTCGAGCTGCTCACGCTAACCATCCATCTCCGTTGGACACACTGCCGTCAATATTATCCACACTTGCCCCCGATGAGGCTGCAGTTTGCGCCAGGAAATCGCTGTCAAAACAGGATATTGCTGTAAACTCATCCAACTCTTGCGGGAAGTTGGAGATAAACCCCTCAAAGCCGAATTGTGGGACTTGAGGTATTCCAGCAGTGCCTGCCGAGTGTGCCATGTCCAGTTGATGAAAGATTGATGTGTCGCCTGGTGTTTGCGTATTGCCATTTTCTAGATTGACAAAATCTTTACTATCTGTGTTGTCGCTTATCGATGTAGTAGCGGTGCTAGGTAACAAGTCGGCAGCCATGCCGCTTGGAACTGTAAGCTCAGTAGAATAGGGTATTGTCGGGTTGGGTGGTAGCGAAGCATTCGACAAGGACGAGAAATCCATCGTTGTGGGTTCTCTTTTTCTTTTCAGAGTGGGCTGTGGTTTGTCGCCGTTCAAAGACGAATTGCCAGTCGCGGGCGAAATAGGCCCGGTTTTCCATAACATTTCCCAACTCTTGAAACGTTCATAGCCAGAGTCTATTGAGTCTTGCGGCTCTTTTGCTGGACCTTGAATCTCGCTCCAATCTTCTAAACGACGAATAGCCCGCTCCAAAGTTTCAATGACGGTTACGGCTGATCTGGCCGAACCAATACCCATCGACATAATCTTGATTAGCCCCATGCCCTGAGTCAAAGCATTACGTAGCCTTTCTGTGCGTTTCGTCAAGCTCTGTGCTAGGATGACAAGAAGTGCTGCACGGCACGAACTGAATTCCGTGTACGAGGCTCGTGCAAGGCCTGTCTCGTCACGCAAGAGACGACACAAATCGACTATTTCCAGTGCTGCTTCAACGCAGTCGGTTACCAAAATATTTCTCAGTTTAGATCGACTCGCAGATGCCTTCTGTGATGATGATAGACTGCCGTTTCGCACATTACTGAAAAGAAATGGACGGCCCATGAAGATTCTGGTCAAGCAATAGTCCAGTTTGAGATGCACATTGCAACGGAATAGTGGGCTAGCGGGATTGAGGTCACGGCATGATGTCTCTTCGGGAAGACCCGACCACCATTCAATCAATTCTCGACGTTGGGTAAGAAGGTTCTCCAAGGGATACGGTTGCTGCCATTTGTGGGCTTTGCGCAATGATGATCTTGTCCACGATAAGCCTATCACTCTTACAAGAAAGGAATTAAGGAAGACACTCACATTTCATCGGCCACTTTGCCTAACTTCAACGTCAACTTGATCAACGCTACCATGTTTGTAAGGTTGTTGCTAGTAGTACTGGAGTGTAGACTGGGTAGATCTACAGGCAAATTGGCATCAACATCCGTATCGGTAATCGAAGCAGGTCTGCCATGCAGAATACTGATTCGTCTGTTCACTCAATTAGTAACGGTCTTAGCAGAGAGAGCCGATTCAAACATACTTCTCAATAGTGAACGCAGTCCAGAACACGCGATTCCGCACTTCCTGCATGTGCGGGTCCAAGCCTTCGCCAGTGTACTGTCGGTGCATTCCATTTTGGATTGCCAACTTTATTGCCAATCCAAAGTAAGTGTACGATAATCCGGAGGTATCGAGTGGCAATAAATAAGTCCCGATAAGCAAGCACGCCTGCACACTTCTCACAGACGCAGTAGCAATGATATCGGGAAGCAGTTTAGACGCAAAATGATAAAATGTCAACCCTACTTCATCTTCGGAAAATCTGTGGTCGTCCGCTGCTGACTCCTCACGGTTGATTTTATTGACCGGCGTTGGTGAAGCCATGTGCGCAAATTGCGTGCCTATCGCCAAAAGCATCAAGATAGCGCAGACAGAGGCGGCGTCAACCGAGGTCAGGCTGTCAGGATTGTTGTAACATATAGCTAGCTTATCACGGAGCCAGTCTTCCTCCACGTAGAAATTGTTCGTCTTTGCATATTTGTTGGCGACATTGATGAGAAATTCTGCGACATAGCGGGGAGGTAAACATGCTATTGCAGCAGACACCGAGGATGATCCAGATTCTAGATGTGTAGATCGCCATCTTTCTTCGAATGGCAGCGTTTCTTCTCTTTCCTACAATGACAGTCAGCTGAACGATACGACATGGACGAGGAAGCCAGAGTAGTTCAGCAACATACTTCTGGTGCACTAGACTGCATCCATTCATCAATCTTCTTTCGGATTTTCATAGAGAAGTTTAGATACGAAAACTCCCCGGAATACTCTGTAGTGCAAATAATTAGTTCATAGGGTTCATGGCCCCCCAAATGTTTGAGTACACAGTCGACACTCACGAGTAGTATTATCCGGAAAAGCCCGAATACTAAAGCTCTCTTCATCAATAGCCAAATCATCCAAGTCATCCCCCTCAGCCTGTGTTGTAGGCCCCTCGGACATTGACGGTTCACGCTGGTCTCTTTGCAAATCTTCAACGGCCTTGCGCAGTGACGGAATATCGAAAGATATGTTAGGCACATAATGCGCTAGTATGCGTTCCATATAGCGCACGCGCTCGGCTTCGGCTTCGTCATCACGTGTGAAACTTTCAGTTCGGTGACGGTGTCTATTCGACGTTAGATAAAGTGTTGATTTTTATCTTTGAATTCAACAGTTTCTTCTCACCCAATTGATCTTTCTACTGGTTCAGATGGTGCATTAAATATGCATTGACGGTGATAGCGTGTACACCTGCGACAGGGTACTCCCCCTTCACATTTCTCCTTAACTCGTCGACATCCATCGCATCTAATTGATTTTGGTCAGTACAAGCTTTCTCTCGTTTTCCTGTTTTATAAGTGCATAAAACTGGGATAAGCCTTACGCTCGTACGGCTCTTTTGCGATTCTCTTCTGAAACCCGAGGCCTCTTGGCCTTGTTTAAAGGAGGGTATGGACGCGGAGGAAGCTCCATCTCTTCAGTCCAGACGGCAAGTCGGCTGATTTGACCATGTAATCGTATACTCCAGGGTCGCTATAGGCAACCCATTGATTTGGTGAATGACAAGGTTCGCGCTGACCAGAAACTCCAATGATTGACCTGAGACACCGATCACAGATGCATGGATCAGGAACCTAATAGCTCGCAGCAAATCTAAGTAGAGGTCTAGGCTGGCGCAAGGTTGATTAGCGACAGGGCCGGCCTCGCTCGAGTCAAGGATGGCATGGACATTGGCATGTGAGAGAAGCTGCAACAAAAAGATTAGAGAGTGTGGGGAAGGAAGTTGATAAGGAAGCAGCTGACTGATTGTCGTGAGCTAGACTGCTTTAGGATTAGCCCCTATTATGTAATGGTTAATTACGGTTTACCCGTCGCGTCACCTCCCCCCACCTTGCGGTTGGGTAACTTTGTAACTACAGCCCTGATTATCGTTGATCCGCTCCGATAAATATATCCATCTGAGGCAGGAGCAACCGATCAAGAAGTACAGCGTGTTGCCATCTTCCAGGTACCTTACCGTATGGAATTCCTCGAAATTCTTCAATGCCATCGATAGATCCGCATTTGCCAAGGACCGTTTGAGTGATAGATGGCTGCGTCCATGTTGGAACCGAAACCAAAACTCTGTCCTGCCTTGTATCTCCGCAGAATATACAAACGTGACAGGAGGTAAAGAAAAGAGGCTCAGGTCAAGGGAATCTGTCTGTTCTTTATTTATAAAACTAATTGCCTGATCTCATACAAAACACTAGTATTCCATTCGACCACTAAGCTGGTCTAGATTTTGGATATCAAAACTTTGATCGGAGAATTACGCGGATAGCATTCGGCGAAAAGCAACAAGTCCACCCTGGCTAGCACTACACATTTCGAAAAATCTTCTACAAGGATACTCAATTCGAGTATGGAAGTTCCTGGCTGATATATCAAAACTCTAATCGGCAAATAAAGAGGATGGCGTTCGGTCAATACCAACAGGTCCAAAGCAACCTTTCAACCCCAGAATTGTCCAGTATGTACCGAGTAGCACTCCGCATATCTCTAAATCTACCTTCTTACCCCGTCTTCTCTAAGTTATAATTCTCAAATTATGTCCACGATTCTTATCTGTCTATTTTTTGATTGAACGACGGGCGAAATGAGCTCTCACGCCTCGGCTTGATCTGCCGTCCGCGCAGAATGGCGTGCCATTGGTATCTGTCTCTTTATCACCATCAGTGCCTTCCAATACGGCTGTGACTCTTCCTACTATTCTGGTATTTAATTTTTCTTTTCCTTGGTTAATGTGAACTAACAGAGCCAAGGAATGCTCGCGATGGAGCCTTTCATCAAGGCATATGGACACTACGACTCTTCAACAGGGACTAATATTCGCGGCAGTCTGGATCTTTGTCTTCCTGCCCGAGACATCTGGACGCTCTTTGGAGGAGATTCAGTCGCTTTTTGCAAACCATGTTCCTGCACGCAAATTCAAATGTGAGCTCTGTCCATTAAATTTTCCGCCTTCAATTTGACCGAGCACTAACAAAGGATATCCACAGCATATGTCATCCCTGGCACATTTCAAGCCGTTGAGTTGGAGGAAGAAAAGACGAGCCAGGTCGTCCAAGTAGAGCAACCCGGAACTCATCGTTGCTATTAGTTTCGATGGGTTCATGTGAGCAAAAATTTGCTGTGAAGCAGATGAAAAAGCGTATCAAGAGCTTTAAATAGTTTCAGCTAATATGGTCGTATTTCTTACCAATCAATCAATTTTGCATTCACATTCCTAGACCATCTCTTATCACGAGTCCGCACCGTAGCCCTAGCCCTAGCCCTAAGCGGCCCCAAATATGTCAAATTTATCGCTTGTCCAGGTGATATTGACAACCTTGGAAGAGAAGCAGAGACTATAATTGACTATCTATTTTTGTTGTATATACTATATAGATGCAGTCGTGTTCCAAAAATATCGCCCACCTGAAACATACCTAGGTATGTTATTCTGAAACGGCCGGTACTTTCATTGTTCGAAGATCATGAACAAATGCTACTTCAAGTAATCATGCGTGAAACTAGATACACACCGATGTATAGATAATCCCTGTCTGTCATGGAGAGTACATACCTAGGGAGCCTATGGCACTCGGCACGATCGTTAAATCTACTTCATTAAACATAGACGAGCACTATGCCCACCATTTAGTAGTGCATGGAGTCCATCTCACGGTATAATATGTAAATCTTTGCTTTTAACTTGTTCAAGACTAGGAATTATTCTCCAATTCTTAACGACTCATGTTGGCAATCATATGAAATGGCTATACAATGTTAAAATTACTCTTGCTCCGAGGCCATACAATATATCACCATCTTGTCTAGCTCCATCAATCTTAACCTCCTTGATCATCCCGAGGTCAAATATACGAATTAATCTCTGCCACCGTTGTCTCCAATACAATTTTGAAGCCAAAAGATTTTGTCGAACTACGTAATAGCCCCCAACGCAGGAACACAAGTAAGACCAATCGAAGTCATGAATGCAATCCCGACTCGCGCGATTTTCCGGGGAAAGATCACGACTACTCTGTCGATCTGTCAGACCCAAATCGTGTTAGAGTCATGCGCTTAGATAATGGTCCAATGATGGTCATGTTTTTCTTGTCCCTTCGTTCCGGCACGATCTAATCAGGATCAAGAGCGGGGTGCCACATGTTGGATTTTCGCCACGCGGTCCTAGGATCATGACCCCTATGACTCCAATAAGCGTTGGAGGTCTTGTTATGTTTTTGATAATCCAAATGGTTTGATTGAAAACCCCATGCTGTGTTCGACTCATTCTTTCGGGGGCCAGTGATCATCATTGTCGATCTCATACGGTCTAAGGTGAGGTCTATGAAGACTGAATGTGTGAGCTTGCTAACAATTGGTTGTTCACAATTGCTTCGTATGATTCTCTCAGACTTAAACTCAGTCATATGTATCATTTCTGAATCCTTCAGCCCCAGTGCGCTGACATGGTGATGTATGACGTAAATGAAGACTGCTTCAATTGCGATGCAAGCCTTGTAGTACAAAATTTCTGTCTATAAAAGGGGATTGGATCTCTCCTGAGCATCGAACCATTTTGCAATTCATCAAATCATCCGGCAAAAATATCAGAAGCCATCGAACTCTCACAAAGTGCATTGATAAATGTCAATCTTGTCCATCATTGAAACAAACCCACCACCAACTAGTCATCATGTACCGTCAATTCCTCAGTCTTGCTACGGTCATTGCCCTGCTCGGCCACGCTTCCGCTGACTGTCAGCTCAAAAACACCCTAAGCGCGCCTGAGACCTCACCCGAGACAAGAAAAGAACTTTGTGAACCTCAAGGCGAAGGCTCATGGACCTTTGCAATGGACATCAGCGAGGTCGACGTTCCAACCTTCAACGCAGGCGCCCCCTGGGCCGGACTGGCTGGCAACAACGCTTGGATCATCTACGACAACAACTGCATTCCATACGGTGTCTACGGGCCAGACGGCAACGACTGCGGCACCCCTTATATCATTGAGGACTACTTTCTTCCTTATGTTCTCACGGTTAAAAGTATTAACACCGATCTCGGTGCCGGTTCCTTCAAGTTTGCCTATGCCAATGGCTTGTATAGTATTGGAAACAATGGATGTACTTGCGGGGACCTTTCAAGTGGCTTGGAGGGTGAACAGGGCTGCAAATGCGCTTTTCCTCTGGAGGGTGAACCTTCCAAGTAAGGCCCAAGTCAAAACACTCATAGATATCTATCTCACCCACATGGACATGATTGTATTACTCATGCGACGCTTAGTGGAAATGGATAGTTATCTGCGGTTACTACTTTCTTTCGCTGTTCTTATTTCAGGTCTTACTTCTTGAGGCTTCTACCAACCTTGTACCCAGGTGGACAATATGTACATATACAATCCATAGTTTGATACTGCAGTTATAAAATCTACATATATAGTGCATCTCTAATCACCTATTTACATATAAATCATTGAACGATCAATGTATCCATCGATCCAGATATCGAAATTGAGATACAGCAAGCGTATACAAACCACACCGTACCTAAATAGGACGTGAACCTCCAGAAATTCTGCTATAAGAGATGTACTAAACTGATCAAAATGCTTGACATGTGAGACCTATGGATATAAGTGTTTACCTGATGCTTGAAGACTCCGCATATGTCTAGATTGTAACCCTAGACCTAGCCCTAATTTTGTAATTTTGAGAGACCCTTGAGCGAACCCTAACAGTTGTCAAACGTTGTATAATGCAATAACTTCAGGCATGCAGTGGCTTTACTCAAGAACATTAAGGTGATCCCGATTATATCAAAGGTCAAAGTACCCTTGGTAGTACACTTGTACAGAGCGAGTCAGTCATCCGTGACATCGGCACGAGCAGGCTCCATTAATGTCTAATACCCTTTTTGCGCCGCTATATAGTTATCGTGGTAAGACAGAAAATATTGATCTTGAGAATTATTGATCTTAGCCAGCCTGCTCAGAATATTGGCATATACGTACGCCACGGTCGATCCATAGCTTAGATTAATGACTTTTTGTTGCAGGATTACTTTTAGCCCTGCTCTTTTGCAATATTTGCCTCTATCGAAACCATGGTCTGAATGGCGCCTTTGTTACAGCTCGGTGTTCAAATTCACCTTTAAAGCTCGACTGGAAAGAGTTATCAACTAAAATAATTCTTTACTGAGACGCGGTGCCCGTATGCAACATTTTTCCTAACATTGGGGGATAGAGCATCTATGCCACGGTGACAGGATTGTTTTCAGAGTGCCTCATGAGTACTCGACAGGCTAGGTCTGCATGCACCTCACTAGGTAGACTAAAGATGTTTAGATTCATTCTCAAACTCAACTCTAAGCTTGATGGAGACAACATTCTACCTTGGATTCCTGATAGCACCGACATTGATTTGGGACATCTAGGGAGTGGCTATCGTCTGTACTGTCACCTGTACAAATGAATAGTTCTCTTCATACCATGCCCAGGTACTATTACCAATATCTAGCGATAAATATTCTATAATCAGGTTATACAATTCAAATTAGAATCTATGTAGGATGGAAAGTCTGTACATGTCACATAGTGAGATTTCCTCATCAAATGAAACCAGTCGTAACGGCTAGTATGATATTTCCAGCCAACAAGTACCTTAGATAGTCAAGAACCTGACTAGTTATTCATCTAAAGGCCCGGGGGTTATAGAGGCAATCACCTGCAGATGTCCTTCGGTCTACCACATTACTAAGAGGACGTTGACAATGTCGTACTATCCAAGGCATCCATCATCACATACTTGTGAATGGCTAAATAGGACTCGGCTCTTTTGTGGCTTCGCATCTGAACTGTCATTTGTTGGTCTAGTCATCCGGAATCAAGTAAGAAAGCCTCTTAGCTCATTGTTATGTACGGCGGAGGGCTTTGACAACCATCAAAGCTGCCTAGATGCTTGATTAATGCATATCATAACTAGATGTCTTTAATGACCTTGAATTTTGAAATATGACCGAGACATTGTAATTTAAGTTTGTCATGTTCGCCCCAGTCCAAATTTTCTACAATAAAAGGAGCTCGTCTTATGTGGATCAATCATGACAGTAATCAACTGAGGCAAAAAGGTAAGGGCTACGGTGTTGTACGTGAAGTTCATTTTGCCACCACAAAAGCCACCTAGAACAGATGATCACAATTGCCGCAATTCTACCCGTGAAGATTGATGTCATGGGTCATCGAAGCTTAGGTTCAAGGATTATCCAGGAATCAGGACACACTTCTGTCAAGTGAAAGTAAGTTTCAATAAATGGCAAATTATCATCGACATACGTTGCTCATTCAATGTCGAGCCAAAGGGACATATTTAGGGGCCTGAGCAAGCCCTAAACTCTATCTACCCTGGAAGGCGTGGTAGGCCAACCAGTTTAAATGACCTACATCCTGTACCACGAATGGCCATGGACTTGTAAAGATTGACGAATAATGTGATACGTCACAAAGTGATATGTACATCGAAGGAGAAATTGAATACTTGCCGTAGTTGGCAATAAACAATGGGGGCAAGTACCGGATACCGACCTGCAGTGGACCGAGTATGCTCGTGCCAGGAACAGACCTGTGGATATTGGGGTGCTCAGATCGCAGAACAACCAAGTAATCGTGGAAGTGGTACCTGGCTGGCTTGTTTAGAGTATGTAGACTCATAGCCGAGGAAGCATGATCATCGGATAAACGGACGGTAATGAGATCGGTAGGTAGCACACATCTTTTGGTTCTTCTACCAGACTACCCCATACATTACGGTGTGTGAGGAGATACGTAGGGGAGGGCTGAGGGACACACATTTAGCCACCGGCAAAATATGACCAAGTGACGAATCGGGAAGGTGATAAGATTCGTCCAGCAATCAGGAAAGATCGGCACATCACCGCTGGCAATTAACCAGCAATGAATATACGCACTGCATATGTATGTTCCCTTGGCGAGACGTGATGTTCCATAGATCGTAGTTTGCTTTGCCAAACACTTGACTTGTTGAACGCGAAACTCGACAGACATGCGTACAGACTAAGGTCCGTAACCGTCTTTGTTTCGGTAGAGAAGACTCCGAGAATTTGGGGCCGAGTGGAGTCTGTAACGGTGTGACAGATCTGTTGGAAGTTTACTTTTACTTTGTCAGCAGCTTGATTTAACTAATTGCATTTGGCCCGAGTACTTTCGTGTTGTTCGGAAAGAATACAATGGTTCGCTTAAGAACAAAGAAAAATCTCTCCGTAACATACTTTAGACTCGACAGAACGGTGGATATGCAATACGCATCACCTCTTTTACTCCGTCGTGTCAAGGACCGGCCGTGGTTGGGGTTGGTCGCAGAAATACTAATCTGGCCCAAACTTTAAAAGCATTCGGATCTCAATAGCGAAAACAAACGAAGCATTCCCATTGGCCATCGGCACCGCGCCCGAACCACGAGGCGCATTTAAAGGTAACTTATCTAGGCAAAAGTCTGCCGAGTACGTTCCTGTAACCGTCTGACCGTGTAACAGAACTGCTGTCTGAGCCCCGATGTTACATGAGTTCTCCTTTCGAGTGTATGTGCGCGATTCAGAACTTGACCATGAGCAAAACTCATGGGTAAAGAAAGTGATTTTGCTGCCACACTTGATACACGGACAGGACGGACCGAGGAACAAGTGACAGTCTGACAGACCATCGAATTATCAATGCTCATTGCTCACAGGTTAAATCCCCGGCAGCGAGCGGCGACTATGCCTGTAACAAGCTAGCGTCTGGACTGGATCTCATAGGGCGGACGGATAACCAATGGCACGTGTACAGGTGGGGAGTGTAAATACCAGGCCATAATACAGACTAGGGTATTACGGTAACAGTAAGTTTGTCGAAATACAATTCTTTCAATACGGGTTTTGTCTACAGCCAGCACTGAAGAAACAGCATCATACTTCTAGGATGAATCGAAAGGTGTGCTACAATGGAGGATTTTTAACGCTCCGAATCTTATCGCTTACGAACCGGGTATCACAGGAGACAGAGATGAAAAAGAGAAATAAGATGACTAGAAAAAGCAAAGAAAGCGGCTCCTTGCCACATGCACCATCAAGCAACTAGCCGTGCAGAAGTGCCCTCGTGTGGACGTCTATACGTAGTACTAGTCAGTGTTGGTTGAGACGAACTTACGAAGTCGACTTCCTTGAGTCTCATTCTTCCTTCGCGATCATAACTGGACAGTGGGACACGATCTTCGCGGCATTGGCCGTCGGGCTATCCCTTCCGTTGTCCCCATCGGACAACATCCCTGTTGGCGTGGATGCGAGGGGGCGGCTGACTGCTTGCAGCTGGAGTTGGTTCTGCATGCTGGAGTCTATGATACGGGAACGGAGTAGACCAGATTGGGCTGGGGTTAGTGAAAGGCTGAAAGCACAAGAGGTACAAACCTTAATAAATGAATTGCACACTCTACGTACTATATAGTATGGTCTGAATGCCTTCATTTACTGGGGCCTCTTACAACTCTCTTGCCAAGGCTTATAAGACTCGACACCATCGTGATGAAGGCACGGAGTGCTCTGTTTAGGGCAAGTTCAGACGCCACTCGGCTGGCCGCTCCATGTCGGGATTGGCGATGAGTGGCTGCCAATTTGCCACGAGTCACGGCCGTTGGTACGTATATTGATACGATATTATAGTTGTGTAGCACGACATGCGGCAGAGTTCTCCTTTCGGCGTTTAGAAGCATTAATTATACTAGTTATAGTATATGAATAACCATGTTGGCTGAGATGATCCAAGGCTTGCGGAGGTTGCCGGTAAAATTGGCAATACGGAGTACACAGTACGCATACCTGTATGACATTATGTATTTGGATTGCAGTCTTGGAGATGAGAAGCCTGAACGTAGCCCACTTCGTACTCCATAACGAATATTGTACTATGTAGGAATGTTGTCAGTTGTGATCTACATTGAAGTTTCCCGTCTGTTCGTCCGTCTAAATTGCCTGGCCAGTCGGTGATTGGGGGTTTAATACGCAGAAATCGCAAAGGGATGCTTGGATACTCCTATTGATTAGGGGTCATTCCTCTACACTTTGACTTAACTTTAGAACTGATCCTTATGTTGGGTGTCATAGACTTGATTATTCGAATGATCCGATGGTGTGCAGTCAGTTAAAGAAGTTCATCCGCAAGCATGCGATCGAAGTTACACAACGTCCGTAACCCGCATATTCCATCTTACATGTACATAATAAATACAGCATGCCCACTTCCAGTAATCTACAAACGTATCATTTGATACGTCCTCGATACGCAAATCCCGATCTTGAAAACAACTTAATATCCAAGGTTTGTGCCTGAGTTGTTAGCGAAACGGGCGGTGTATGACTAGGTAAGAGGCCACGAGATGCCACATGACATGACATGAATCGACATCGACATACTCGGGGCAATTAAGCAGTCCACCTTGCTAGCAAGTTGGAAGTTGTTCGGCTGCTTCTTCTACGTACGTACTTCGTACTTTATAGTGGGTTGTGCCCGCTACGCCGCTCCACCAGCACGTCGAATGCTTCTTCCCTTTGCTAAGATTACTTAAAGTTAAAACTTTAAATTACACTAGGTCTGCTGACTGTAAAGAATCAGGCTTCAACCCCATTGGCCATCTTGTGCTGTTGATTAGTCGTGTCGGTTGCTGAAACGAAACCTAGCTAGTCAGTCAGCATAGTCCGAACATTTAACTACATTCAACGACCATGGCGCTCAGCCCTTCAGCCTGCATACGACTCGGCTGAATGAATTTGAGACTCGCTCGTCGTGATCAGCCAATGAGGGTAGATATCGTATATGTACGGAGCTGCCGTGCCCTAATGTATCGCCAACAAATACGTAGACGGAATCCTTCGACAACAACCACGGCGCTCGCTAAGCGACGCCGCACGGAGTTCAGGTACATACGTATATACTACGTACTTAGTCAGGATGCATCTGCATCAGGCTAGAAATACGCACGTAGCAGTGGTAAACACGGGATACCTAGGTACTCTAGACAAGTCTCGCAGAGTCGGTAGCCGAGGATTTTAGCAGAAGAAAGAAGACGATCCACACTCCACGCGCGGAGTTCTCGGCAAGAAGACAAATTCCAGGGTTACTGCCAATCATTTATCTGCATACACAGGACGGATTATACGTATGAAAGTGCGTTTTATTGTTTCAAGGAAGGATTACCAACCTTTAATCTGGTAATCTAGTACAGAGGACTCCTGGCTATGCTGGTAGATGGGATTGACAATTAAATCCTAAGAGATAGATAGATTACTTACTCCGTACTCCGTCGGACCCAGGATAACGGTTAGGCGGTGACCGCGATCTAGGAATCCGCCGGTTCGGATCGAGGATATCAACTATATCCATGATTACCTGATCCTTCGTGAAGACCTTCGCCTGACCAAGTCTGTAAAAATCCTACAAGTAGAAGATCCGACACTGCAGAAGAAACCTCAGCGGCACGCCAACCGTGGCAGCATTGCAGAAAACACAAAGAAGATGAAAAAGCAAAACGACATAACGCAGCGCTAATTCGGCAAAATTTCCGTGGTTGCAGAAGAATAGATTATCATGTTCGGGTCAGTCGGGGTTAGAGAGGAGGATTTACGTACGCTTTGATCCACCGATGTGGCTGTGTTGAAGCGGTGATGCCATTGGCTCAACAACATCGTTCAGGACTCCATATGTAATTTAGGGTACGGATTTGTTAGCACGGCTCGGGAGATCTGAATTAACTAAATACGAGGTAGTACTACGTGCTTTAGTCAACGGACGAACTTGCTGATAAGTGCTTGTAATGCTTGGCAGGATCTTAATTTAATCTATCTTTCACCCGGCCGGGCATCCCTGACTGTCGATTGACTCGATTCCCTCGTGAAAAGACGGAGAATGTCTTGCTAGAGTCCGCCTGTACATACACTACTATAAAGTAGAGTGACTGCCAGGTAGGGGCACAAGAGGCAAAGCGCAATCAGTCGGAACGCAAAGGCCAGAAGCATTCTACGGAAAAGGAACGCCCCGCGATCATCCCATTCAAGTCTCCGCTTTCATGCTTTGCTCCTGGGCTGAGAAGCCTGAAACGAAGCTAGACGGGTCCAACGTGGTTGAGGATTTGCTTTTTCTATTTTTTCCTAGTCGCTACTGACCAATGGTCCCATCTTGAAATCTCTCCGTATGACTACTCCGTATGTACTTTTCATCCCTCGGTATCAGAAGTATTGGCCGATCGATAAACTTTTGTGTTCTAGAATGAACATGAACTCGGTTCGTACATACACACGTATTGTGTAATGTAAATTGCGTAAATTACAGATGTAATTACAGCCCGGTCATGCATATACGTACCGTACCGTACATGTGAAGTTCAAACGGCGTCCAAAGTTCGCGTCATTCCGAGCTTTGAGTTTGGGCTCTGGCTTAGACTTTAGCAGCTCCTTAGATTAGCCTGTTGGATCCATGGACTTGGCTGGGGGTTCATCAAGGATTCCATGTTTGTTTGAGCCTGACCGAAGTGTGATTTGCATAGGCCTAGCGTTAGGGTCTAACCGTGACGTACCTTCGGTATCTTCTGGCGATACCGGACCGTACAGGTTTTAATTACAGCGCCGACTCCCGAGAACAATTACGATCAAGCGTGTGAAGATCTAAAATGCTTTATTCAAAAGGTACCTTGACATAGAAGATCCTTATCAAGGTCCAAAGTACTCTGTAGAGAATGCGATGTCCTTCCTATGCATCCAGAGAGATACTTATTGTCGGTATTTCAGGCTTAGAGCAGAACTAAAGACTTTCAAGGCAGAAGACACAAGACAATGACGGGAATCCACTAAAAAAGTTGCCACCAGTCTTTCCGAGAGGCTGGACAGTCACAAACTCTGAAACTGCCAAAGAGAGGACGAGACGTCCAATCCACCATTTTAGCAGGCACACTAGACGACGGAAAGCGTCGAATTAAGAAGCAGCTCCCAGCCGTGATTGGACGGTGAGCTCTTTTGAATTCCGAACCAAAAGTCCTGTGCAGACAGAACTATGGGACAAGCTGCTAAGTGCTAAGTACGTAGTAAGATGTATGAGTTTACTGACCAAAGTCTACTATAGTAAGGGTTGAGTCGCAACCTCAGGCAGCCCCGGCTAGGCGGAATCTGGCAGTGTCCCGCGATGGGCCCTTCTTTCCGCTTTCTTCACTCCAGCTTCTCTCTCTCTTCACTACTCCAACTACACTCGCTCTCGAGCAAAGAATCTTCTCTCGCTTTTCCGTCGTCGTTATTCGTCGTTACGTTGTAGCCTTCGCTGGAGCTTCTTCATTCTTTTCCCCTGTCTGGATATCTGCATACTTCTAGTTCTTTGTTCGCCCCCGCGTACACCACGCGCAAAAGAGGAGCAGAAGCCGTTGTCTTCAAGGCTAGCCTAGTGCTTGCAAGATTTGATTAATTATTCAACTGTCCTAGGACAAGAGAAAGGAAACCGCAAAAACGTGAAAGCAAATCTACATGGTGAGGACAGACGCTTAAGCGTGCGGATAGCCTTTTCCGCCACTGAGCCGCATCGCATCGCATGCCAATATTGATGATTGCGAGCCTGCGACAAAGATGAATCCGTATCCACCCACAGCCTCGACATCAACTCAAAATCACATGTATGATTCTGGATCATCAATGGCTTCTTCACTATCTCCTCAGACCTCGCTACCTCCGCCATCGGCTCTAGCATCCGCTCCCCCGAGCAGACCTAGCAGTGGATTGCAGATGGCGTACCTGTTACATCCACCTGCTCAACAAGGCCCTACACTGCCTATGCCAACTTCTTCACCTTATGCTCATTCGTACGACTCAGGAACAGGGTCTCCAGCTGACCGCTCATCCGTTTTGACGGATGGAAATGGTTCTCTTCCTGATGCTCCAAGCCTTGCGCCTCATATGGGAGGCGCCTCAGGACAGCCTCAGCAGAAACGAGCTTATCGGCAAAGACGAAAGGACCCTAGCTGTGATGCTTGCCGGGAACGTAAGGTCAAGGTAGGATTTGTTCTCGCCGTTTGGTTGCAAAATCAACTAAACCATGAATGCGCAGTGCGACGCTTCCGAATCGTCGAGCTGTACAGAGTGTTCGAACCGCAAGGTTCGTTGCCAGTTTACCAAAGAAACAAACAGGCGCATGTCTTCAATAAAGTTCGTAACTCTTCACTCCCATTGCGTCTTTTCTTTGCTGACTATTTGCAGACAAGTACAAGATTTGGAAAAACAGCTTACTAGCACCAAACAGCAACTGCAGCAACTTCGATCAGGCGTTCTAAAGGCGGATAATGTTATGGATATTGAGTTCGATGTTAGCGGTCAACCAGTGCTAAAGCTTCCAGATGTTGGCGGTCGACCCGCACGACAGAATCGTCCTCCAATTTCCCAGGATTTCTCCAGAGTGCGTGCCAACATACGCGCCTATGGAACTGGTATCGTCAAAGTGCCACCTCCATATCGACAAGTGCTGCCATCTTCCTTCATCACAGACAACGGGCCGGCGCTGCCTGCGAAGAGCCTCGCAGATCGATTGCTGGCTCAATATCACGCATATGTGCACTCAGTCTTGCCGATTATCCACTGGCCTAGCTTCACAGCTGAGTACGAGAAAGTATATCAGCGAGGAACATTGCGTGGAAGCCTTCGAGAGTGGGCCGCCGTGCTGTTTGGTATTTTTGCATGTGGCGTCATGCACTCTTTAGAGCCAAACAAACAACAAGATGCGCAAGCATATGTATTGGTATCGCAAACGGTTGTTGATATGTGGTTGGATGATTTCACCCTTGATCAGGCTCGTGTCTCACTTCTCGTGAGTATCGTTCTATATGAGATGAATTCGAGATCTGCAAGCTGGGTCTGGCTCGGTTCGGCTGTTCGAATAGCGCAAGATATCGGTCTTCATATTGAATCGGGTCCATGGTCAACGGTTGAGCGAGAAATGAGACGAAGGCTTTGGTGGGGGATTTACGCATGGGATAGGTATGAAGGCTTTTTCCTTGCAAGGCCGATCCACAGTACTGACGAGTGCCTGATTCTGCAGGCTATTATCTCTCGAACTAGGCAAGCCAATTTCAATCCATGACCAGGACTGTGATGTCGACCTTCCGTGTCCGGTTGATGAACAATTCATCGCAGAAGGGGCTAGACTACCAGAAGGCTCGAACACAAACTCTTTGTTAGCAACGATTCATGTGGTGCGCTCAATTGGACAACTCACCAAGACGCTGAGATCACCAATCGTTAGTCCGGCAACCCTTGAAATTTTTGATCGTCACTTCAATGCTTGTTTGGCGACATTTCCTATCCACTTCCATCCAAAATCGGATAGTCTACTCGATCCCAGCTCTTTAGCGCCAATCGTCTATCTTCAAAACGCCCGTTTCGTTCTACATCGCCATAACATTTCGCCGTACTGCCCTGCCGATGTCCGATTTCGCGCTTTGGATCAGTGTCTCATGATTGCTCAGGATACCGCCCGTGTGCTATCGCGATGTATGCATTCACCGCCGCCAGTTGCGCTAACTTCGGTCTACGGTGGCGCGCGCAATGATTGGCAAACGTCTTTGGCGTCTTCAGCGTCGACTATGTTGTGTACGCATATCTGGCGCTGCTTGTTGATTTTGATTTTCAGGGAAGATTTTGCAGCAGCTTCGGTGTGTGTACAAGCCTGTAAGGTTATTGGCGATCACCACATTGGCATGGCATCTTGCGGTCGTTATGTGGCTTTCTTTCTCCGAATTCTACTTGACCGTCTGCGGCGTAATGACTCGACACCAATCGATCGGGATGAAGAAATGCTCGCATATGTGTCAGGGGACATGCAGAGTACTGCGAGTGGAAGTTGGATCTGGCAAGGAAGCGAGACAGGAACACAATTGGAAAACGTGCCATCGCGATCATCACCATACGCTTCATCGACTGCTGGCGGGGCAAGCAGGGCATCCAACGACGCGGAATGGGAGGGTTGGGACTGGATTGAGGGAACTTTGCAGTACCTGGCTGGCGAACTTCGCCAGCGCAGCTATGACCGACGAGATGTCCCGCCAGTCAGGATTGCGGCCCCTGTTCCTCACAATCTTGAGGAATCGACGGGCAGTACTTCAAGATCGAGTGCGCCTAACTCGCGCATGACCATTGCAAACATTATTTAATTGAACTTCTCTTTCGTCGTACGAATTATCTCATCGCATTAGCGGGGAAGGTTTTTGTCTGATTTGATCGATTTTCGGGGGCGTTCGATATGAAACTGGCGAAAATGATGCGGGGAATTATTCATCTTGTGATGTCTATAAATGAGCAACGATTTTCTTTCTTTTTCATGTAGTAGAACCTGTACGATAGTTTATGAAGACGGGGATGTGGATTGCAAAATATTTTTTTTTGGACTTGATCTTGCATAGCACTTCACTAATCTATAATTTCAGTGACTTCCTTGAATGATTGATTTTAACTGATTCCATGCAGCATCCAGCATCATCTTAATAGTGCTACGTGCGTGCCTCGTAGACTAGTCTAGGCACCTACGACCAACAGTAACCTGTTCTCCCTCTTCAAAACGCACACCGAAAGGAAAGGCAACGAAATCAAACATCCAAATTAATAGCCTTTCCAAACCGCGCATAAAGCGCAGCTTTTAGCCCACTCAACTCCTCGCGAATCTCGCCCAATGCATCCTCCAGACGCGAGACTTCAGCGTCAATCTCATCTGTGGATGTGGACAGCAAGGACTGCGCTTGTTCGAGGGGGATATGGATGAATGAGTCCCCTATTTTATACCTATCAAATATCATGAGCTTTATGGAGTGATACGGTAGTAAAGGGATTGGGAAGAGACGTACGGAACGAGTTCATCTTCATCCGCAAGTTCTAATTCCGTCGAGACTTCTTCGAGGTCTTCTTTATCTTTCTACTCACACATCAGCATCATGACATATTGTCTTGGGAAAAGAGAGAAGACAGACCTGCTTAGCCTTCAACCTCTCCTCGAGTACCGTCTGTCGTTGATGCAGTCTACTGAATCGATTGATCTTGTCCTGATCTTCGCGACGGACTTCGGTGTCTTCGGTGCCTGTTGCGGCTTCTTCGTCTTTTGATAGCTTTTGCCCATGCCCAGTGAGTGCTTGTTTAAATTTTTATGTATATTGATATGTGATGGTCTGGAATAAGGAGAAAGTGGGATGTTGATTTGCCCACTTTGTTAGGAATTTTGTATGAGTCGACGTACCATTCGATGTTGTAACATTTTGGCTGTCGTATGTAAAGAGACTCTTGGAGTAGAGGTTGTCTTGTCGGTATTATTGATCCCTAGATATGTTGTGTTGTCTTTTTATGTGGTGTGTTGGAGAAATGGATATAAAGTTGATCGCTTTAATTCATCCCGCACGTGGTCCGTGCACGGGGAGATGTATGTGTATTTTTGTGGTATTATGGTTTACAATACTGACTATTTTGTATGCGTAAGTTTCGGGCCGACATACTAAATCTATCGTATCAAGATCGTATTGAATGTTACACATGTCTTTGACAACACACCATGCAAATAGAACAAAGCTTCTATATTTGACTTGAAACCAATTTGTGTCTCCTTGAATGCGAGTATACAAAGATTTATCAAATGCTGTAGCTCTTGTTTGAGTGCTGTTGTCAGCTGGTCGAGTCCATACAACTAGTCGCGTGACATCATCTACAGACCATCTTCATATTCAGGCATTTAGGCATTCACATCAACAACTCCTACTGAGCACTCTATCCACATTCCCAAGGTTATCTTCTAACAATATCGATTATTCATTGAAAGTGACTGCAGGATTCTCTGTTCTCGCTGATCTTCAAGAAGAAATGCCCTTTTAGGTCTACTGACCAATCACCAGCCGTGTTTCAGGCCTTTGATGCTTAGCAGCCTTGGCTTCAAGCCGTCATTCATCATCTTCAACCTCTTCATGCTCAACTCCAAACCATAGCTTTCCTACAATCCATCACATCGGCGCCCCCCTCGTTTCGCATACCGATGTGTCTGGGGTTAATCGTCTCTTATTTTTGATTTTTTTAACCGACATTTCCCTTCCTCACTACATAGCGCAACACACCCACCATGCGGCCTCATACCACCCTCGCCAGTCTGGCATCAACAACACTCCTCCTCCTCCTCCCATCCCTCACCCACGCCATCAGCCTGGACTGCGCGAACATCGTCGCCGACAAAATCAAATTCGACCTCAGCCCTCTCGGCGGCGTACACGAAATCAGCGATTTCCAAGACTTTGACGACTTCTCCGTGAACACGACATATGTGCTGAACATTTGCAATACGCTCAAGGGAGCTGCGACGAGGGAGGGGGTTAAGTGTGGGACGTCGCGGAACAGTATGCCCTTCTTCCTTTATTACTAGTAGATGTATATAGTTAGCTGATGTTAGGTGGATAGTCTGCGGCTTCGCACAAACTCTCTACTCAGACGGACGATCAGATCCATTGAAATCCCTACCCATCGCCGGATACGAGAATGCGCTCGGCGGGGGGTCAAAGGATGTCGAAATCAATTTGCTTAAATCAATCGACCCGTCGACGGAAGGAGTCCGCGTCAAAATCTCCGGAGGCACAATACCAGAACCCGAGCTGAAAAAGAAATATCCCGCATCAGCCATAATCGATTTTCAATGTGATCCCGATCGAACGGGTTTGGAGGGGCTCAAGAACGATGATGATTTGGACCAGGCTACGGATTCAAAACTCCGTCGTGACGACGGCGAAAAAGATGATAGTGGTGATAAGGAAGGAGAAGATAAACCCGATACCAAGACGTCAAGTCTCACATTCCAAAGTTTCGGTCTAGTCGACGACAAGGAAGGGTTCGTGCTGCGTCTGGACTGGAAAACAAAATATGCATGCGAGGACTACAAGCGGGAGAATCCCGGCTCTGGCGGTGGCAGTGGTGGTGGTGGTCATTGGGGTTTCTTTACGTGGTTGATTATAATGTATGCTCCCTCACCCTATACCCTTACTTCATGTGATATAATGCTAATTGATATGGTCAGTCTCTTCCTCTGCATCGCAGCATACCTCATCTTCGGCTCCTGGCTCAACTACAACCGCTACGGCGCTCGAGGCTGGGACCTCCTCCCTCACGCCGACACGATCCGTGACGTCCCCTACCTTTTCAATGACTGGATGCGTCGAGTCATAAACACATTACAAGGTTCCGGGGGTTCGAGGGGTGGTTATGCCGCTGTATAAACATATAGATCTTTTTTTTTTATCGATATTTACGTTTTCTCTACTTCACTTTTTTGTGTAACTCATCATCTGGCCCTGGGTTTTGCTGTGTATATGTATGATCAGTTTGGTTTGTTTCGAGTTATTCTTTGTGGTTTTGTTGTAGGTTATGTGCGTTTAGATAAGGATGGAATATATGGGTGCTTTGTTTACTTCATGAGCTGGACTATTGAGTTACTTTGTACTTTGAGGGATTGAAATGCATAGCTCGAATGTGTTGGCGCTACTTTGATCAAGTTGTAAGGTCCTATCTCCTACCTACCTGGGTAGGCATAGATTATGATGTCTACATTGTTGATGCAGAGTACTTACTTGCCTACGCAATGTAAGGATGTTAAACTTCATTCAACAGCACAAGCAAATAAGACTTCATAGCCAACGTAATAGGGATATAGAAAATCAATCTGGTAAATATGGATTCCCCGAAATTAAAATCAATCATAGGCCGTCATTAATCGTTAGGCAGAAAGAGCAATGAAACCATTTCCTGCAGTGAACAATTTGAACTATATTCTTCCCTTGGTCGAGATCGAAACATCGGCATTCGTTGACAATCAGACCTTTAGCGCAAACTGCTTCATGTAATGGTAATCCGCCATGTTGCGATTGACCGTTTCCCGAATGATCTTCGCCCCCTTTTCGCCAAATTTCTCGCGCCATTCGGCATCGAACTCTTCCTCAGATTTGAAGAGCTTGGCCTATTCGAGTCAGACTTGTTCAACTGTGTCATTCGAAAAGAGTGGCAACTCACATGAGCACGAGGCTTTAGTTCCCTAGATGCAATGGCATCCTCGTGAAAGCCCTTCCACTTCTCGAATGCGGCACGGGCATTGGCATGGTCTTCTTCCGTATCCCAACGGAGCATCTCAGGCTCAAATGGTATACCGACGCTCTTGCAATATGTTTCAATCATAAGAGACGGATTGTCCAAAAGGTCGTCTGCGTCGACGACACAGATTTCGACACCCCCCTTGTGAGAAGCTCCATTGCGCTGACAAGTAGTTCCATTCGTCTCCTTATTGGCTGCGTCTTCTGCAAGCGTAGTCGCGACACGAGGGCCGACTAGACCGACTTTGCGCAAGTAGTCAAAGACTCGGCGCACTTCGTCGTATCCAGCCTCGGACGGAGAGAAATCATGGAAGCCGGTCACCTTATCCAAGGGAGGGATTGTGCATCGATAGTAGGACGGAATGCTGTAGTGCGGATCACGGATGAGAAAGGTGAAATGGAATTTGGACAGAAGCTCGAGAGGAACCACCGTTGGGTTCTCTGGCTCGGCTTCGGTCGCATAAGGGTATGGAGGAACTTCAGCTTTCACTGAAGTTTCTCCATTCGTGGCCACGCCATTGACTTTTTCAATGTCGGCGTGACCGTTGGTGAGGCCGTTGCTCTCGCCATTAGTACCGATACCACGCTTTACCTTGAACAGGGAGGGAGCGATGCTTGCTGGTTTTCCATCGGGAGGGACCAAATAGTGGATGATGTCTTTGATGAAGACACGTTTACCCTGACCAAGATCAGTTTAATCAATTAAGCGACAAAAATCGCTAGGAAGTGTTCGGCGAATGCGACTATGCAGAAGGTGCAGAAGGTGCAAATCTCTGTCAAGGCTGCTCGACATGCGTGAAGGGCAAAAATGAGATACAAAAAAACAAGACGGCATACCTTAGTAGCTTCGCTTTCGATGCGATCAAAGATGGTTTTGTAGGTAGAGGTACTAAAGCCGCTTGCCAGGCGAGCTTCCTCGTCGTTTTCATATCTAGCACTCAGCCTTTCCGGGCCGAAATAAAAAGCATCTCCGAATGGCTCGTGGATGCATTGCAAAGAATCCTTGCGGGTCATGAAGACCTATTACTCCGCGGCTAGTCAGTTTCATCTCGCCTTACTCGAGGGTCTAAGCAAGGGATACGTATTGCGTACCCGTTCAAAAGCCGTTGAGCATGCCCTGGGATGGGTAGCAACAAAGATGGGCTTAGCCGACATGGTCAGTTATTTGATGATCAATCTGATCGAATTAATCGCAGCTCCACTGATCGCAGTCGCAATTTGAGGTGGTCGAATGAGAGGGCCAGAATAGAAGTTCTCGCGGGAGCTTGAGAGAGCACGCCAGTGGTGCAGCAATCACGCAAGATTCAACCCGTAAGCCTGCGATTTCGCTCAGTCAACTGCCAAAACACGTGCTCGCTCTCTGCGAGTTAAATCAACTGACTGAGTTGCTTGGACTCTCCAGATGAATTTACGTCAACTTACTGGGAATTGGATGAAAAGCATGCCACGGAAAATGAAGTTGAAGAGATCAGAGAAAAAAGAGGAAATATCTGCTCTGTGTAGTAGTATGCCGCGTATTAATAGTATTTGCCATGGGGACTGCCAGTGACCAGTCCTGCTCACGCTCACTCCTGTCTATCCAATCAATCGCCTCGCCTGAACATGCTTTTATGGTGATGCAAGGGCGGGGACACTGCCAAACCCTGACTCCAGCCAAAATACGAAATGGTCTGGGCTTTGGAGCACGTCGATGGAGTCGAGCAGGACCAACCACAGGGCACGAGTTCCTAGGTAATAAGATAGCCACCAACCATGGGGATGGGGTGGGTTCGGACGGGACGACCAAGTTTGCCAACTCCATCTCCTCCATCCCACTAGGCGTTATTGTTTTGAGTAATAGAATTGTCGCTCGGCGTTAGATCTGCTCGCATCAGTTGCACAGACACTCTCCACACATCTGCCACTGTACTGCTATGGTACCTAGGTAGACATTGGTAAGCAGGTCTGATTCCGTGTTTGGCAGTATATCAAATCGTCAGGACTCGGCTGCCATTCAGCGTTTTTGCTGCTTCCGCTGTTACCGTGGATAATTGCGAGGTACCTAGGAATTAGGTAATGCATGGGCGAATAGAAGTATCGTGCAGGTCGTGTTTGAGTAACGATCATAGTTGCATGCATGGTTTATGATTCATTGATCAGATGCGGCTGACTGGTACAGTGTACACACGTACCGTGATCATCTTGTCAAAGCCCTACTGATAGTAGTTGTTGACAGACTGTCCTAGTAGGTCTGTACGCAAAGGGAATCCGTACACGCGATCAATAACCGTAGTACATACCTAGGTAGTCACGAGTAGATTGATGGGATGAATACAGGGAGAGATGATTTCTGTTGATGTCGAAAGAAGAAGAAGAATGAATTACTGCATTGGGTTCACATGACTCCATGGACTTACGGAAGGTGGCTGTTTCTATCTGAGGAAGGTGGTTGCCCAGGAGGAAGTCGGTGCCTGAGGTTGCAATTGCGCCATCGTGACTGCCAGATTGGGTATGAAGCCTTCCTCTCCAGTCGTAGATCGTGATGGCCTTCGTCAGCACTTGCGTCCATTCTTCAGTCTGCTGACGGTGTCGCCAGCCAGAGTACAGAACACAGTTCTGGTTTATGTCTACCTCCTTCTTACTGGAATTGATATAGCATGAGAAGACAAAGACCCCTCGAGGGAAACTTCTTCAGGGCTCAGCCTCGAGCAGCGATCGTCTTGCTGTCATCGTGGAGGAGGAGGGCAACCTCCATTTCATCGTCTTCGTTCGGTTACGCAGCGCTCTCTCAGATTTTCAAGTCTAACGTCTCTATTTCCTACAGATGCAACACGGTCATATTGTTAAGATACTCCCATCGACACGCCAAAAGAACCCCCTGAGACCCGACCGCTGTCAGTGAATCTATCTCTGCGCAAAATGTCAGCATATACGGACAACACTATCCATTTCTTTAACTTTACATTAACAACCAGCCTCAGATGAGACGCACATCTCGCAAGTGATACGAACGTGTCACTCTCCGAGAACCCAACATCAACTACACTGATTACCTTTATCTGCATGAAAGAGACATTGACGTCGCTACTTAGAACCAGGAAGCCAGAAATGAATACTAGTCAAGTCGACAATTTTACCATCATGCGTTCAAGCGGTCCTATCAATCCCAGTGAACACTTATTTCCATCAACAACTCAATGACCTCGCACAAAAGGAGACAGACACGATTCGACATACCTAGGTATTTAGGAAGTCGTTCATCGATATATCAAAATGACGACTATCAATCCATCGCAACCAGAACAGACCACCGAGGAGTCTGGCTATACCTGCACGGCTTGAACTCAAACCAAATCGTCAGCCACGTCCACGAGCATGTAAGACATGAGCCTTAACTTTCAATGGTGATTGATTACTTTTCCTTGTCCTGAATTCCGCTCAATCTTACAGTTCCCTCGCATCGGACGTGCGGCGATTGATTTATTGATGAATCCCAATCATTCTAGCCCAATACAGAGTGATAACGCAAGCTAAGAATGCTGACGGTTCGGTATACACGGCGTGGCTCGATGTCTATGACAAGTATTATCTATGAACTGGCAAAGATATTTGGTATATATCACGCGAAAAAAGTGAGGTATCGCGATACAATTGGGGCATTGATGAACTAACTCATGGTCATTCTAAATCGTTCAAGCTAAGTTACAAACACCTCTATCCCAGTTTGATGCAGATATGTCATTGGGTAGGTGCAATCTTCCTGCAGAGACTTCTAAAAGTCTAGACTTTAGCTGCCTTAAAAGGCAGGGAAAGTTCGTAAGTACAATTCTTTAGGGCTGTTGCGAGCACCTGACCATCTGCAAGATTGATGCTCTTACGTAACTACAAAGCTATCCAGAGATTGTACGTACGTACTACAATTTCAAGACACGATCTAGAATTCATTATATGTAAATTCTTTCTAAACTTGCGTATTACTACTATTGTACACGATCGAAAAAAGACATGCAATTGCAAAACCACAAAACCAAACGCCTAGCCATGCAGCTATTTATTTTCCGTAACAATCATTATCGAAGATCCAAACAAGGGAAACCCGTCTATTCGTAAAGATCCATGTCACCGCTGTTCTCTTCAATTTCGGCCAGTGCATCATCCGAGTCCACCATATCCGCATCGTCGATGTCACTGTCAGTATGGTTTGGAAGGACATCGAGACGGCCATCCTTCATTACCACCTGGGCGATTTCACCGTCTCTGATACTGCCGCGCAAGATCAAGACGGCGAGACGGTTTAGGACCTCGCGCTCGATCAGACGAGACAATGGACGAGCGCCGTAGGCGGGTGAGTATCCAGCCTCGCCGAGATAGTCTTTGACTTCTTCGGTGCATTCGATCTTGATGTCTTTGCCGTTGGCTTCGAGACGGCGTTGGATTTCGTTGAGACGAATGTCGACGATGGAGCGGATCTCGCGTTTGGTGAGACGGTTGAAGATGACGATGCTGGAGATACGGTTGAGGAACTCAGGAAGGAAATAGTCACGGAGAGCGCCCATGACCAGTTCCCGAGTGGATGGTTCGATTCGGCCATCTTTGGCTGATGGGCGAGCTAAGAATTCTGCACCAAGGTTGGAGGTCATGACGACGATACAGTTCTTGGCATCGACAACGCGGCCTTGACCATCTGTGATACGTCCGTCATCCATAAGTTGGAGGAGGACTGTCAAGACTTCCTTTGCGGCTTTCTCGACTTCGTCGAACAAGAGAATGGAGAATGGTCGACGGCGGAGATTCTCAGTAAGCTGACCGCCAGCATCATGACCGACGTAGCCTGGAGGAGCACCAATCATTCGGCTGAGAGAATGACGCTCCTGGTATTCAGACATATCGAACCGAATCATAGCCTTAGGGTCGTCGAAAAGGAATTCGGCAAGTGCCTTAGTCAAAAGTGTCTTACCAGTACCGGAAGGACCGCAGAAGAGGAAGCTTGGGGGCTGGTTGGGATTGGCGAGACCAGAACGCTGCAGACGGATTGCATTGGAGACTGATTGAACAGCTTCCTTCTGACCAACAACGATCTTGGACAAATGCTTCTCCATTTGCAGCAGCTTGTCCTTCTCGGTGGTCTTGAGTCGGGTAACTGGGATACCGGTCCAGCGGGCGACAATCTCGTTGATTTGATCTGGGCCAACGGCATCAGGCATGAGTGAGGACTCTCCTTCGTTTCCGGTCCGAGCACGGTCGTCGGCATCAGCTTTAGCTCGTTCAGCTTCGAGCCGCTGGATCAAAGCCTGTGTTTCTGGGATAGCGTAGTATTCAAGATCGGCCGCTGTGGCAGTATCTCCAGAACGAATAGACTCGTCTCGCTTGACTTTCAAAGAGTCGAGCTTCATCTTTGCGTCTTGAATCTCCTTGCTTCGCCTCTTCTCTTGTTCGTACTTCTCACGAAGAGGTCGAAGTTCCTCGGAGACATTGGCGGCTTCCTGTTTGGCGAGTTCGAGACGGGTCTTTGATGCGGCATCCTGTTCGCGCTCTAAGGCGTGAATCTCAATCTGTAGTTGACGAAGACGTCGCTCCAAGTTGTCGAGAGCTTCGGGTTCTGATTCACGCGTGACACGAACTGCGGCGGCAGCTTCGTCAATCAAGTCAACGGCAGAATCTGGGAGTCGACGAGCTGTGAGGTATCGAGCTGCCAGTGTTGCTGCTGATACAATAGCCCCATCGAGGATGTTGACACCGTGATGGACTTCATATCGCTCCTTGAGACCGCGAAGAATTGAGATGGTCTCCGAGACAGATGGTTCCTTGACCAAGACTTGCTGGAAACGTCGTTCGAATGCTTGGTCTTTTTCAATGTACTTGCGGTATTCTCCAAGGGTGGTGGCACCAATGCAGTGAAGCTGACCACGAGCCAACATAGGTTTGAGCAAGTTGGCTGCGTCCATGCCACCTTCACCGGTTGATCCGGCACCCATCAAAAGATGGATCTCGTCGACAAAAAGAACGATAGTCTCGCGAGACTCTTCGATCTCCTTGAGCACACCTTTCATTCGCTCTTCAAATTCACCACGGTACTTGCTACCAGCGACCAAAGAACCGACATCGAGAGACAAGAGTTTGCAGTGGGCGAGATTTGCAGGGACATCGGCGTTGACGATTCGGCGAGCAAGTCCTTCAACCACGGTAGTCTTACCAACACCAGGCTCACCAATAAGGACAGGATTGTTCTTGGTGCGGCGAGTGAGAATGCGAATAACTCGTCGGATTTCTTCCTCTCGTCCAATCACAGGGTCGATCTTTCCTTCTCGAGCAAGAGCTGTCATATCAATTGTAAATTTCTTCAGATTTTCATGTTCCTCCTCAGCATCAGCGGTCTTCGAGTCGACCCGCTTCGTTCCACGAATTTGTGAGACTGCGTTGTCGATGAGCTTGACATTCGGAATGTTGGCGTCAGCGAGAGCTTTCTGAACTTGACCATCTTGGGCGACGGAGACGATCAGATGGTCGATAGCGACGAAACTATCTTTCTGAGTTTTGGACAAATCTGTGGCTGATCGGATGACCTTTGCCAGGGCGGGAGAAACGGCAACTCGTTCTGGGGGAGGATCTTGGCTTGGTTGACGAACAAGCAGCTTCATCAGAGACCGTTCTAATAGCTGAGGGTCTCCATGTGCCCGCTCAACGACCTGTTTGAAAAGTGGTACTGCGCTTGAATCTCCAGCAACCCCAGCAGGTTGTCCCTCATCATCCACACCACCAGCTGGAGGATTCAAAAGCGACACAGCAAGATGTAGCGGGAGGATCTGAGTGTGTGCGTATTGTTCGGCGAGGCCATTTGCGTCGAGAAGGGCCTTGTTCGCCCGGTCTGTAAATTGTGTGTTGTTCATCGTGTATGTGTTGTGTGTCTATGTATGTAGCGCCTTAAACCAGTCGAGGCGAGAGTGAGGTGGTTGTGCACCTCTGCACTTGATATCAGAGTATCGATGGATTGTATGTGTCTGAGAATAATGAAGGAGAAGAAATTGCAGCAAGCAGGAAATTTGAAACGAAGTTATTATAGACGTTGTGATGCCATCATGCCATGATGAGCTGGTGGCTTGTCGTGCCTGCCCGTTGCTGCCCGTTTGTTCGCCCAGCTTCCACCGCCTTCTCGAGTCATCTACGTCACATCACGTGGGCTTCCCCGCGATGACTTCATTGACTTCATTATGCGGTATTCCGCGCTAGGCCTAATACTGAAAGAGTCTAAGACAGCCTAAGGCACTAAGGCATCAAGGCATCAATCAAGGGTTATTCCATTCGTCGTCGTCTAAGTCTCAACTCTTTCTTTCCATTATATGTACATACATATTTTTTCTTCCAATCTCCTATTCTCCATTATTTCTACCAATTTTCTTCATTCTCTGCAACCCACCACCTCGCCATCTCTCCAGCCTGCATAAACTCCACCTCATCCCCCCAGCTCTGCAGCCACCGGATCATTCTCTCAACCATGCCAATAACATGAGCCATACCAGATGTATCCGGGTGCATGATGATTGTGAATATCGGATTATTCTCATGTTCTCGTATCCATAGGAACCGATCTTTCCACATCTGCTCAATTGAGCGCACGTCGACGTATCCGTGTGAGTTGTGGACGTGAGGTAGGAACTGCATTGGCGTCATATCCTCCATGTAATAGTTGCATGGTATTTCAATGATCTCTCGATGGCCAGAGGATGAATCGCTATCTGAGGCGGAGTCTGGAATAGGGTTCATCCAACTTGAAGCGGGTTTTCGGTAATCAATTGGCTGAAGGGGAGGCCGACGGGGAGCGAAGAAGGGTTGACAGTCGTGATCGGTCAAAGAGGAGTCTGTTCAACCAATGTGAGTTTGCATTTTTTTTTCAGTCAAGCGAAAGTTTAAAGTGTACCATATTCAAACCCGTACTCCTCCAGAAGATCCAATGTGGTCTCTCGGACCTGGTACAACGGAGCTCGGTAGCCTACTGGCCTTTTACCAGTGAGCTTTGTCATAATATCGATACATCTCTCAAGTACGTCACGCTCTTGTTGTACAGTAAGCGAGTATGCGCCTTCATGAGCGTATCCATGCAGACCAATCTCGCAACCAGTATCAACAACCTGCTGAACTTCCTCTGGGAAGCTTTCTGCCGAATGACCAGGAATGAACCAAGTCACTTTATTGGCTATACCCGTTCGCTTAAGCATCTCAACTAATCGCGGCACTCCAACTTGTGCTGCAAAAAAACCAGCTGAATAGTCGGCAAGAACATTTTCAGTAGAATATCCTGTTCGAATTAGTCAAGATCTGCCATGTATAGTCCGGACTAAATACCTGTCCCTAACCATCCAGACACAGCATCGAGATCGATTGTCACAGCCACGCGGATCTTATTTCTAGCTGCCGGTGACAACAATCCAGGGACCGTCCGAATGGTCAACGCTTGACTTGTCAAGTTCTGGCCGAGACTAATTGTCTCATTTCCTCGCCATACAAGTCTGGCTTCATTTTCATTATCGACACCCAGGCATTCGCCCGACAAGTGGCCAGCTTCACGGTGCGAAGCTAAGAAAGTCGCTGCTCGTACCAAAGCTTTCAGTTGAAGGCTTGTATTCTGTGAAGGCTTAGGGTGTTTTCTATACCCGACGTTAGCGGCTACATATGTTGGTAGATGCTTTTGAACGTACTCAGACTGCGTTCTAGCCTCGATTAACCCACCAGGAATCACGGCGTTTATCCGAGCCTTTCGATTCAATTGAGGTATTTCTTTCTTCAATCTTTGAATCAAGTCATATGGTACGCCGTCATGCACAGCATGTCCCTCAGGCTCGCTACTCCCTACAACCACAATAGCGAGATTCTTAATTTCCCTACCGCTTTGAGCATCCTGAGAAGCCTTTGCTGATCGAAGAAATTGCTTGATGGTCACAAATATTCTGCGAGAGTCTTTCTGGCACGTTTCCTCCCACATGTCCAATGGTAGATTCCAAATTGGGTGCTTGTGGGATTCCTCAGTAGGGCCAGCATTGAGGATTAGGATGTTTATCGGTCCGAACTTATTCATAGCCTCTTGCATTGACCGGTTCAACCCGCGCTCGGTTGTTTCGCCATAAAAGGAGTTGAGGCGATCTGTGTATTTGTGAGGTGGGAGCTCATAAGGCTTGGAATCATGCGATGTGACATAGCAGCCCAAATCTATGAGAGTTTGATTATGTCAGTGTACTCTTTTACCACCTTTACTATCTAGTAAGATACTTTCCGGGTTCTCTTCGCCCATGTTCTTCTCAAGACTTTCATCCGAATGCTTCAGATATGACTAAAGGTAAAAACGCACCTAAAAATTCTTGGATTATGTGGCTGCCCACTACCCCCGCAGCACCGGTTATGAAGGCATGAAGACCCTCTAAGTCCGAAGAGGGAGAATCCATCTTCAGCGAGTTCGTCCAGATTAGCGAGCTTGTTATGCACTGTATCAAGAAGGAGAATTCTCTCGAAGAGCTATACTGGAGGGCGGTGCCTAGTTTGCAGAAAACTGTAGTTGCAGCTTGATGTGGCTCCATCTTGTCTGATCCACTTGATTACCTGGGCAGCTGGGCGTCAGGTATCAATGCACGTAACTGTTTTACGAATGCAATGCATACCGTATTGTGTAAATTTACAGATATATTTCATACGTGCATGTATAGATACATCCTGTATCACTAATCTAGAGGGCTATCTACAAAATGTGGTATGGAGGGTTTGGGATAGGTCAAAAATATGTGCAGTTGGACTCAGCTGTTATGCAACAGAGAAATTGTCTAAAAGAGTGAAATTGATTTATTTACATATTATTAGTGCCTATATTCTACCCCAGCAATGAGATAAACCTTTGCTCTTTGTATTCCAAGGTTCCGGTCGTGGAACCTCCAAAAAGTTTGGATCCGTGTTCGTCCCGCAATGAGCAAAATGCTCTTCTCCAGCTACCGCTTGACTGTGCACCTTGTCTGCCATTTCCTTTGCATCCAACGGTGACTGTGTTGACGCTTTGGTTTGCCCTTGTCTGAAATGACCCTAATTGCCACCGATGGCGAACCGGAGGTACACGGTTGATAGTGGGCTCTATAGAACCGGCTCCTATCTTTCAACGCAAATATACGGTCCCCTCTGAGTTCCCAGTAGCCATGTTGAATCATGTCACTTATTTCATTATAGACACGAAATAGTTTACCGGAAGGGCCAACGCAGAGTTTACATTGCCCCAAATGATTCTGACGAACCATGCACAGCGGCCGAGCATCATCCGGGTCGAGGATTTCACTCGGCCACTGGCTTTTCTTCCATCCCAATCTCGTGTCTGCGGACTGCACCGTCTTGACCGGATATATGTAGTCACCTTGGCGGTGATACTGACATAAAGTTATACCATCTCTTTCTAATCGCTACCATAATGCCGGAGTCAAATCGTTTTGGCGCATCACGCTTTCCCCTTCATCCGATCGATACCAAAGCATTACACTGTCCAACCAGATCCTACTCGCACATCATCATCTCATTGATGGGGGAACATTAGAGTATTTTCCCAGCGGGAAGAACGCACGACGGCTGGAGGCCGTAGTTATGGCGGCGCAGTGTCTCGGAACTACTATGTACATCTAGGGTTTGAGTATTTTTCAAGCAATCAGAGCTCCTATATGTTCGAGCTAAAAGCCGTTTGTTATATTCAGTCATATCGTTAGACAAACTAAATCAAGGTATACCCAGGTATATTATTCAAGAACGAGACATCCGCAGGAGTCTGTCATAAGTATGTACTACTCAATTCTTGGGCTGGATAGGGCTTTGGAGCCTGACAAGTTGACGCTATCATAGGCGCGTCGGTGTTGGTCCTAAAAGATACCATTGACCCAAGATGAAAATTGTGTTCCATATCTAGGTGCCTATATGTATTCAGGTGCATATCGTTTCTTGACGTAGCTTTGAAGTCACAACAATTAGAGCACCACGATCTTGATGAAAGAGGTCGTATCGAATCCATGGACGTATACATGTATATACCTAGGTATTCGGATCAATGCCTCCGATATTCAAATGTTCTACCTAGGTAGATATCTAGGTAGGCACATGTGCGAGGATCTCAAGTACTCAACATCAATTGATCAATCATCCCTACGTCAAGCTTCAAATGACTTCCATCCTTGAAGATTGCAGCCCTAGCTTGAAAAATGTTTGTTAGACAACATATCAATTTCTTCCAAGGTTTCATTCGCGTTGAAACTATGATCTCGTGGCCCGGCCAATCCGGCGATGACCGGTTCTTATAAGCCGGCCTTTTTGTCATTTGAACAGAACATTCTGGGACACATGCATCAGAGGTCGTCTACTCTGCGTTTGGATTGGTTTCTCCTTTTGTAGATACTAAATTCTGCCATGTCAAATCCTTCTACATATTACATAGATACACATGCTTTCAACATAGGTTAAAAATGACCGGCAGGAGCATCATCCTTGTTTGCCGACCACCTGCATAAGAGGCATGAACACTGCGTAAAAATCCTACCTTTCAATCTCCTTCAAATCCCGAGGTAGTTCCAAGTAAACGAGGCTGATCCTTCTTCTGCTCCGACATAGGTCACGCCCGACAGCTAAGATAGACTCGACAGAAGCAACCTGAGATGAGAATGAAAGAATGCTAATTACCTACATGAATAGTGTTTCTGTCAAGCCAAGATTGAATCATATGACTTAATCTTCCAGCATAAAAGATCTATTGATGACAAGATAAAGTTGAATTAAAGGAGGGACACTGTGGAGTTCATTCCCAAATATGAAAAACTAGTTGATCAGCAGGCTCAAGCCGAGGCTTGACGGCTGCAGGGGCCATTGATAGCCATCGAATACGAACGAACCACCAGGGATTCATATCTTCTCCATAGGTATGTCCACTTTCTTGGCGAATGATGGGGGCCAACTCCGGGCGCCATCCTTCCCAAATAGGCATATGGGATACTTTTTAGATATCTAGATGTAACATTGTAGATCCGAAATCATCCAATCATTGGGTAGCAACTTTATTATAGCTTATGGGGTTCCGGTGATCCTGATGGATTGAGCCGCAGCCGGCCCGCAGGTCATGTCTCGGATTTTGGTCTTCATTGGGATACGAGGTCTTTAAGATTGTGCATGTTTATTGGAAACAGTCATAAGCGCAACTCGGATTTGGCGCCGGCAATATCCTTGAAACATCGTTTTTAGTAATTGTTGTCTTGTCGTAGGAGGAAATTTGTCTATATAAGATGCGACGACCACTTCCATATTTCAGATCTGCTCTTCGCTTCACTAATCTACTCAAGAATCAAGACAACAGTCACAATGAAGGCCTCGATCTACACCGGTGTTGCCATAGCGGCTCTCGCGGCGCCGGCTCTGGCCTACGACATCCCCGATAACGTACAAGCCTTCTACAACAAAGTGAAAAATGGAGGATCATGCACAGGTTCCGACCTACTCAAAGGTGGTTTCTACGCCGAGGAAGGCGGGTCCAAAAACTTCGGGTACTGCCAAAAGTACTTTACCAGCAAGGGCTTGTACTTAAAGGGCCCCAATACCCAGCTTGCCGACATGGACATTGATTGTGATGGCAACCAAAACGGCATTGACCATCGCTGCAAGTCGTCTGACGATACACAGGCAGAGACTGCATTCAAGGACCAAGTCAAGAAGTTCGGCATCTCTGATCTCAGAGCGGATATCCACCCTTACGTTGTGTTGGGTAACTACGGCAGTTACAGCCCGACCTTCGACCCCGAACAACACGGTATCAAACCGCTCAGTGTGGTGGCAGTTGTGTGCAATGGAAAGCTGGTTTATGGAATCTGGGGTGATACCAATGGTGATGATGGCCCACCATTGATCGGAGAGAGTTCTCTTGCCGTCGGCACGGCGTGTTTCGGTCAGAGTATGAATGGGAATAACGGCCATGATGGGACCGATGTCTTGTACATCGCTTTTGCTGGGGATCACGCTGTTCCTGGCTCATCGGCAGACTGGAAGGCGTCTTCATACGAGGACTTCGAAGCTAGTATCAAGGATTTGGGCGATCAGCTGGTAGCTTCGTTGTAACTGGGCGCGATCTCATAGTGTCAATGGCTGAAGGAGAAAGTCGGTCCGTAATACGTGGGTCTGGAGACAGCTTGAATGTGAAACAATTACTCGAATGAATAGAAAATGTAACGAAAACTGCGCTTTTTGCGGAATGGTAGTGCTTTATATTCGTAGAGAGCCCTGATTGCAATTATTTTAACCTAAAACGGAAATGGTTCAAATGGGAAACGGCGCTCGGCCACCGAATCCCCGCATGACCAATCCGGAAGGAGGAGGTGCGCCTGCTCGTGTCCGAATCTCCAACCTCATTCATTCATCCCACCAAACAACAAACACCTACACAATTACACACGCACGTACAGCTGAATGCGATTATTGCGGAGATATTCATCTCACCCAAAGAGGCGACTGTTTCGCTATATGCAAGGCGCAACACGGTCATAGCACGACAATGTAAATGTCTTCGACTCCCGAGGCCAAACATATTGATTTGTCAGGGACCACTTCCAACATGTCGCTTCCACACAACAGCAGGAAGCGCCCCAATAATAGCACGGAAGAGCAATCTTCAAGGGCTTGCGACCAGTGCAGAAGTCGCAAGGTTAAGTGCGATCGTCAGCAGCCTGAATGCTCTAACTGCCGCAAGGCCGGAGTGACATGCGACTTCTCTGATATGCTTAGGCGCGTTAACTATGCTAAGCGACTGTGAGTTAAGACACCACCTGTACATAATTAAGGCCGACCAGCTGAGTAAATATCCTTGCAGCCATGACGAGTTCTCGAGCGTTTCAGCTCGTATGGATAAGCTTGAAGCGACTGTGGCCAAGCTTCCGGAGCAAATCGCTCAGAGCTTATCCTCGTCTTCCCCAGCATCAAGTGCTTCCTCATTGAGTGGACCCGCAGGCCCACGAAGTCTCTTGAACAAAGCACAAGCCATGATCCTGGATCCAAGGAATGTGGAAAACAAATACGAAGAGACTTCCGAGAAATGGCAGCCGCATTTTGAACGGATTCAGATCGCTCAAGGGGGTGAACGAATCGTTGGTTACCCTGCAGCACTTACCCTGTTTGTCTCTATCAAAAGACACTTGGTTAGAGCATTGACATCAACTACGCGTGACCCATCTCAAGATACAAATAGCAGTCACTACTTGTCAAGACTGATGCGCACTAAACCCTTCCTACAGCCCGAATTTCAAAAACACTCGCAAATGTTCCCGTTCAATGGGATCTGTAATGATCCATCCATCAAGTCTGATGGCCGGGCTCTCAGCACACCACCACGCACCTTACTGATGCCAGCACTCGAGTATTTTCTCGAGCACGTCAATTCATATATCCCTATCTTCGAAGAGGCCTACCTTCGCGAGATGGTGGACGAGCACTATGCAGATATCAATAAGGACCAGAGCGCTTCGAGACCTCTAATACTAAACTGCATTATTCTTCTCAGTCTGAACAACTCGGCAAGAAGGAATGGAATTACTGATTCTCACATGGGTACAATGGGAGAAGACCTCATTCCGACGTTTAGAAGAAACTGCGATAGAGCGCTAGCCAACCTTTTTGAGTTTACCCGCCCTGCTCAAGGCAACGTTCAAGCACTCATGACACTGGTAGGTTTTGTACCTAAAAAAATAACTCTGAATTCAATCAACTAATGTCAGTCATAGGCATTGGTTGCACGCGAATCCTATGGATCTATGGCCTTTGAAAAAGTCTGTCAGGTGGCAAGCCAGCTCGTCCGTTCTACCGGGCTTAATCTGGCAAGAAGACCCCCGCCAGCATCCTGGGAAAAGATGAATCAACCAGAGAAGCTTTTCTGGGCAATGTATATGCTTGACAAACAACGAGTCTTCTTTAATGGACACCCATGCGATCTTTACTTATTTGATTCCGACTTACAGCTTGCAAGCTGCCGTGACGACGCGACATACTCTGAGCGATTGAACGCGGCCACGGTGCACCTAACAGCTATATGGGAAGAAATATTTATTGCCCTGTACTCGTGTCGTGGTTCCCGATCGAGCAACGCACATCGAAGTCGTCAGGCTGAAATGCTGCGAAACCTGGTCAATGAATGGGGCTTGCAGCACCATACCGTCATCAATCAACTATCTTCACTCGAAGTACCACCGGGGACCGATCCACTACAAATTGAACTGAAATATACCTATCATGCAACGCAGATTCTGATCAACCGGTGCGACTCGAGTGAGGAAAGTCAACAGCAAATCTTATTTCACGCACGCAGCGCTCTGAAAATCACCCACCTGCTCGCAAGCGCACAGCCCTTGACTGTGAGCCATCTCGTGGCATTAGAGCGCATTTTCCGCAACTATCCAGCTGTTGCCTTTACTGATCTTCTTGCCGTTTGTCTGACTAAAGGTATAGTGGGCAGGGAAGAAGATGTACAATTGCTCCGAGCCGCTCGTAACGCTTATCAGCTTATTCACGAGCCCAATATGTACTTCGGTAACGTTGAAAAACCCTACACCGGATTCAACTGGTGTATCGGATTGCTTGATTTAGTCGAGAGTGCAGAACGCGGGAACAACAGGACGCCGATGACGGGTTCTTCGTACCAGCCGATTACCCATATACAGCAGAACTTTGATACATCCAAGAACTCTTTCCAGATGAATATGGCTCCTCAAGGGAATATTGTGCCGAACCATCAAATACCTCCTGCAAACTGTGTTCCTACTGGGTTGCCGAATGAAGCGCCAGTAGTTCCTTCAACCGGGTCGCTTGAAACGGGTTTCTTTGACTTTGATTTTTACCAGGGATTGTTCCAGCAAGAATCATGGGATTTGACTTCTACTCTTTAGCATATGTGATGGTTTTACGATTGTTTGGAGGAATGAATCAATTTTAGTTTAATGCCAGGTAGGAAGTCTGTTGGGTGGCGTACTTCATTTAAATATATCCTCGCAGCGTTGGGAAGAAACAAGTATTAACTCTATGTCTATGTATGTAAACTGTCCACACTTACCATCAATATATCCTGTCTATGCTCATCTTTTACGAGCTCACTTCTTCGACCATGCCCTAATCTGAGCTCCATACTTCCAAAACAAGAGAGGAATCGGAATCATCGCAATACTAATGAAACCCAAAACACTGGTCGCCCAAGCGACGCCTAAATGGTGATACATGGCCGGTCCAAACAGAGGGAAACCTGCGCCAAACAGACTTCTGACAAATGTGTTTGCGCCCAATGCACTGTTGGCCATGGTCATGTAGCAGTCGATGATGTAGTTGAAGCATTGCAAGAAGACGATGTACAAGCCAGCGCCGACGGGGATACTGCCGATGACCATTCCGGACCAGTGGATTTTGGGGTTTGATGTCCACTGCAGAGAACAACTATCAGTAAGGACTTGCTTATACATTGAAACTGGAGGAAGGGAATGATGTACGTACGGCAAAAATGAACAGCCCGATGGGGATTAAACAGGCGCCAAAAATGGCAATAGGAAGTCTATCCTCCGGAACAATGATCGGTTTCCCATCTGCATCAAACTTGCGGTGTTTGATCGAGCGCTGAATGGTGAAGACGACAGTAGCACAACCGATGAGGACACCGATCACTATGCCCAAGAAGGGCAGAGAGCTGATTCCCAAATCCCAATGTCTGTCCTCTTGGAATGCGATAGGGTAGGATACGAAGAAGAGATAGGACACACCGTAGACGAAACCTTGGTAAAGCGTGATGAATTGTAGAATGGGTTGGGTACCGAGAAGGACTGAGCGAGTCATGACATTATTAGAAGCTCGTAATGGAAATCAGAGAATACGAAAGACTGAAATGCTTACCGAAACCTCGGATCAGGTAGATTCTCACCACGTCTTGAAACGACGAAACCTGGCCGTCGTACTGCGACCTCGCCTTAGGGTTCCCTTCTTTTCGTGCCTTTGCAGCTTTCTGGCGCAGAAGTAACGGGGTATACGTCTCCGGGAAAAAGAAGAGTATTATGACCGTGCAAACACCACCCATAATACAACTCAACCATTGATTCCACCTCCACCCAATAGTCTCCGTCATGAAATTGCCCATAACAGGCGCTAGACTAGGAGACCAAAACAGCGTGCCAATGGCACCGGTCACTGCTATGGCGCGTTGATGAGGATTCCAAACATCCACTAGACCTCCCCCAATCAAGGCCAGGGGTACTGCGCCGAAAGCTCCCTGGAAGAATCGACCAACGAGTATGGTAGCTATATTCTTGGCTACGGCGACTGGGATGGTGAAGACTGTGAATAGTGTTATGCCGATGAGTAATGGGATTTTGCGTCCATAGTGCTCTGATAATGGCCCATAAAGCGGTGGACCGACTGTGTATCCCTATATCATAAACATCATGAGTTTCGCCTTGACTGTGATGTCAGTATTTTCAATTGACTTACCACCAGGAACAGACTGACACCAAGCGTCACCACTGTAGTCCCAACATGATAATCAGCACTGATAATTTCGGCACCGCTGGTAAAGATGCTACTCGCAACAGTAGTCACGAAACACGAATAGACCCAAGCCGCCGTGACCCATATTTTGTACTTGAAAGACCAATTTTGAGGGTTTTTGGGGTCTTCAGGACCAGACCAAGTAATGAGATCTGGGTCGACTTCCGGATTTGGCGCTTCAGGTTGAGACTCTTGTTTCTCGACGTCACTGTTTACTTTGTTGGTGGAAGAGGTTGGGGATATTTGACGGGATTGTGTCGATTGCTCATGCAGAGTGCTCCGTGTACCTTCGTCAGATAGCGAAGCAGGCGGTGATATGTCCCTGGCGCCCATCTTTGCTATAACTGCCTGATAGGCAGAGCTGTATTTCACCTCAGACCTTGAAATAAAAATCCTCCGGGCTTGCTTAAGTAGCGTGACTACAATCTTCAACGATCCGAACAAGTGCTTACATTTTACCTATAAATTTCTACACGCGTGTTTATTGTTTTAATCTATCAAGATTACCAACTTAGGATTTTCAGCGTAAATCAAAGAAGGATAAGAGTAATTACGTACGCCGAATGCCGGTTCAGGGTTGGCTTACGCCCCCTATCAAATCTACCAAAGGACGTCGGCACCCGAGCACAACCATCTATATCAAACGTCATCTATAGCCTCAACGGTCTTTTCAACGTACCCGTGGAGATGGCTCAATTTAGACGCTTATACATCTTGATTTCCGGGTGTAGTCCTATCGGCAAGTTCCTTTATATGTGCCTTGTAGCGGCTGTATTCTCCCTTTCCCTCGTTCACGGAGCCTACCAGTACACAAAAAGATTTTGTTGGCGGTTATGACTCAGTGTACTTGCTGACCCACATTATGTTTCCAGTCATGATATGTTAGCTCCGTTGAGCGATGCTCGGCATCCGATATCACCATAGACGATCTACAATTCATCGAAAGAAAATTAGGGCTAATGATTTCCTCATATCTATATCGGTGTGGAGCATCGGTACGGCGGACTAAGTGTACGTTAACGACAAAATTAGTATTTTACAAAACCTACATTCCTACACATGAGATACGCATGCTTGTGATTGGAATTCGTAATGAATGCTCAAAACCCTTTGATACACAAAAACGTCCCCAAGTTTGAGAAGACATGCTGCAAATGTTGCTTCACGCCGAATATGTATAGAAACATTGCGCAATAGAAGTAACAAAAATAGACAAAATGTGGCATATAAGCGACAAAATCTTAGTTAGGGCAAATGTGGATCATACTCCCATTTCCCGGTAACGAATAAGATAGAAGGAAAATTTTTCTCAGAGGTTGAGACAAGATAGTTATTCTCTACTATCTTATAATTTCAATTTCTTTATCAACTTTAACAAACATTTAGCGCTCTCCATAATCTTTATCATCAGATGGCTTACTTACTTCATTCTCGGGTTGGCCGGCCATCCAAAGATCTATCCGAATTTCAAGAAGAGATATCGAACCGCTTTCAAGAGGGAGAGACTGTCCAAGATATTGCTGAATTCTTAAAGGCCGAATATGACTTTCAGATCAACAGTCGTACAATACAGCGACGTCTCAGAGAATGGGGTGTCATCCAGCGGGTTAGAACTGGACAACGCGAGTTACGCGACAATCTAGATAATCAAATAATGGTCCTTTTCTTTCAATGTGGCTTATCAGATGATGATATGCATTATCATCTTAGGAAACAGGGGTTTGTGATTGGACCACGAGGACTTAGAGATCGACGCAGACGACTGGGTCTCTACCGGAAGCTTACAGATGGAGGCTTTGCAACTATTGAAGATGCAATACGAGAAGCAGTCCAAAAAGAACTTGATAGTGGTCATATTGATGGATACGGACGAGGATATCTACACACCTACTTCCGCAGTAAGCAGCATATAATTTCCCGGTAAGTTCAAGTTCGTTCTTCTTTTCAGAATACCATATCTAATTCAGATATAGTGATCGTCTATTTCAGATGGTGCGAGAACTAGATCCGGAAGGGATTAAAAGAAGAAGAAATGACTTACAGCGTACTCGCGGAGATTTTAGTGTCCCAGGGCCTAATCATCTATGGTCAATCGATGGTCACGACAAGCTTTCTTTTTGGGGGTTTCAAATCTATGCTGGGATTGACGCTTACTCCAGATATATTACGTGGATATATTGTGGGAACAGCAATCGAACGGGCTTCAGTGTTCTTCGCCAATACCTTGATACCTTGAAATCAGAGAAAAAGCAGCCTAGGTTCATACGATCTGATAAGGGAGGTGAAACCACACTTCTAGCAGCAGCACATCATGCTTTATATATGAAGCACAATCCGGCGGCGCCTATTGGAGACTGTTATTGGTATGGCACCAGTACTTCAAACCAACGGATTGAGGCATGGTGGTCACATTTAACCAAGAGCTGTAACTATAGATGGCGGGTAAGATCTAGCTTTAGTCCTTGCTTAATATTCTATGCACTAAATCATGTATAGGATTACTTCCAGACGCTAAATCGAGATCGCTTATTCGAACCGGATCAAGCCTCTGATCGAATTGCCATTCTAGCAGTATATATGCCCCTTATTCGCGATACACTCCATGACTTTGTCCGATTGTGGAATGTACATGTCATCCGAAAGCAAAAGAATCGGCCTAGTGTGATTTCTGGAAAGCCTTTTCTTCTGTATTTCCATCCAGAGAGGTATGGTGCAGAAGACCGCGGACTTTTACCTGATGAGACTCTTCTTGATAGTTTATTAGAAGAAATGGGTGACTGGGGTATGGTCTCTAATTCATTCCATTATAGGTATGATGATTAACCTATTTTTTTAGATATTGATGCGTATCTTCCTGACCAGACTCTTAATTGGTGTCAAGGGAAGCTACATGAGCTGGGATATACATCTCTAAAATTAGAAGATGTGTTCCCCGATGGTTCACGTCAACATTGCCGTGCTTATATTGAGCTTCGAGCGTGTCTTAAGGAACATATAACAAGTAACAGCTTGCCCCAACTTACTGAGCTAGAAACTCCTACTCACGAACGACTCCAAGTGATATCGATGGATGATCAACATGATGAGGGGATAGAGGAAGCAACCTTAGAGTATGAGCTCGATGAAATCTAACTGTTGGAATATTAGTCACATGATACAGCGCTTCTGCACCCCGGGTGCAGAAGCACTTAGTACGTGCGGAACGGGATTACTATTATCTCTAACGCGTACGCGGCAACCTCCTATATAGCTAGTTAGGCAACCCCCGTCCTCCTATATTTCTGGGGGATAGTCATTATAATATCATCAATTCGTGCTTATAAGCAGGCTCCGTTCACCAAGGCTGTTGGACTGCCTTTGCTCACTATCCTACAATTTGTGATACGGGATATAGCTAAACCAACACTAACACTAGATGTTATATTAGGTTATCTTCTAGAGATAGAGTGATTGATAGAATACAAATGGATTAAGTGAGTTTGCTAGTCGAGACTGTTACGGACACTTTACGAAAGTTAAGGAGTGTTCCTAACTGTTAGCATGTCTTCGTGAGTCTTCGCTAGCCTTGGGGTTAGGATGACGGACACCTTATGAATGTTAAGGAGTGTTCCTAACTGTTAACATGTCTTCGAGAGTCTTCGCTGGCCAATGAGATCGTTTGTTCAAGTTTGATATTTCGTCTATTGGTAGTTGAATACCCCAGGTTTTGATATGCCGCTACTACGAATATGTTTAACCAATGATTAGGCAGGAAATTGTGGGACGAAAGAAAAAAGTGGAGAGAATTGACTAGTAGTATGTTAAAGCAACAACAACAATTTTGAACCTCAAGCAACCCCCTATCTCGCCCCCAACCCCCCCGAATAAACTAGAAACCAATCCTGCAGTAATATTAGTATACGCTGTTGTGCGAGAGTCGTGGAAGCTATACTAACTCGAACAGAGTAGAGAAGAAAATGAAAACAAAAGAGCTCTCGACAGCGAACAGAGCTTTGCCAGAACTAAAGAAGAGTTAGTGCGTCAGTTGTGGAAGAGATAGAATAGCGAATAAAGTACTTACTTGCTGGCTGCATTGAGGATCACCATTCTTGATCTCTCTGACGAGAATGAGGATGTCTTTGACGGTGCTGAGAATGTCTCTGACCAGGAGTAGAGCATTGTTGAGTTGGTGAGGACGGCGACGAGTGTGGTGAAGCCGCCAGGCACAGCACTGAAGACTTTGAAGATTATCGACAGGGAAGGCATCTTAGGCATCGTGGTGGCAGCGACAACGACGATGGTGGTAGTGTGGTGGTGGTGGTGGTGGTGGTGGTGGTAGTGACGACAACGATGACAGTGAAAGAGTATTTGTAAGAAGGAAGAAGAGAAGAAGGAAGCTGAGGAGAGATGGAAGGATATTTATATTCTAGAGCGGGTCTCTAGTTTGCCTCGTTTGCGATGCAATTTGACAATGCGATAGCGGCTGGTAACGACAAATCTGACGATGCAATGAATCCGACGATGCAATGCAATGAAAATGACGATGCAATGCAATGAAAATGACAATGCAATGGGATGAGAATGGCGATGCAATGCGTATGGCAACATAATTTGTATGGTGAGTATTATAAAGGTTTGATTTGGACAGAAAATCTATGTATACCTAGGCAATTCCAACTTACACACCCAACACACGAAAACACACCTAAACATACGAGAAGATATTCCAAAACACACCAAGACATATCCAAAAACACCGACAACACTAACGCTAGACACTTGTCTTAAACATATTATTATTAACAAATTTTATCCTCCTTTTTCTGCCGAGTGGGTATGATTGACAGAGTGGACCACATATCAACTGATTGATTCTTGCGATTGGGCCCATGTCGGACACCTTGAAGAGTTCGGCTTACAGCCTACTAATCATCAAGGACCTAACGAAGCATTCCTCGCGAAGAAGAGCAAACAGAGATAGGATTGTCATATTGATACTTATAGTTGGGCCCGCCTAAGACACCTTGAAGCGTTCGGCTTACAGCCTACTAGTTATCAAGGGCGAATTTGAAGCTTACCTATGAAGCACAACAGAGTTCACTCAACTCTATACCTTCGACAATGTTCATACCGCGATGCCCGTACCCCCGGCCCCCGGACCAGGACCCCTTGGTGGCCTAGGAGCTAAGTCCCGCACCGAAGGGGGTGAGGCTGGACCACGTCTGCGGCTTTTTTGCCGCTTTGATACGGAATACTTGCCGGCTAAAGAACCTTTAGTATGACAAGGTCCGCACGCGCTTCCCGGGTGTCTCACTTGTTGTTTACCCTTTTCAGAGTAGATCCAACATTCTTGACTACTCGCACGGCAGGTAGTGCATTTCTCATCATCCGGCACCTTCTCACCGAGCTCAGTCTCCATAATCCGACCAATGTGGTTGCGTGCAGGATTCCCCGGATTCTCTCTGGCCCAGTCATACCACCACTTGCCGACTTCTTGTGGTTTATAGGGCTCAGCTGTCTTATAACCCGTGGTGGACCAGTTCCACGGACGACGAGGCTGATCAGCCTGAAAAGCTCTGGTGAGATCCACTTGAGAAGTGACAGTGGCATGGCGTGGCTGAATGGAGGAGAGGGGAGGAGGCGACACAGTAGACGACATCGGCGGAGAGGGCGGGAGCGGCGATGATGGAGGGGATGGTTGGGGAGATGGTGAGCGTGGCGGTGGTGGAGAAGGTGTGGATGATGGTGGTCTATACAAATATTTAGTCAACATTCATGAACATTTTGTATGATATTGGTGTTGTCTCTGCGAGTTGCTAATCAGTGTGGTTATTGAGACTCTGATTCCTTGTAACAATAAAGAAGCAATGCCAATAATGAGAAAGATCAGACATACGATTGAGGATGAAAAAAAGGTTCCTCTTCCCGTATAAAAAGCTCAGCGAATTCGTCGGCGCCCCAATCGTTGAATTCACCCTAATCGTTGAAATGACCCCAGTCACTCCCATCGTCGCTGAATGGCAGTGAGTTGGTGGGTTGCTGGTCTATAGCAAGGCAGCCATCTTCCTCTTGAGCTTGCTGGGATTCTTGCTCAAGTTCTTGAGGAGACTGCACCACGTGTGAAAGGGGGGAACGAGGGGGAGGGCGTTGAGGGGAGCTATTGATAGGTTAGTTTTCTGATGTTATTCATTGAGAATTGGGATTTGGCGATACTTACAAGAGGGGGGGCCTGACGAAACCAGAACGAAGCTGGCCATGGGGAATTCTTCTTGCAAAAGCAAGGATATTATCTTCGTTCCAAAAAATGACAGAGGGACGCGCAAGCACCCAAACCGCAGGGACGTTCGACACATTGAATTTTTTTTATGAGAAGGTATAGAGAAGGAAGAGAGAGAGAAGGAGAAGAATAAGATATCCTAGGAAATTGAAAAACTTTTAGCGTGATTCGTCTGTTTGTTTGAGCTAGTTGCCTATTTAGGAAAGCTTCTTTCTTTTATCGAATCAGTATGTGAAAGCCAGCGACAAACGCGTTTGATTGGCTTACGAAGACATGTGAAGAGTTGCTAAGAGATATAGAGAGACATAAAACCACTCTAAGAAACTCAAAGAAGCATGGAGACTCGAGGAATCGTTTGTACTGATTGCCTCTTTGGGATAGCTCTTCTCCTTCATCACGTCAGCATGTGAAAGCAAGCGATAAACGTGTTTGATTGGCTTGCAAAGAGTTGCGAAGAGACGTAGAGAGTTAAGAATGATCGAGAAGTCATATTCAGCATTATAAAAGAGTGAGGAATTCTAACTACAGTCGAGGGTAAGAAGGGAATGTTAGGTAGGATTGTAAGGTTATAATAAGGAAATATGCACATCTGGGGATATTTTAAGCGAGAGAAAGCTCACAAGTAAGTATATACAACGGATAACAACACAGAAAGTAAGAGAGAAATAACAAGTGAGATGATAGATGAGTTGATACTGGAAGTGAAAGATTTAAGAACAAGAGAAAGCTCTGAAATGAGCATGTATAGCGAATGATAATTTAAGAAGTGAATGATTCAAGAATGAGAAAGGTTCACAAGTGAGGTTATCTAATCCTCTCATAGAGATGATTAGTGCCTAGTGTTCGAGTCATTACTTGACCAAAGCTTGAGATTGGACTCCATGTTAAATACCTTTTCACATTCGCGTTAAGCTCGCCAAGTGGCCTTCGCTTGGGGGATGACAGTATCAACATTTCACATCTTCTCTTGTTTGAAGGAAGTGGTGTAGGTGTCTTATATTCACATTATTGCTTTGCTGGTGATGTGGAAGGAGATTTAGTGGGCGGTTTAGCCAACAACTGCGCCCTTGATGGTATAGGGGATATATCTGGCGATGAAGAGAAGTGACTACTTCTCGCCTAGTTACTTAGATAGCAAGGCGATTGTCTTATATATAATTTGACTGGATATATTGCTGATATAGCATCAGGAGAGATAGATCAGTTGAATTATCTAGCTTAGTAAGTAAATCCTTTACGTTCTTTCAAGCTTTTATATCAGCTTTATTTTGCTGATACGTTCTCTCTACTATGGACTTCTAAGACTGGAGAAAATCAACTAACAGTGTTCCAAGTTTATTATGATATTCCTAGTCTTCTAACATAGCCACCCTCCCTGTAAAGACTCACACAGACGCGTCAAGACTTCTAAGTCTCCCGAAAACGGTCTAAGTCACTGGAAGATGACTTGAGACTTCGAAAAATCGTCAACAATGGATGGAAAGCGTGTGTTATATCGATATTGGTATTGTGCTGATGCGGCGCTAGAACTTGCCACCAAATCGTCGACCTTCGACCCTGTATATGTCCCTCAACCACTCATCTATTCGCAATAAATATGGTACGACTGAGAAGAGACTTCAACAACTTCGCTCTAGATGGCATGGAGGAGATGTCTAGCAATGAAGGGAAGTCATCAGCAGTCACCATGATTGCGTCGTTAATCCTATTGCATCGTCAATCCCATTGCATCGTCGTCGTCCCCAGCCGCTAGATTCCATGGGATTCCGGATTGCATCGTCGTTCTCAATTGCATCGTCGTTCTCAATTGCATCGTCGTTCCCAATTGCGTCGTCGTCCCCAGCCGCCTGATTCTGTAGCCACTAGGCTAGAGTATAAATATCTCCTATTCCCCCCAGCTCTCTCCTTCTCTTCTTCCTTCTTACACACCACTTATTCCGTCGCAAATCCACCCACTTGCTGCCTGCCTTCTGCCGCTGCCGCTGCCACCACCACCACCACCGCTGCCGCCATGCTCCTCGACGTGCTTGCCGCCATTCTCGCCTTCATCAAGGCTGTTTTCACGGCCATGCCCGGCTTCGTCGATGCCGCCATTCCCGTCCTGAAGGGCCTCCTGGAGCTCTTGACCATCGTCAAAGATATCCTCACTGTCATCAAGGATATCGTCACCATCGTCAGAGAGATGAGAGGCCAGCAACAACCTCAATGGGACGACCGAGTAAGTATTTTACCCATCTTCTATAGCTTTAACGATTCACATGCTAACCGTATATAGATTTCTCAAAGCTCTGCTCCCGGCCAAGAGCTCTGGTGTTTTGTTTTTTTTCTCTGCTCTGGTCAAGTAAGTATAGCTTCTATAACATTAATATACTAATGTATACTAACAGTTCTATAGATTCAGTTTCTAGTTCGTTTTGGGGAGGGTGGGGGTTGGGAAGGATTGTTAAAGGGGGTTGCTTACTACTACTTCTTCTTACCAAGAATCAAATCTCTACTCTTTACCGCTCTAAATTTTTGTAACCACTTTGTTGCATCGTTAACACCATTGGATCGACCGTGAAGACTTCTACAGACTCTGTAAGACTTCTAAGGACTCTCTAAGACTTCTAAACACATCTGCACCCCATTGCATCGTGATATCTTCTCTGTAGACCCGATGACCAATAGAAGCGAGCGTGGAAATATGAAATTTACATTTCGGCAAATGTAAAACTAGTGAAATACAAATTTTGTCGTTAACGTACACTTAGTCCGCCGTAATCGGGAATATATGCGGGAACTATACCATCTAAGGTTAATCTCTGTATTCTTCCACCGCCATATTTACCCTGATATCTGTGTCCTAACCCTAGGGTAAGATTTTCTGTCCTTCGATCGAGAATTCATGAAAGATCATAGTATAAATTGTCACATATGAAGTCACCCCCATGCAGCTTACCAATAGCTTCGATGTAAGAGCTTAGCACGGGTGGGGCCGTCGATTGAATGAATAAGTCCCACATACCTGTTACTTTCGTCCCGCAAACGTTCTACATTCGCAGGTTCTCCTTAGTTCCCCCGGACTTACATGCTATGAAGTAGCAATCATAGTTTTGAAAACCTGATTTGAGGCCAAAGGCTGGCATGAAGTCTTCGTTCCGGATCAATTCACAGAGCATGCGTTTCTCCACTCCACCGCATCTCATGCGTAACGATCATTCTTTCATTCAACCCAGAAAAGCAAATCGGATGTCGAGTCGATGTATTCATCAATTATGAAAATATTCCCTTGCCTCATAACACTTATACCCATTGCCGCCGCTACAATTCAGGAGAGCTACAAGGAAGACCACGAAACAGTGCCGGTATCCTATCCTTCCTCGGTATCCCTTTCACTGCTCCTCCAGTGGGTGACCTCCGGTGGAAGTCTCCTCAGCCGGTATCAAAATGGAACGAAACACTCGATGCCACACAGTATGGATCAAGTTGCTATAGTGCTGCAGCTGCGTATCGACCTCCAACACCTGCGAGCGAGGATTTCCTAGCCTCAATGTTTGGACGCCAGCATTTGACGACAATGAGAAACTGCCAGTCATGATCCGGATTTACAGTGGAGGATTTCATTTCGGTAGTTCCGCAATGCCCAACTATGACGGTGCTGCACTCTCAGAAATGGGGGTCGTAGTGGTCACGTTCAGTTATCGACTCGGCGCTCTTGCATATCTGGCTTTGCATGGCCTTGATAAAGAAGGAAACTTCTCGGGTAATTTGGTCTTCAGGATCAAATTGCAGCTATCAAATGGGTCAAGGAGAACATAGCAGCCTTTGGTGGCGATCCTGAGAACTTAACGATTTGGGGAGAAGCGGCTGGCGCGCATTCAGTTGGTCTTCTCATAGCATCCCCTCATACGCAGGGTCTGTCCCATAACCCATTTGCTGCACATTCGGCCGAGGTGGACTTTTTCTTTTGGAACCTAGAGCCAGCCTTCGGTTCTAGCAGATCCCCATCGGCTTCTGATATGGCTTTTTCGAGACAAATGATGACATATTGCACAAATTTCAATGGAGCCGGTAACGCTGAGCTGCATCAATGGCCTCGATATACCGGCGACGGTGCTGACTTCTTGGAGCTTGGTTCAAATATCAGTGCAATATGATCCCAGGCAAAGAGCTTTATCAGTGTCTTGCAGGCTTGAGACGTCACGGTAGGTTGCCCCTTATGTGGAGAAATGACTTTACGGACAGATAAAGTACGTTAAAATACATTGGTGTTAGTACTTTGAAACTGTCTATCTTGAAAATATAAATTTTCGTTTCAATCTCATCAATTAAATCACGACTATATCTGCTGCTTTATTGTAAATTACACAGCCTGGCTATTATGCCTTGCTTAACGCCACCCTACTTACTAATTATGGGCTCGACGTATCCTGTCCCGTTCATGGTAAAGGTTGCTTCTCCTCCTTCACCTCATCTTCGGTAACGGCATCTTCCTCGCCAACATTTGTTGAGGTAATAGTCCAAACGGTCGGGATGGCAATCAATAGCGAACCGATACAAAGACCCCAATCCATAGCGAACTGGGTCATGGCTGTCTTCTTCAAGGCGTTGACCCTCCAGGCCATGGCGCCTCCAGTAGCCTGGAAGGTCTTGTAGGCACCGACCAATATAGCAGTTCTAGCAGGGGAGTTGGACTGGGCACCAATCAACCAATAGCAGAAAGACTGCCAGAGAGCATCATATGCTCCGTAGCAAATATACAGGATCATAGGGCCAGCCGAAAGGCTTCCGTTCATATAGTCGATGTCTTGTTTGTGTCCATGTGCTATACGATGGGTAGACCACAGCTGGAACTTGTAGCCACCTCCCCAGATAACCATACCAGTAACGAAGAGAGTAACCCAACCGGCCACAGCGCGCCATCGGCGAGTCAGCCATGGCATATCGAGCAAGCAGCCCATGATCAAGCCACCCAGCATCTGAGCCATCCAGTACAGTGCACCGTTCAAGGATCGAGTTCGAATGTTGAAGTTCATTCCATTCACTTCGTTTTGCTGGTATGAATAGAACACGTTGGCGGAGAAGAACAAGGGCAACATGCAGATGACCCTCCAGTCGGACATTGTGCGTAGTGCAAGTCGCGCTGTCTGTCGCCAATTGGGCTTCTCACCCGCAATTGTACGTATGCCTTTGACTCGTACAGCTGATGGAGTACAGATCAAAAGGCCCAACACCCACCCAACCAGCATAATCACAAGCAGAGCTATATAAGTTGAGTCCGATACGGTGCCGGTCTTTGAGTGAAAGTTGAGGCCGAAACTAGCGAGAGAGCCAACGCCACCGCCAAGGTTGAAGATGATCCAAAACACGGCGATGGCTCGTCCTTTTTGGGATTCGGGCACATAGGTTGTCATGATTGCACCCTGGGTTACCCATAGGAATGAAGCGCCAACACCCAAAAGAGCACCGGACGCAATGACAAATGCTCCATTTTTGGTATCTGAGAATAGCACCAAATCAATTTGACTTCTTCATCTCGTGTCGCTAGGTAAAACTTACGGTTGAAATTCAACAAGCTACCCGAATACAGGGCATATGTCCATCCGCCGAGAAGAAGGCAAACACGAGGCCCGACCCGTTCAAAAATCGGTCCAACGACAAACAGAGCAGTTCCGGCAGTGGCAGACAAGAGGGCGACTGTAGCATTGGCGGCTACTGTTGGGTCGACCTGACCGGATCCTCCTAGGCCGGAGAGGGCATTGTACATCTACAGCAATCATGTTGATCAGCATACGAGTTAATTTAAACAATATCCAGAAGAAGGAATGACTTACACCAGGGCAGCAGAAGCAAATAAAGCTGATCAAAAGGATCTGAAACCAAGAATTGGTATAAACGCGTCGAACCATCGACGGAGTTTTTTCGACAGTGACTGTCGACGACATGTTGAACAATGTTGTACCGATAGATCTGAGTGTTTGATGTGTGACAAATATGAAGTTTCATCTACTCTGGACTGGTCGATGCAGGGCCTATTATAGCTCCATCATATCACTAACCCCAGGTTCTTAACCGTGCAGAGCCACATGGAACATGTGGTCGGTCCACTCGGAGTAAGGAGAGTTAGAGATAGGCCAATTGAGGCTATCTGTACACGAATAAACAGAAATATAGTCTGATCACGAGATAAGAAGGTTTCAGCGTTGCAAAAAGAGAAGAATTGGAAGCGCAGAAACGGGGCATCGGCGTAGCGTGGGGCGAGTAGATAATGTTCGGCGTAAATGAGCTCCATCAGTGGCCCAAACAGTCTCTTCTCTCCGAGTCGGCGTCAACCCCACAAAAAAAGCCGCATAAGGGGCCGGCTATCACGGGCTCGGCGTATTGAAGTTTTCAACTCACAATTTTCAAAATTCGAAGAGACAGCTGACTTGATGTCGTGCATCAATGTTCGATTGTTTGGCCCACTTCCATGGGCTGAGGATAACATCTCGCCGAAGCAACACATCGGACCAAAACGTCAAAGATTCATGATGAAATTCCTCTGATATAACAGCCGCCTTAAGATCCCGAGATAAGAAAAACTCACAGCAGTCGATAGCTCAAGTACGCTTCACAAAGATGGCACAAGATGTCTTGGATCTTTCGGGTTTACAAACTGAGGCGATCAATGAGCGCACCAGCAATATCGATAGAGTTTCGACTCTGCAGATGTGCTCTATGATAAACGACGAAGACAGAACAGTGGCGGATAGCGTTACGGCATGCTTAGAAGACATTGCGCTTGCCATAGACCTGTTAGTTCCTCGTGTACGCGCTGGTGGGCGAGTGGTGTATGTTGGAGCCGGAACTAGTGGCAGGTTTGTATCTCTGATATAACGAAAATTGAGTCTCGAGTCTTAAAAAAACTGTTTTCTAGGTTAGGAGTTCTAGACAGTTCTGAGATTCTACCTACCTTCGCAGCGCCCCCAACACAATTCGTCGGCTTGATCGCCGGAGGAGATGCAGCTATTCGAATGGCACAGGAAGGTGCAGAAGACAGCGTTGTAGCGGGCAGAGATGACCTTGCCGCGATGAGTCTGAATGGTGACCAGGATAGCATTATCGGAATTGCAGCATCCGGCCGCACGCCTTACGTTCTCGGCGCACTCGAATATGCGAAAAGCTTGGGTTGCCTCACACTGGGAGTCGCATGCGTATCGCCGTCAGAAATGGGTCAATCCGGCAACGTTGATGTTATGATAGCACCTTTACCTGGTCCAGAAGTCGTCACTGGGAGTACGAGACTGAAGGCGGGAACTGCCACGAAGCTGGTATTGAATATGCTGAGTACTGGTACTATGATTAAGGCTGGAAAAACATATGGGAATATGGTAAGAGATATTCAGAGACATTCTACCCTAGAGTCGCATGTTAATATCTCTTCACCCACAGATGGTCGACCTCATTGCATCAAACCAAAAACTCAAGCAAAGATCTCGGAATATCCTTCGAAAAGTCAGCCGACAGTGCTCAGCTATGACAGATCAAGATCTGGATGATCTGCTGGCCCGCTGCGACGGCAGAGTGAAAGTCGCACTTGTCGTTGCGGAGAAAGGGATTTCGGTAGGAGAGAGCAGGGAGCAACTTGAAGCGGCTCAAGGCGTTCTTGCCAAGGTCATCGCGACTGAGGATGCGGTCCGAGTCAAGAGACCTCTGGTAAATGGATACAAACATCATCGGTCAGTTCTGTGTATTGATGGGGGAGGGTCAAAATGTGCTGCCGTGGTAGGAGATTCAAGCGGCAGCATAGGGAAAGGAGTTGCTGGACCTTGCAATTTGTTAGTTCTCATACCCTCCTTTTTGATCTTGAGACATGTGCTAATAACAGTAGGACGGATGGCAATTTTGAAGCCTCAGTGAATGCAATACTAACAGCTGCGCGCGGAGCAATCAACGACATTGGAAAAACAACGAACCAAGTTATTGGCATCAATGGCATCAATGGTTCAACAGACTCACACCTGTTAGCCAATACAGAACACGACGTGTCATTCGATTCAATCTGGATCGCTACTGCCGGAATGGACCGTCCAGGGATGCGAGAACGCGTTCAAGCAGCAGTGACACAGAGTCTCAATTTGAATAAGTCGATTCAAATGCGGATAACCAACGACGTTGACCTGCTAGCTGCAGCTATGGCCCGGCATCCAGAAATCTCTTCAAGTTTGGTCGTCATAGCTGGCACTGGTAGCATCGCCATTCGCTATGCTTATAACAACACTGATATAGTACCAAGGCGCGTTGCACGCGCTGGCGGATGGGGCCATCTCCTTGGGGATGAAGGTGCTGGATATGCAATTGGAAGGCAAGCCATCCGGAAGACTTTGTTCTCATTAGACAATATCAACCTTTCTGAGCGGAAATCCGGTCTCAGTTCACTGGAATTGAAGATAGTCAACTTCTTCTCTACTTCCTCGTCTGGAAGAAAAGACGATGCTCAGAGCATTGACCTACTCAGCAATGTTCTGATGGCGAGCGATGACAAAACCGCCAAGAGTCGAATCGCAGGCATCACGCAAACAATTCTGGATTCAGCTGGATCTGGAGACGCCGAAGCAGTGGACATTATTGCTCAGCAGGTATCCGATTTCGTCGACAACACTTTAAGTCGTCTACTTGACCCTCAGTCGCATGGGTATGTGGATCCATCGAAATGTGGTCTCATTCTTTCCGGAGGAGTGATGCTTCATAGTGTCTATCAAACCATATTTCAACTTGCCCTAGCCAAACGCAACATTCGGTTTAACTATACGGAAGCAGTACCTAATGCGACGCTGGTCGGAGTTGAATACTTACTAGCATCGGATACTCTTCAACCTCTGCCGAATGGTGTACATTGACAATGAATTTTTGTGTTATAACTGCCGAGTCCTGCACACCTAATATAGACATAGAAAGTTTTGAAGCCTCAAGGCGGCTAGCCAAGGGAGCTTGTAATCTAATAGTATTTTGTATAAATATTTTCAATCCAAAAGGTTCAACAGCTCTTCTTTCGAAAAGCCCTAAGATGCCCAATCCGCAAGAGTCCCGTTCTTTCTCCATAAGCTTCCTCTGCACGAAGCCATCAAGAGAATCTCTCTCTTCAACAGTGAGCAATTTCAACCTATCCTCTAAATCACCATCCCCAAAGAATCGACGGTCAATTTTTGCCCAATACAACTTATCAAACGCCCAGCTTCTTCTTGCGGCATGGCATACCCAGAAATCCCCATTCTGCTAGCTTTCTAACATATGCTGTGAAAGTCGATTGTCCTGGGTCAGAATTCCCCTTTTGATCAAGTTATCTTCTCGCTTCTGCATTTCTTCCAGGAATACTAAAAGCCTTTTTTGGTACGTTCGTGCCCAATCATCGAGGCCCTCGTCCCAGTACTCAGGCCGCTCTAGAAGTAACCATGACGGTGGACTATACACGAATTCGACTGGGGCAGCATACGTGAATTTCCTGTCGATTGCCCCTACTACTTTGAAGTCTTTTTGAGAATTTGCGGGTACATTGGCTGGTCGGAAGTCATCGCAAAACAGTTTGAAAGGGCCTTTATCGTGTGATATAGACCCAAGCCGATTCTCTTGTGCCAATTTGCGAAACAGACATCTGACAATATATTTTCGTCGACAGTCTTCAGCAGACTCTATTGCATCATTGAGTCGATATGTTAGGTGAGTTGTATGCATTTCAGCAAGTGCCAGGAAATATGCAGATGCGGTTTTGAAAGTGCTTTGTGGTAGCAGATGCGGAGGAATATTCCCAAGTTGAATAAGTTCGTTCATGTTGATTGTCAATGGACGGTGGGTAGTTACCCATTCATCATCAAAGTCGTCATCTTCCTGGTTTGTAATGCAGCCGATCTCTTCGAATGATTTACTGGCCAGCTGAAGCAAGAAATCCGACATGTCACTGTATACTGATCGGAGTCGGTCTTCATCAATATTAGGATCTAAAATGCATCGTCATGATCTTGGAGACGCCGCGTGTTTAGTGCGTCAACAAGATCCGAATCATTCTCAATATATTCCATGACGATGAAAGGGACAAGTCCCGCCGGACTTTGGTCTGTCGTACCGTAATGTAGAACATGAGGTACACGTATGCTTGTGTGTCGCTCGATAAATCTCAGATCAGATACCTCCCGTTTGACTTTCTCTTCAGGAAACATAGAGACTCCGGGAATTGGAAATCGGGTAATAGCAGAACCACCGTCCATAAATTTCGTACGGAACATCAAATTGAACGACCCTTTCTGTGGATTGAAAAGTTCTTCTGCTGGGCCCCCTCTATGCTTGATTATGAACCGCCAATCTCTCGGAGGACCTTTTCGTCGAAGAGTGCATCTTTCCAGGCTTTAGCAACATCGTCGCTTCTATCCCATGCGAGATCGTCAAATTTCATGCGCCGCACTGTAGTAACGGGGTTGATATTATTAGATTTCATTGTGGATACAAGCTAGAAGCATGGTCTTGAGGTTATCAGATAGTCGGTGAGTGTCGTATAGGTGCTGTTATCGCGGGGTGTTCTCGGAGTAAAGACTGACCCACCCAACATTAGGTATCATTTCCTTGAAAGCTCCCACGTATCAGCGATCGAACCTCCTCATTTTGGAGGGTCCGGAGTGACTCTCTCATGGTTTGGAATAAAATCCGTGCGGTCCAGTAATCTTTAGCTAGCCCACACCTTGAATACCTATAGCGGTTATAAATGTCAACAAAACCATACAGATATTTGAAAACGACACATGGTCGGATACCTAATTCATTCAAATACAGTCAAGATTCTCCTTTTTTGTTGGTGATAAAATTTGATAGCATCACTATTGCACATATTAGAGATGAAGGCTCTCACTATATTCGCCCTTCTCACGAGCGTGGCATGTGCTAAACACACAGTCAAGACTGGTCTAGATGTTTTGATTGAATGCAATTACACTCAGCTAGCAGGCAGAAAAGTTATCGTACTCACCAATCCGACAGGTGTGACACCAGACTTGGATCTTGGAGTTGATGTTATGTTCAACTCTGGAGCGGTTGATCTTGTTGGTGTCATGGGCCCCGAGCATGGTTTCAGGGGTACGGCTCAGGCTGGGGGCTCAGAAGGGACTTTTATTGATCCAGGAACTGGTTTGACGGTTTATGTACGTTTCCCCGGCGGGAAATCTCCTCGAATGAATTTCTAACAACTCCTTTTATTGTAGGATGCGTATAATGTCAACACAAGCACACTTGTCAGCTATATCAAGGAATCTGAAGCGGACACTGTGCTATTTGATATACAAGATGTCGGAGCTCGGTTTTATACCTGTCAGTCTATCACACAGGAGTTCAAACTTTTCGAAATAACTAATGACGAGCAGATACTTGGGCCATGTATGACACAATGGTGGCCGCGGCTATTACAAACGCTAGCTTTGTTGTCGTGGACCGCCCAAATCCCATCACAGGATTAAATGCATTCGGCCCAGTCCTCAATGAAAGCTATGCGTCTTATGTGGGACGGCGTCCTATTGCACAAGCCCACGGCATGACAACTGGTGAATTGGCATCAATGTTTGTTGGAGAGAATTGGATCCAGGAAGCTGCAAACGGTTCGGATCTGAACTTAGAGGTTATTCAAATGAAAGGGTGGAAGAGATCGATGACCTGGAAGGATACTGGTCTTCCCTGGGTTATGCCAAGTCCAAGTAAGTGGTCGAGCTCCCTATCAACAATAGAGCACTGCTGACATACGATTCCAAAGACATGCCCACTCCGGACACAGCTTTAATATACCCCGGTGCCTGCATGTTTGAAGGGACTAGTCTCTCCGAAGGACGTGGAACTACTCGACCCTTTGAGGTACAGTCCTGCATAAGCAACAAGCGGAACTAGACGCTAACTGGCTGTAGTTACTTGGAGCAATCTACACGAACGATTCATGGGTCGACAAGATGCGAGCTCTTGATATTCGCAATACAAACTTTCGTCCTGCTTGTTTCAGCCCGACAACATCAAAGTTTCAGTCGCAGACAGTGTGTGGACTTCAAAGTTATATCTTTCTCGATTCCGCCTCCGACCATGAGGAATTCGATCCGGTGTTCCTAGGAGTATCGTTGCTCTGGAGCGCCAAGCATCTATACACTGTCGGTGGCAACGACACAGGGTTTGGTAACACAACGCAAAGCTTCCATTGGCTTTTCAATGGCTCTAATAAGAGCCTGTATGATGTGGATGTGTTGACTGGTGGCTCTCTGGTTCGGGAAGGTATTGAGGCTGGACTGTCTCCGGATGAGATTCGCTCACAGTGGGAGGCGGACTTGCAGGCTTTCAAAATGAAGCGAGAAACTTATCTTCTGTATTGACGAGTGTGATGAGTCGGAAATTGAAGTGCCGGATGTAAGCTTGATCAAGCCAGACCTTGTAACCTAGGAGTTTGTTAGTTGAATTGAGGTGTCATTGGGTACTATGAAGAAGAAGAAGAAGAAGAAGAAGAAGAGGAAGAGGAAGAAGAAGAAGGAACTGCATCCCGTGACATCCCAAATAGGAAGGAGGCACCTTCCCCGCAGAATGAGGAGGGAATGTATCTTATTGGCTGATCTGAAAATTGGGTCTTATTTACTGCGCCAATGAAATATCAGCAGATTCAATTTATCGCGGAGTAATCGGAGTAATTGTGCATTTTCTCAACTCCATCCATCACGTCCCTTAATTGCTTCTATTGCTTGTATGTCATGATATGAAAAATGTCTACACCATCAAGCGCAACTAGGCGAGCAGTGGAGAAGAATCGCATTCGCATCCCCTCGTGTGAGCCGTGCCGTTTATCCAAACTCGCTTGCGACCACAAGCGACCAGCATGCTCCCGTTGCGTCAATCGTGAGATCACTCAGCAGTGCGTCTACAGAAAGAATCCATTCAAGAGACATAGGCCGATTGTGGTCTCTGAGCAGCATCATGCGTAAGTCCCTACTTATCGGTGACCATCATCACCCGAGGAAAAGATCTAATCTTTATTAGACTTCCTACAAGCGTCCCGAATGGCATGTCGCCTGAGAGACCAGTGGCTACTTTTCAGATGAAACCGTATCCAAACCCCGGTTATCAAGGATCATCATCTCTCAAGACGGTGCTAGATAACCTCGGTGACCACCTAGCTGTCAGGATTGACACCTCCCGACCTCACGTTAACGACCAACAGTCATCCCGAGATGCTGTACTGCGGGCAGATAGCTCCAAGATGGTTGATGAAGGAGTACAGCTGTTAGAGACGTTTCTTGATTATCTTGCTGATGACGCTTTCCGACAACTTTTCTCCGAAGCGAAAGGGAATGGATTACAAACCCATTTGGGAACCTTCTTACTTTTCCCATTCTTTGAAAGCCTAGCGAATGAGATTGATATTATAAGGCAATCCCAAAATCGACAGGCGAGCTTGTTTGCACTATCACAACGTCTCTTCGAAAAGGCAAACCAACCTGTTGAAATTCATAGTGCCATGACTCTTGAGGAGTTTGCAGCCCAGTACACAGGTCTGAATCTGCGATGGGAGACGGTGGGCTTAATTATAACGTTGGCTGGGTACGCGCTATTACATATCAAAACCGCTATCCACATACTGACCAGTCAAGGATTGCTTCCACCGATATACGAGTTCCGCATCCCGCTTGCAAAACAGAAGAGGAACGTCAATTGCTCAGGACGAATCTTGTTCATTTGACCAACAAGTGTGTGGGCTTCTGTGATTCTTTGGACACTCTAAATGATATCACTATGATATTCATATATGAGAGTTTCCTTCTTGCTTCGATATTTTACGGTGATCAAAGTATGGCATGAAACGCACATCTCCATAGCTCGACTCTACTGACACATGTCATAGGCTTCAAGGCTTGGAGAAGACTTAATCACGCTTCCAGCGCACTCTTTGCAGACGGACTTCACGAGACTGTCAAGGAAAAGGAGTATCTTCCTTTCTTTTTAACTCAACTACGCCAGCAAATATTTGCCCGAATATATGGATCCGATATTAGTTTTGCTGTCTTTCTAGGTCGGCCTCCGCGGGTGAGTAAACGTTTCTGTTATACAAGTATGCCTCTCGACATCGAAGAGGATATATACAGTCTAGTAGGAGAGTCCTTGGACCAGGAATTAGCAAACTTGGACCGAAACGGTTGGAACACACTCGGCCAGATCAGAAAAAGTGCTGTCATCCGATGGACCATGATTACCTCTATGATTCGTGAAGATGCTTTGGAAACATTGCTAGGACGCAACCTCACCAATGTACCACAGCGAATCGGGTATGTTGTTGACTCCATTATGTTGCACGTCAAGTTAATACTAAAAATTTACTAGTGAGCTTCAAGCGAAGATTGACCATGCATGGAAAGAACTTCCCCTATTTCTCACTATTCCGACCCGAGACCTCTGGCTAAAAGGACGCTCCTGTCATGAGGTAGACACGTTGCATCAGATCCGTCTACTTTACCTCAATACCACATTTCTGATCGAATGGGCGGCTTCGCGGCATGGCCTTCAAGATACTGGTGCCTTGTTTGTCAATGCTAGTGAACTACTCTCATGGGTTATTGAAGCTCTAGTCAGGCGTGAGCAGTTATCTGAAATAGGTTTGATTTCTCTGGCATGGAGGGTACGTTGTAGTTAAGTCATACTCTTCGGTGTTTATGCCAAGTATTGATGTGTCCCAGGTCGCTTCGTGTGCTCTACCCGCCGCTGGTGCTATTGCCTGGTATCTCCTCCAGCCATCATCCCGCGTTGTCTTCAATCTCGATTCATCATCGAGACGACGCAGCATAGAAAACCTCTCAGTGCTCATTGCTCACATGGGCGTTTTACACGATCCTGGCGATGGCAACTATCAGCTCTTTTGTCATGCAAAAAGTGCTCTACAATCTGCAATGGACACTATTCTCAGTCCTCCAGATCCCGCCCAGCCTGAAAATTCCTTGGACATGCTTTCCTCGGCTGCACTGTCACCAGACTGGATTTTCTCTGATTATCTGGGGCTTGGGGTTGATTCCTGGTGGGTGATCATTCACGTTGCATTCCTTGTAGAGACTTGACTAATTCTTGACAGGATCGGTCTTCCAGATCGTGGGTCTTTTATGAGGATGGATGATAATATGCCGTATTAAGTTATTGATATTGATGCATTGGTATGAAGCTTCCAATATTTTTATCTGTACCGTAGGAGATATTTGCAGTTATACACAGTTCTATGTATCTACAAGTGTACCGAATGTATGAATCCAGGATCCCATTCGGTGCGTCCTGAACTCAACCCTTACAACGGCGGAAACGCAACATCGAGCCCCAAACTCTTCCCAACCCAATAACCCACAGCCTCTCTCACAATATTATTACTAGACCACCGCCTAGACGGATGCACCCGATTACTAAAATGCAACCAAAAAGCATTATACGTCCTATCAATCACCAATGTCGTCCCTGTAAACCCCGTATGACTAGCAGTCTGCAAACTCCTCATCGGCCCCGCGGTATAATACTGATTCAACTCAAACCCTAACCCATGCTCATCCCCCGGAAACCGGGCATTGAAATTTGTGAAAATAAGATCCACAGCTGTTTGGGAGAGGATTTGTTGACCGGCATACGTGCCGTTGTTGAGGATCATTTGGCAGAATGCTGCTGTGTCGCGGACGGTCGAGAAGAGGCCGGCATGACCTGATACGCCGTCTAGGGACCAGGCGTTTTCGTCGTGGACTGTGCCGCGTACTGGTTGTGGGCGCTGTGGCTCTGCGGGTCCCAGGACGGCGATTTGGAATTCTTGTGTGGCTGTGCGGTAGTAGTTGGGCGTCTGGGGTGTAAAGCCTTCGATGTTGCCTCGGTTGAAGAAGGTGGATGTCATTCCGAGTGGTATGGTGAAATCATAAATAAGATCATCCAAGGCGCGTCCAGTGACGGTCTGAATAACAAGGCCAAGAGACATAAAGTTGAGATCTGAATAGAGATATGTGCTGCCGGGAGGATTGATAATCTTCTGCGTCAAAATTGCATCAACCCGTTCCTCGTAGGTCGTGTAGTTCGCAGAGAAGAGAGATGGCGATGGATCAGCATCGAAGCCGCTTGTATGCGTAAACAGCTCCAGGATGGTGATATTTTCCTTCCCATTCGTCGCGAACTCTGGTATATAAGTTGCAACAGTGGCATTGAGCGCGATCCGACCGGCATCAAGTTCCCGCAAAGCAGCTACGGCGGTAAACAGCTTCGTGAGACTTGCCATGTCGTACACTGTGTCAACAGTGGTATCTTCTTGCAGATGGTGAGGTAACTCGGTGCCGTTGACATCGGCATAGAGATTTCTCTTCCCCACGGCAAATTCGCTGACGATGACACCGTCGCGAGCTACCAGGGTGACAGATCCGGGCTCGATGGGACGGATTTGCTGGTACGAGAACCTACTATAGTTGGCAGCATGTGTATATGCGCTGACGTTTTGGACCATCTGGTGCAAAGGCGCTGACGACATGCCGACGGATTCTGGTGGGCCGTATACCAGTACGCCATCATTGTTCCAGGTTGGACTGGCAGAAGCAAGGCCGATTGAGGCAATTGCCAATGCAAGCCTGGCAAAGGCCATAGTAGTTCTCATGATGATATGTGCAATTGACTTCTGTGATTTAAATTTCTCTTCTCAGCTGATATTGCCAAGTCTGGGGTACCTAGGTATGTTTCTCGGATCATCGCCCATTATTTATCTACACAAACCCAGTGAGCGCTGTATCATAATCTCGGAGTACTTGACATATAGTGCACGCTTCCCCGCTTAGTTTTGTTGTTTCGGCGAAAAGGCGTACAGTTTACTCCGAGAGAGAGATAAGAGATAGACAAAATGCGGAGTACAATAGACTCACATAACGGCTGTAACCGCCATTGCTTGAAGCTTATCGTTCATAATAACCATTTAAATGTACAGTAACTCTATCGGTATTAGTATGACTATGGACACAGACCTGCGGATATTTGTCTTACATAGGCAGTTAGGTATGGGTACGAAGTCGGCATGATTCACTCCGATTGATCACGACTTAAACCATATGAGCAAGTACCATCGTTTAGTCTGGGAAGTCGAATGAAGATGAACCGTGAGATTTCTCGGTCCTCTTCGACTGCGAATACGTTGTTTTGTAAAATTTCGATAGTCCTATTATGGTGACATCGAGCAATAGTGGCACAATGAAACATTTGGACAGAATCCGATGAGAAGAGTGGGCGGAAATGTTTCAGACTTACATGCATTATGTCCCTGCCTTGTCATGTCTCTTCTGCAGGGGTCTTGATAAGAATCAATATATTGACCCTCCAACGCAAGGGTACACGAATTAGGGTTAGGTTTGTATGGGTTGGCGGCAACTTAGGGCAAACCCCGCCAAAATCATGAAGCATTTATTCTATGGAAATGGGGATCGCCTTCAAGGAGCAGTTGATTCATTTGAGAAAAAGATGTCATTAATGCTTGAGAATCCTGTTCCTTGCATCTTTTGTTGATAAATCAACTAGGGCAGAATAATGAGGTTGCCTGATTCTGCTTAACCTATATGGCGCGATGATATAGATGTCCTTCGTCATTGCCTTGTGAACCTATATATAGACGCTCAGTCCAGTTGCCTGGTACCTAGGTACTTCAAGTTGTTAAGCCAACATCAGCAAACAATCAAGATTCTCATCTGTGACCAAAAAGCCAAAAAGACGATCCTCAACCTTCAAATTTGAACATCCAGCCCACGAGACAAAAAATGGCTATTACCGCTATCACCGTCTGCGACAAGGTCGAAACCTACCAAGCGGCTCTCATGGGCCTCTTTTCTGGCAAACCCGAAGATACCGAAACGGATCTGTCAAAGCTACTCCATCCCTCTTTCACCCAACGCGACGACGACGCAACCCGCGACTTCGCCGGTTTCGTTGCACACATTAGCCATATTCGCCAGGTGCTCAGCCCTGACAGCGTCGAGTTGAAGGTTACCAAACTCCTGCGTGATGGTAACCAATTGGCTGAAAGACACACCTCTACGATGAAGATGCCCGACGGAACCGTTCGCAAGGCGGAGACTTTTCTGTTTGGAGAGCTAGCGGAAGATGGACGCATTGTTTCGATTGTTGAAACTGTTAAATCGAGCTAAGTCGTTAGTCAGGCTGACGAAGGCAAAATCATCTTTACGATAGATTCCTGGTCGAAAATCTGCAGTGTCGCGGTGCTATCAGACGTTGGTTGGAGGACAAGATCGAACATAACTGGATTCGCGTCTCTCGGATTGAAATCAAGAACAATTATAGAGGAAATCAATCTTGTTCGAACTCTTATATGCTTGCAGCATGATGGAGCATTCCAATATAAGAATATAGTGTAAGGCCGTGGAATGAATGACATTGCGGATAGCTTCATGTACCGGAGGCACGTGATCCACGTGACCTCGGCTAGGCTAGTTATCATGTCTTAGTCAGCAGAACACCTAACTATCTTGAAGCAGCAGCGGCGCGGCTTCCTAAGGGGCAGCGAATAGCTGCGAACAATATATACACCTACGTTTTACTAGCCATACCCCTGACCCCGTACTACTACGCTCTCGAAAACCCCTCTTACATATAGCAAGCAATTATTCAATGTTCTTTGGGAGTAGACTTTTCCGTAGAACATAAGAACTTAAATGATAGCTCGAGAAGATTCAAGACCTGGCAGCTCCCGTCCTGGTACGTGTATACTTCACGGCTCCGATTTTTTCGTTAAGGCATAGACCAACAGAAAGTGCTCAGGATTTGACCAAACTTAATCCTTGTACTGTGTAAAGGCATCGAGATTAGGATTGACCTTTTTCGAATCCTTATTTAAACATTTGACATTGTCTGCAAAGAGAAAAGTAGAGATCGTTGTCATAAATGTGGTTATCAAAGCGATGATACTCATCGATAAGGCTACGATTATTTTTGTTATACAAAATTACAACAGAACATTTCATGGATGGTAAAATCTACCGTATACCGTACGGTACTGAAATCCTCGTATTAAACACTGAAAGCAATGAAGCATACTAATGCAGGGTCCAGCTCCATTGTGGTGAATTTTTCACGCAGTGTGAAGAACGAAATCTTGTGGGCTCTGTGGAGCTAAAAGCGACTCTAAATCAATAGTTCGATCTAGGAAAACTTGGTTGCTAACTTGCTAGAAGCTCATTCTTCGTTCGGTTTTTGGTCACGTATGAGTCGTATGATGGTATCCCGGAGACTCGGATGGATACGATCAGAATCGACGAATCATATCAACAATCAGCCACGTGCTGGATAGGATTGTGCTATGTGCAATGGGGTAATTTTTTCCAGAGTTTAATGAAAAGCGCCATTTTCTCTCCTTTTTGAGTTTGCATAGATTGGTCTCTAGTTCGTATAGAGCCTTTGTACGGAGGTTGGAGTCAAAAGTATTGGCACACGCTAAATATTAGCGTATATGCTAAAGTACACTAGAGATGTATGTCATAATAAATTACAGCTAGAAACAACTCAAAGGTCTCTTATTCGTCTAGATAGCTTCTATCTAGCCCTTCTTAGTTAGCTGTAGAAAAAGAAAGCATTAAATTACTTCAAATAATGACTAGCGCATAGGCTAGAATTTAGCGTGTGCCAATACTTTGACTCCAACCTCCGTAGAGACTCAAGAGAAATGCGCATTATTGACTACGGAGTATCCACTCATCTAATCCGCTTGTGTATACCTTGGTACTACGATGGACCACTCCACAATCACCGTCAATCACATTGAAGCTGGAAAAGGAGCACCGTTTCCGTCGAATTGCAGGTGGAGATTGGTGGGCTATGGATAAGGATAGTCAACGCTAAAGATAGGAGAATCAATTGTCAGGGAAAAAGTTGGTAGTTGTTGTGAAAAGTCTCCATTTCGCCGATTTGCCCTTCGGTGAGGTCCACTACAGCCTTGCCAGTCGAGAGATAAGTCGTATTCAACTTTGGAGATAGATCTTGCTTGCATTTGTGGATCGTGTCGGGGTATTTACTAAGTTCTTATCCTTACTCCGAGAGTACTCCGTAAAACGGAAGAAGTTGAAGGTCATGATCTAGATTTCGTCTATTCAGGTCTATGAGTCTTATAATAAAACTTTATAAATATTTCAGGTATATACAGAAAAACATTAAAGTGTCGGTGCTTCCGGACCCTTCACTTCCCACCCATGAGGCTGCGAAATAGCTGGTTCCTGTCGTTCTTCAGCCTGGATGGTCACCGTAATGTCCTGCCGAATGCGCAGAGCGCGATCCGAGCCGTCGTCGCTGTTCAAATCTGCACTTTCTGAGTCTGCTTGCGTAATACTCAAACCGCTAGCATTCTTCTGTGACTTTGTTGCAAACTCGTTCATATCGTAGTGCGGAGTAGATTGTATCAGGCTGTTCATGCCATAGGTACGGGTTCCTTTGGATTTGTTTGCAGAACTGAAAGGCATCGAGGGGTGGTATCGGTCTGCTCCTTTCCTTGAGCCGCCAGTCCAGCTGTTGAGTATATTTGGGAAGATGTCGCGCAAAAGGGACCAGATGAGCGGTAAGTTGGTAACGAGCACTTCGACTGTTGCCTCACGGAAATACCAATTCATGTAGACGTAGGATATCAGACTCGGTACCAGGCAGTAGATTTTGGTCAGAATAGCGGCCACAATAACGAAGGCACCCATGCCGAAAAGTAGGACCAAAATCAGTTTTTGTCTGAGGGGTAGCTGAATCTTGATCAGTAGTGGAATGGCGACTAGTAGCATGAAGATGTCGGCGGTGATAGAGAAGCAGGCTTGGACGATTTCGTAGTGCTGGTAACTTGAGCATTGTGCTACGTATGTCAAGTGTCAGTAATTCCAATGCCGCATTCCTGAGAATGAATTCAATATAACGTACGGTTCGATGTAGGAACTGCCCAATAATTTTGTAGCGGAATACAACTTAGGAAGAGACACAATTCCACCGCAACGAAACCGACGGCGACATAGGCAGCGCAATAGTATATGAGTCGTTTCTGAGATAATCCGTCGCTATAGAAAAGAAAACTTAGTACCCGTGCACAAGGCACAAATGCAGTTGATAGCACATACGTAATACGAGCATATATGACCAACATGCAGGCTTTGCAGCTCCACACGCAGAGAATAAAGGCATGTTCAGAGACAAACACCCATTTACTCCCTCGAACCCTTTCTGCATAAGTGCTCGGTGTCAAGTTTGCAATATCCTCATCTGTCATCAAATTCGATCCTCCTCCGTTTGCGACTTCGTTAAGCGCAACACACAATATGGTGTACCAAATTATGCTAAAGACCATGAGATAGTCGTCGACTTGAAGGTTGCGGATTCCGAGACGTCGAATACGAGCGATGCTATGACATCGGATGTCAATAACAATATGCTGACATTGTACTACCCCTGATGCAAAGATGGACTTTGACTTACAATCGTAGGGCAGCCCCCAAGACACCAACACCATATAGCGCCCATGTTTCCTTTGAAAAGTCTTCCCCAAACGCTCTTGAAGACATCTCGAATGACTCGGTGAGACGACCGCAGTCGACTTTGTTTCTTTATTCCTTTTGTCGGGTTGATGCTGACTTGGCAGTCTCACAAAGAGTTGTATGTAAGTCGAGACAAATTAGGCCATGGACTCCATCAAAAGTAAGACAAAAAGGCTGAAGAGTCAAATATATCGGGGCGTAGTTATAATCCGGACACGCTAATGGCAATTTTTCAAGCCAAGATAGGGTTTAGCCAATATATCGTGGCATTGGTTTAAACCGTACAAACCCCGATAGCGCAAGAAAAGAAAAGGTCTATGTTTCGAGAATATCTGTTAAATGCTTCTGTAAAGGCAGACTCAAAAGTTCGATAAGTCAATAAGCCAACCTTTGAAATTGTCCCTCGACACATCTCAGTTTTAGTACCCACAAGGATGATCAGGCTTCCGATTCCATGGTAGACCTCACGGGCCATTTGTTCATGGACTATCCTATCTCTCGGTTTGATCACCACAATAGACGACCCAGATAATACTCGTCCCAATCAAGGCCGTCAATAGCCGTCTAGAGTCAAGACAATACTACTAGTACTACGTAGTCTAGTACTTGCGTTCTAATTTCTTGCAAACGAAGCGCTGATCTTGGCACTATCTCCACCAGACTTTAGCTGGAAATACTATGTACGTACTGAGTGAATTTCGTAGGCATCGGCTTCTATCCAGTTTTAGCGAGCAGGTCCGCTCGGTTCCTTGCAGTTGCATGATGCATCAGGAAGCCTGCGAGAGTGAGTTCGCCAAGCAGCCACTTTCCTCGTATTTTTAACTTTTCTAGAACTTATTTAGATTCCTTCGAACCTCGGAAACTTGTACGTACGTATTGTATGTATTGTAATATTACGTACGTATTTTGAGGCATCAATACGCGACGCTAAAATGGATCTCGATCGCCCGGATCGTCGGTTGGCTGAACCTTAAAATTGGAAATTTCTTTTGCGGACTAGCGGGGCACAGCATTGGCCAAAAAGGGATCCATACGTCCGGTTTCTTATCAAGCGAGGGATTTTTTTCTGAAATTGGCCTGGGTGTCTCTTGGCTGCATAGCAAAATACTTACTATTTGGGCTAGTTCACGCGTGATACGTACGTAAACTACTCCGTACGGAGTACATGCCACATGCATCGTGAAAATTCTGTTATGCTTGACTAGGGTTATAAGGAGCTTAATAACTTTATTTTGTTGAAAGGTTGTAGCTGTAAAAACTCTTCGAAATATCGTATCTTTGAGATAAAACTTAGGCTGTATGATTCGTCGTAACTCGTACCAATACCCTCATGGGCTGTTAAAATGCGAGTTTGTACCAAGGATCGCATACAGCTCAACTGACGGTCTGGCCATTGATGGCGTTAATGTACGTAAAGTCTGGGCGCAATCTCCACCACGTTGAGCGGCAACTGAGCTAGGCACACCAAAATCGGAGGGCATTGTCTGATCTTTAAAAGTTTAAAGCGTATATAATTCTTGTATAGATATACGTAATTCGTTTGCTATCATTCAAATGAATCCGAAGGAGACAATTTCATTGTGTCAATTGGATGTTCGATCCAAACTTGAATATGCTGCTTCATATTTAAGTCTTAGGGCCTGTAGGACCCACCGGCCGGTGTTTGAGTGAGGGTGATTCGAAATTTCAAATCCCCAATGAGTTCTTATTGATGTTATATAATGATCGGCCCCCTTTCTTACACGATCGTGAGGACCCAGGGTTCATGACGACTGACTACGTGCTTGATCGTCTAGTCCGTAGCACGGCGACCCATGGCCTTGCCATGTGTTGTGCGTGCAGTAGCATACAGCAGTGCTACATGGCTGGATAGGTGGTTTATTTACCACTTAGCGTGACTTTTCCTATTAAATCACACGCCGGCGGAGGTTTTCCCAAATTAGTATGGGGAGAAAACAGGGATCATTAGCATGTGGCAAAGCGAGTACGTACTATGTACTCCGTAGTCCGTACAGTTAGCGAGCAACATTGACGAAAAGGTCCTTTCTCTATCTTGAGACGTACTAGAGATAAGCACGATTCGTCATTCCATGACCAGTAGATATGACAACCTTTATGTCTTTTGCTCTCGTGTCTGATACTCTCTATGTGCTACACCAAGAACCGAGACAACCAAAAAGAGGCATCTGTTGAAAATTCCCTTTTGGAACTAGCGTAACATCAAGAATCCTAGCGTACCCACCGTATCCCGCCAATCATAGACCATCAAAATTGGCCACCGTGACACTGCTCCATTTTTTGTCCTCAGCTTCACACTCTTCCATTCTTTCGTCTCGTCCTTTTCTCAGCCCCAGAATGCTCCATGGAGACTGCGAAACCCCAATAGAGTTGTGGCTCTCGTGCTGTGGTCGTATTTTCAATCTGTGGAAGGGATATCATTGGCTGAACTCCCTCTACTTTAACCTTTCCTCCCCATAACGATAGCAGACCCAGTTTAGATACGGGAACTCCAGGTTTCGATGTTTATATTCTAGCACACCTATCGTCTCGATTATTTGCATGTCCTTCGAAAACCTCCTCTCACTGTCTTTGAGGATCTTGTGCCTTGCTACGGTTGATTTGGCCTAGATTTCAATTCACGTTGACAGTCTGACATATCGAAAATTCACGGGTTTGCAACATGTCGGCTGATATAGCGCACAAGAACGTCGACGCCGAGGAGGCCCCGGTCGACGACAAGGCTGTTGGAGATGTTGTCAATGCCTCCGGCCACAAGCAGGAGCTTCAACGCAACTTCGGTCTCTTGAGTATTTGTGCCATTGCAGTGACAACGGGTAACACCTGGATTGCTCAAGGTGGCAGTGTTGTAAGTATCTACCTGTCTGTTAAACTTTATACCAGTGACTTATTTCTAACGTTTTGATAGACTATCAACATCGCCAATGGAGGACCTGCCGGTATCATCTACGAGTTGTATGTTTATCACTCATCTTCCAGAATTGATTTATTTTTGTCTAACCTTCAATTCAGTATTGCGGTTTCGATATGTTATTGGCTAGTTGCCGCTTCAATTGCTGAATTGGCATCTGCTATGCCTTCAGCAAGCGGAGGTATGTTCATTGCTCTCACCAGATTGCAAGGTTTTCAAACTAAGTTCATTTTCGTCTAGTGTACCATTGGGCATCCGTAACTGCAGGCAAATATGGCCGACCCTGCGGATGGTTCGCTGGCTGGTGGAATATGCTCGCCTGGGTCTTTGGAGCAGCATCCATGTCCTCCATTCTCGGAAATCAAACAGTCTCGATGTACGCCTTGTTTCATCCTGACTTTGAGCCCAAAGCATGGCACGTCTTTGTCAGTATGCTCATCTGCACTTGGATCTGCTGCTTGACTGTTCTGTTCGCCAACAAGGTTCTTCCTCAAATCGGTAACCTCGGCATGATTCTCATTCTTGGTGGTGTGTTTATCACCATCGTTGTCTGTGCTGTCATGCCACATGTCAATGGAGTGGGATACGCTTCGAATGAGTTTGTATGGCGTAGCTGGACGAGCGACACAGGATATACCAGCCAGGGGTTCGTTTTCGTTGCCGGTATGCTTAACGGTGCATACAGTGTTGGAACCCCTGATGTTACTTCGCATTTGGCCGAAGAGATTCCTCAGTAAGAGACTTACATTCCACTTCCATATACTATCTCGTGCTAACTGGGTCTTTCCTTTACAGCCCGAGTAGAAACATCCCGAAAGCCGTATTGGCCCAGATGTCAGTTGGATTCATTACAGGATTTCTCTACATGATCGCCATGTTCTATTCCATCCAATCCCTCGATGATGTCTTGAACAGCGTTTTCGGTTTCCCTCTTGCCGAGATCTACCGTCAAGCTACTGGAAGCAGGGGCGGTGCTCTAGGACTACTTATTGTTGCATTCTTGCCTACCTTGATTACTTGCATTGGCTGCTACATCACCGCTGGTCGCACCCTTTGGACTTTGGCTCGAGACAATGCGACGCCTTTCTCTGGTTGGATGGGACATATCAATACTCGCTTGCACAACCCTTTCAATGCTACATTAGTATGCGGTTGCATGATCACCGTCCTTGCATGCATCTATGTCGGCTCGACTACTGCCTTCAACGCCTTTATCGGATCATACATTCAGCTCTCTACACTATCATACTTCACAGCCATCTTTCCCCACGTTTTGACCCGCCGATCTTTGATTACCCCCGGATACTTCCACATGAAGAACTCCGTCGGCTACGTCGTCAACATCCTGAGCTGCATCTACATCGTCGCCTTTATCATCATTTTCTGCTTCCCTTACGCCATTCCCACTAATGCTCAGTCCATGAACTATGCCAGTCTGATTACAGGTGGTCTTACCATCTTTATCGCTATCTGGTGGTTCGTTCGTCAGCGTGACTATGTGGGACCACAGGCTATCCCGCTCACTGATCGGAAAGTCGCGGATGATGCCAAATGAGGATACGATGCCAGATGTTAGTTGATCTTGGATGATTTGAGTATCCCCGATGCATAAGAATAATCCGTTATTCGGTCAAAGCCCTTCCGATAGAGCCTCTAAGGCTTCTGTACAATCACATATATAGACACCACATAATAACTTTATCACTTCAAATTTGAATAATAAAGTCCACCAACTACTTACCGAGCAGTCATGTCAATCTCTTAACTTGTTACAAGATAAAGCTTGCATAGTCAATCTCAAGCAGACTCTTCCTTAGTATCTTTGAAAATGTAAGATGCAAACTGAGGCGGAACAGTGCCACCAAGGATAGTAGCAGTGTCAAGAAACGAATTAATCTCATCTTCCTCCTCATCCGAAAGAGAAACGTCCTGAGCAGCCCAGTTTTCTTCAAGATACTTGATCTTCTTCGTACCTGGGATGGGGAAAATATCATGCCCTCGCTTCAGTAACCATGCAAGAGCGAGCTGCGCAATAGTGCAACCCTTCTTGTCAGCAAAGGCCTTGAACTTGTTCACTGTCACCGTGTTTGTGGGCGCATTTTCAGCCATGAATCGTGGGATTGCGACGGGCCTAATGTCGGGTCCCTCGCCGATTCCTTCTCCTTTGCTGAAGGCGTCTGTGATCAAACCTCGACCTAGCGGTGTTGCGACGACTACTGCGACGCCGAGTTCGCGGCAGGTGGAGAGGAGGTCAGTGCCGGCTGTGCCTTCGATTTCACGAGAAAAGACCGAGTACTCGGTTTGTACAGCGGCGACAGGTGCGATCTTGTATGCTCGGCGGAGGGTGGTAGAGGATATCATAGACAAGCCGATGTGCTTGATTTTGCCTTCTCTTTAAGTCAGGCATATTAGTGAGACTCCAATAAGTGGGTTGCGAGTACTGACTTTTGTAGCTCTACTAAGGCACGCATAGTTTCTTCAATTGGCGTCTCGAAGTTGGCACTATGCAAGTAATCTAGAAATTGTTAGTATTTTCTCAACACTGTCCGCTTGTCAAGACGGGAAACCTACACAGGTCAATCGTGTCTACACCAAGTCTTTCCAAACTCTTTGCGCAGGCTTTCTTGCAATATGCCGCCGAACTATCAGTCTCGTACGCTGCGCTATGCTCCACATAACCAAACTTCGTTGCAAGGAATATCTGATCTCTCTTTCCAGTTCGCTTGAACCATTTACCAAGCAACTCCTCATTGTCACCATATTGACTTGAGCAAACACACTATCAGAGACGACGTGTCAAATATATGTATAGGAAGGAGGTCAAACTCACTCGGCAGTATCCCAGAAGGTTGCCCCTAACTCGACCGCTCGATCGAGTAGGACAAAGCGCTCTTCGTCACTTGGAAGTGCTCCATAGTGAGGCTGGGACATTCCCATTAAGCCAAAGCCTAGCGCTGGCACAAGAGGACCATTCTTTCCGAGGGGATGGACTTTGGTGGGCATATTTGCTGTTTAGATGGATGAACAACGTAAAACAACAGAAGTAGTTGTGGGCCGGGGATATATCTTGTGAATCAAGTCCAGAATCTTGATAATCTTGAAACTACGTCTGGCAGTTGACCACCCTTTATGGGCATTTCTGCCATGGCTGAGTTCTGAAATTGAGAAATTACCGAATATGGAAAGAGTGACATTGAAATCATCGTAGCCAATCAGCTTCCATATAATCCGAGATGCTGACTCAGCCCGCCAGCCAATCAAGGTGTGGCCGGTCCGAGGCAGCCAATCAAACACCATCACGAAAGGAATGAGCTGAATCGAATCTCTGTAGTAGCGCTACTAGTATGGGCAGGCTGGGTTCTCAACTATAGTCTCCGGCCAGGTACGGCCAGATATGATAGTGTAGAATATAGAATTAAAAGATAAAAGTAGCTAAAGATAGTCGATACCGGTCCGGCCGGCGGCTGGCGCCTTAGTTCCCATCTTTTATCATGTCTCTCACCTCCACGCTACCTCACCTCTTACTTACTAAAAGATCAAGAGTAGACAGTGTCTTGAATAATATGACAGTATTCAAGGAACTTCCATGTCATACCCAAGGCAATATCAAGGCAATATCTAGAGTGGATCGATATGTCGAGATATAAACCGGAAAAGCTAGCAACGCCCTGCTACTTCTCTTTGATGTAATCGTCAGGTACAGGATCAACTTGCCTCTTCGCTTGAGGCACAAAGTTAAGATACAATGCAAATAAAGCCGCAGAACTCCAAGACGCGATCGCGACACAGTAAGACCAGGGTTCGCTGTGACTTTTAGAAGCAGCATACTGCACAAAGGGGGAATTCCACCGCCGCATATAGCTGCGGCCATGAGAGCAGCAAATGTTTTTGCATGCTGCGCTGTCCCACGCATTGAAATTGCAAATATAATAGGGAAAATGCCACTCTCAAAGAAAAAAATAATTGTAGCCATGGTAGCAGCAGTTAGACCCGTTGTGTGCATACAAACAGCTCCAGAGATTATTGTACTAATATATAAGATGAGTAGTATCCTTCGAGGCTTCAATAGTCGTGACATTATTAACGCTGTTAAAAGACGCCCGACAACGAATAGAGCATTTCCGATGGATTCACATTCGGTTCTAGTGAGAGGTGACCTTGAAAGCCCGAGAGGCCATTTGTCAATCAAAGCAACTATAGCGACATGTGGGGAAACGAAAGATGGTCGTCAAAAAATGTGTGCCTTACCTTGGTTTAGAATAGATCACATAATCGCTGAAGCTAACAACATGTGCTTGTTGCCCCATTTGATAAAAGAATTGTGACCATATTCCCACTCCGCCGGTGACATAACAGGTCCACATGCCCCAGAGTTTGGCACAATTTTCAGGACGTTGAGCAGCCAATTGTCTCAAATCGTTGTTTGGTGCTTCAGGTAGAGGTAGGTAATAGAACAGAACTGAGAGGAGCACAGAGAGAAAAGCGATAGCAAGATACGCCCACTGTGAATGAATGATATCAATAACATCGACGTGGGTGGTACTCTTGAACAAGAGCCTCTTAGCAATTTCCTGAGCACAGATGTTGCCAACACCCTGGAAGGACTGGGCGACACATAATCGTATATCCGAGTACTCTAGTGGCCCACAAACAGCAACAAAAAGGTTTCCTGTTGTTTCTAATATGGATAGTCCAGTTCCTATCATGCAGTTGGATATGAAATAAGTTGGTAGAGATCTTAAAACTGATGCCGGCCAGAAAAGGAGTGCTCCACAAGCATATATATAGAGATTAACAATAAAAGCACCTGCGAAGCCCAGATTTTTTAGGAATACTCGGCCAAGTAGAATGCCTCCTATTAGGTAGCCTCCATAATAGGCTGCATGGAATCCCCTTGTCGTCAACGGGGTTAGGAAACCCCCGGTTATGAACGTAGGAAATAGAAGAAGGCCATATGCAAACCCCCATAAAAAGAAAAGAGTGCAATATAGCACGTTAGGAGGGAAAGACTTTTTTTTATTCAGCTTCGGAACCGATGCCGGCCTTTTATTCAGCACGTTGATGATTGGCAGTCCTTCTTGGAATTCATCCTCCGTTTGTCTCTTAGACGCCTGTGCAAGTTCTGTTTCTGCTACCGAACGAGATGTGACGACATCCATCATCTCACCCGCAACGCTTTGGCTTCTGGTAGAGGTCTGTTGGATATTTCCCACCCACCCCTCCACCTCCATCTCCCCCTCCACCTCACCCTCCCTCTCTATGTGACGCATTTCCTGTGCTTTTCGGAGCAGAGAAGGACTAAACCGAGTCGCAAGAGGCTTCAAGGTTGGAACGCAAGCACAGATTAATGTCATATTTACTTCGACACTCGACCACATGAATGCGAATGCCGCGTTCCCTATTTTGCGAAAATAGTCAATACATCGAGCAAGGCTGAAACGGGAATATTGCTTAGAATAACAAACAAGCATAGTCTTCATTGCCAAGCGTCGCTTGACTAGCGTTTGGATCTGTGAGCTGCAATATGATGATATGCTCAAGAAATCCAATGCGAGCGATATCCACCACAATCACAACAATAGCGACACCGAAAGTGATTACTACTATTAACTTCTGTCGAAAAGGTAAAGTCATCCGAGTTAATTGCAGGATAGGAATTAGCAGGATTGCCATATCTGTAACAATGTTATAGGGGGATGAAGCTATGAAGGATGGAAAGAGGCCAACACAGTGACCAATTTCGGTCTCAAACCTGAATCCTGCTGATACCGGATGGCAGTAGAAAACCTGATGGAGTGTTAGGCCTGTGCCCGCCACAGCAACCACAAGAAGTATCAGATAATTTGCGACATGAATGGCTTTCCGTCCATGAGTTAAAGCGAGGAAGAATATCAGAATGGAGCTTTTGGCAGTCATAGACGCCGCATCCTAAGAGACTGTAAGTTTATATACGTTATACAAGTAAGTCAACTTACGTAAAAGATTTCGAACGCATATGTCGCCTTATTGAGAGGCATTTCATCCTGCGGCTTGACTTCATGAAGGCCAAAGCCCTTACCAATTGCAAAGAACAGAGACGCTACCATGCCAAGATCGCACATCTGTTTTGACTATGATTAGCGGTGTACTGACTTGCTTGTTCGTCCAGGTGGCGTGTATTACCCATGCCAGAAGCATCAGATAGTCGGCTAATCTGAGCCTCTTCACCACAAAAAGACAGGTACACAAGTAGAGGCCCACGAAAGCGGTGCTTAAGGAGAAGAAAATGATTGATACTACCAGAATGGTACGTTTGCGACTTTCCATTTTTCCGAGATTGACAGAGCTGGCACGAGTGATTTTCCTGGGATTGATCGATAGCGGTGAGTATACAGAAAGAAAAGAAAAGCGCATAGTAATGGCGATGGCAAAGCCAGACTCAGGTAATCATGCTACATTGACGTTTCAAAACGTACATGACGGTGGCGTTGAGTCTCACCTGCACGGAGGCTGAAGGCAAGAGACTTATTCGGGGCAGCCACCGCCGCTTATCCGGGACATTGGACGATCAAACGAACACGCGCAACAACAGAAAAGTTGGGATAGGGGGAGACTGTAGTTCAGTAAGCGATGCCTGGGAGCTTGTATGTGTAGATATGGAGAAGGTAAGAGGAAGTCCGGTTGGGGCCAGTGGTAGTCTTGATATACAAATTTATAATAACCCTAACCCTAAGTCATCTATGGGAGAGACTCCAATGGGGTATAGTCTTATTAGCTATAGATGATTGGCCACTAAGCAAGTGGATTTGATTGACCCCCAAGTCCTTACAACAATCGAATATCAGTCAGTTCGCAATTCCTCGCTTTCAATTTCTTGGATCATCAGATTCTATCTACGTGTCAAACTTTCTATATAAGGGAGAAGCTCTACCATGGCAAAAAGTAAGGTCAGGACTGGCTGTCGCACTTGCAAGTAAGTCGTATCACGCAGATCGGATGCCTAAAGTCCCTCCACAACGCAAACCTCATGCAAGAGCAGGATCCGCAAAGTGAAGTGTGACGAAAGCTATCCCGTCTGTAACCGGTGCTCATCTACCGGGCGTACTTGTGATGGCTACGGAGTCTGGGGAGGCGGCGGCGATCGATCCAAGCAGGGTAGCCGTGATGGAGCTATCATAGCCCTGACTCCGTCATCTTCCAATGAAACCTGCAATGTTATTTTACCTCGACCGGGATACATTTCGTTCTTTGTGGCTAGTCGAGAAGACAAGGAGTGTTTTGATTGGTTTGAACGTCGCGCTTCGCCTAAGCTAAGAGGCTCATTCGACTCGGAATTCTGGTCTAAACTTATATTGCAGGCTAGTATCAACGAGTTGGCAGTCCGGCATGCAGTCTTGGCTGTAAGTTTTGTTCACCGGAGAGGCAGCCTTAATATTTTGGATACACGTCTAGAGGAAGAAAATATTGGTCAAGTGGAGCACGTTCCTCTACGATATTTTGCTAAATCCATCAACAACCTTCAACACCATTTATCCGCCAATACCCAGGCATCTTTGCGCATCGTCCTGATTACATGCATCGTTTTTACCACATTAGATCTTCTTCGAAGTCACTTTGAAACAGCGCGGATACATGTCAGAAACGGTGTGTATCTTGTGAGAAAGTTGAGGTCTTTCTCAAACGAGGATGACAGGCTACATTCAACACGAATGTCCGAGTCAACAGACAATTGGATTGCGGAAGCCTTCTTGAGACTTCATGGTCAGGTAGAAGTTCACAATCTCATTAACCGAGTTAGCTGTGAATCCCTTCTCCGGCATCCTGGTCCAATACCCTCGATACAAAATCTCCGCTCAGTCAAAGAAGCATGGAATCATCTCGACAAACTATTGGAGCACATACTCCATCTGAATAATCGAGCTGTTGAATGCGAGACCGCGTGTCAAGCTCTACGCCCCCCTCCTCCTTCGCTAAGAACAGACCAGCAACATATTCAAATCGCACTCGCTTCATGGTCGAAAGCTTATGGATTTTTAAGATCATCGCCGATTATGCAACATTACAAAGCCAACTGGGAGAATAAGGGTTCACGACTACTTCTTCTACACCATCAAATGCTCACCATAATGATTGATGTATGCTTGTCGCCAAGAAATGAAGTGATATTTGACGCCCATACTGAAAGCTTCTTACGACTGATCAACGACGCCGTAGATCTATGGAACTACTCTGTCAGCACGAATCCACCCCGGCCTAACATACTGCCGGGCCAGTACCTGAACATGTCCCATTCGATCACAGACAAGGGATGGATTACAGCTCTATATTACACGGCTATAAAATGTCGTGTGCACAGAATCAGACTTCAAGCTGTCCGATTTCTTGAGACTAGCCGTCATCGCGAGGGCTTCTGGGATTCATCGGTAATGGCGGTTGTTGCGCGGAAAGTAATGGAAATCGAGGAAAGAGATTACTATCAAGATATCAATCCTCTTGACAATATCTTTTCGCTTACGAGCTCCCCTACCCCTTGGGATTTGTCGTTGCCGACTTTACCAGAGTCATATAGGTTACGGGGAGTTGAAGCAGTTCTATCAGGATGTCCTGTGAGCAGAGTTCTCTTGCTATGCAAGCAAAAGCAAGGCATGGAGGATCGAAGCATCCAAATAGGAGAATATGACATTCTCACTCAGCGGTGGATTTATGCAGCTGACTGTTCCCCTAAGGATAATTGATGTTATCACAGCCTCTTCCTTATATCCGTGAATACCATAACCTCTATAGAACAATATGAATCTTAAGTCATCTTGAACACTTGACATTCATGTTAGATCAAGGCTGGACATTATTTGTTCATATCTAGTGCTTAAACCACGTATCAGCAACTATCCAATTTAGATTGAAACGAGTTATATCTATTAATAATCAGTTCTGCAGAAAACAGCAATTTCTCTATTGGCAGAAGATGTGCTAGCCCTAGCCCTCAACAACCCTAACCCTTATCTATGCGCACGTGATTTCGCGACAAAGGCGCGTTTCAGCCACGCGTCTGATGGCGCCAATAATTCTTGAGAAACATCAACCATAAGGCGCATCACCGTTCGTCTTGACCATGCCTTTTAAACCGTTCAAACCGCCTCTTATACGAAAGGATTTATCGAACGACATCACTCAAAAAGCGACCGATAACTCTAGCGTCCCACCGCCGTCCAAACGACCGCGTCTCACCGTCGGCGAAAATCAGACTGAGAGCAACAACAACAAGGCAAAACCGGTGGTAGTCGATTTGACTTTACCAGACGCCGGAATAGTAAGGAAGAGCTCTGCGGGAAGGCTTCCCTTGGTCAACGTTAAAAACACGCCGGGTGAGATAGAGGTGTCGTCGGTCGATAATGGCAGCAATAGCAATGATGTGGAGGCATACTATAACGTTCTTTGGTTGGTTCTTGCTATTTCACTCGTACATACACCGCGGCTGACAGAATCAGGCGCAAGTTTACAGCAAAGAAGCACAAAACCTGGGATGGCGACGGAATCCTAGTAATCCGGGGAGGCTATGGGTATCTTCGAGATGTATCCGGCCGGGAAATGGGCCGAATTGTGATCAACAAACTCCTTGAATGCGGCACAAGCTTGACAATCGGCGGGAAAGATGTGGAAATTGAGTCTTCCATCTCGAAGAAAGACTACTTGTCGGGGAAGGAATTCCTGAATAGCGTGAGGAAGCCTTCGTCTTCACTTCTATCTCGGGTCAAACCAACGCCTTCGGCTTCTAGCAAAATTGCAACCTCGAATGTGCCCTTGAGCAATGAACGACCACTAGACACTCTGTTGAAACCGAACACTGTGAACACTCAGGTTGGGCCGCCAAAGTTATCAGTAAAGCATTTAAACGTCGCAGTCCCTAGAAGCGGTACCGTCAGCACGGCTTTCAAGAATCCATTGAAAGAAGGATCAGGCTCCACACCTCAGCCAAGTGTCAAAGCCATTCCCCGTCATGACCCCAATGCCCCGGGGGCTTTGGTTATGAAGCGTCCAAAGACTGCACCCAAAGGTCAGACTATTGTCGACGTTGTTGTGGATCCCTTTTTAAGCAAACATCTCCGTGAACATCAACGAGAGGGTGTTAAATTCTTGTATGAATGCGTCATGGGACTCCGGGATTACAATGGCGAAGGTGCCATACTCGCTGATGAAATGGGACTTGGCAAAACTCTGCAAACAATAACATTGCTATGGACTCTATTGAAACAAAACCCCATATATGAAGCATCACCGGTGATAAAGAAAGCCTTGATTGTTTGTCCAGTCTCGCTAATCAATAATTGGAGGAAAGAATTCCGCAAATGGCTCGGCAACGAACGAATTGGCGTCTTCGTCTTTGACGATAAGCGCAAGAAATTGACTGATTTCACAATGGGAAAGGCTTATAATGTCATGATTGTCGGTTATGAGAAGCTTCGTACCGTACAGGAAGGATTACTCAAGGGACATGGAGTTGATATCGTGATAGCAGATGAAGGACATCGACTCAAGACTGTGCAGAATAAAAGTGGCCAGGCTATCCAAGCCTTGAACACAGCAAAACGAATCATACTTTCTGGAACGCCTATTCAAAACGACCTTAGCGAGTTCTTTGCTGCGGTAGACCTCGTCAACCCGGGAATACTTGGCACCTACAGGAATTTCATGAAGGAATTTGAGGGGCCTATTGTTCGCAGTCAGCAGCCCGAAGCAACGATGAGAGATATCGAAAAGGGTGAGGCAAGAGGCGAGGAACTTCGAGAACTCACATCAATGTTTATTTTGAGAAGAACGGCAGATATCCTCTCCAAATACCTGCCTCCCAAAACTGAATACGTGATATTATGCAGCCCTACTTCGGTTCAAGCAAGTATCTACCGCCATGTGCTCGGATCCCCTATTTTCCAGAGCGCATTAGGCAACACGGAAGGGGCATTTAGTCTTCTTACTATTTTGAAGAAGCTCTGCAATAGCCCGTCCCTGCTCACTTCGAAGACTGGCGATGAGCCGCCGAATGCCACTATGGAAGCACTACTATCTACTTTGACACCAAGCCTACGTCGACAATTCTCACCTTCGTCGAGTGGGAAGATCAGGGTTCTTGATCAGCTACTTCACAACTTACAAACAACCACATCGGAGAAGATTGTACTTGTTTCTAACTACACCTCGACACTCAACTTGCTCGGCATACTGCTCACCTCTCTCTCTTTACCATTCTTACGGCTTGATGGCTCTACACCCTCAGCCAAACGACAATCACTCGTGGATGATTTCAACCGCGCCCCTGCAAGTAAATGTTTCGCATTCCTTCTCTCCGCCAAAGCCGGGGGAACAGGACTCAATCTCACCGGCGCCAGTCGTCTTGTCCTCTTTGATGTAGACTGGAATCCCGCCACCGATCTTCAAGCCATGGCGCGAATACATCGGGACGGACAGAAACGGCATTGCTATATCTATCGGATTATGCTGAAGGGTGCGTTAGAAGAGAAGATCTGGCAACGTCAAGTCACGAAAATTGGATTGGCGGATAGCGTCATGGAGTCTAAATCAAGCAATATGGCACAATTCTCGCGGGAAGAGCTCAAGGATCTATTTCGACTATACGAAGACAAGACCTGTCAAACCCATGAACTGCTGAATTGTAAATGTGGCGGAAAGGGTATTCCCCCATCTCCACCTCCGGCTCCTAGTGCTTCGGTTCATATGTCGCTATTAGACGAAGACGAAGAAGACGATGATAAAAGTGAAATACTCGATTCTCTCGATACAACCCCAGAGAAAGCACGAAGCATATCCCCCTTCTGGAAAGACGAGCAATTATCCGATAGCGAAGACATTGAATTCCCCGACCTGCACACACTAACAAAGGCTTCAAAAGTCAACATTGAAGAACAAGAAGACCGAATCAAGCGCGGAAAGCACGCTCTGCAGCAAAAACCTAAACAGGAGAAAACGAATACCAAGACGGCAGCGAGGCCATCATCCACAACAACATCATCAAAATTACTATCAAGCCGCAAACGAAAAAGCAGAAAAGACGATGACAGCGACGAAGAGGAGGAAGCAGGCTCAACCGAACAAAGCAAAATCCAGCGCTTCCTCGCTGAATACGCACACATCGATCCTGCCGCGTTTACGGCTAGTAGCGGAGCAGGTGACGATGAAGTCGACGATATAAAAAACCACATCGACGATCCCATATTACAAGCTCTACTCGCCGATGAAGACCATGGGATTGGATTCTTGTTTCAGAAGACTGCTTTTCCGGCTGCTTCCAGTCCTGTTCCTGTTGATGGTGATGAAAAAGCTTCGGCTTGAGGAAGCAAGCAAGTAACTATTTCTGTCTACTCCAAGAGTTATTGTATTTACGTATCAGGGATCCACGGATTTCGGCATGCTAATGATCGATGTATAGTATAGATATAGGATTTGGCATATGTAGATGGACAGATTGTCTATTGTATTTCCGGGGACAGCCTGGCTATATACATATTTGACAGTGATTGATCGATTGACAGCTGAAGGGAACATTATTCAATAGAATTGCATTGTACGAATACTAGCAACTAGTGAAAAGAAAACGCACATACACGAAAGACAAGGCTACATAAATCAGAGAAACCAATCCGCAAATGCTGAAAGACAAGATTAAGAAATGGACGCACATTCAGGAAATGTAAAAGCAGTGACAACTGGATACATATGAATCGCAGGTTGGTGGGTATACAGGAGCAAAGGGACAGAAGTCTAGTAGATGATGGAAAAGCATTATATGCAACATTGTCAACGAATGAAGATGAAAACGAGAATGGAAATCTCGAGACAAAATGCTCAATCAGTAGGAAATATGGAAGCAAGGAGGAAAGATGGTAAATCATGTTCAAATGACGGGCATTTCAGGAAGAGAAAAAACAAGGAAGAGATGTGGTAGGTAAGGTGAACGAGGTTAGTAGCGTAATTTCCCAACCAGTCCAAATGTATATGCAGCTTCAGCCTCGGTCTTCATCTGGATCATATAGATTCTGAAAGCACCTCCAGTGACTCCACCCTTCTGCTGTATGGTTCCTCCAGAATGATTCTCCCATACAGAAATGGCAATACCGGTTCGAGCGACTCGTTCAAAGGAACTTTCGCCAAGGCACACGTCCAGTAAGACTTCGCCTGCGGTCTTACCCTGGATGAGGATGCGTTTTTCTTGTGACATTGTTACTCTCCTGGGCGATGCGCCAGGGGTCGGTGTCGTGGCGCCGTCTGGTCTAGGTTCATCGACGAAGTCGTCAGAGTCTCTTTCTGGATGTGGCTCATTGCTATTAAAATCTGCTTCGTTTGCGTCAGCGGCTTTTTTCGTACTATTAGCCGTTCCAGGTCGGGATGGTCTGGGCGTCACGGGCATGATTGTCAATCGGGCTGCACCCATGTCGCGCCATCGTGTCGTACTTTCCCGAACATAGAGTCGAATCTTGGCGTTCGACAACCCGATCCCGTCTGCCCCCTTAATGGCCGTCGCTAGTGCTGCGAGACCAGAGCCACCTCCGACGCCAGAATAGACAGTGCTTCCATCACGACTTCCTGTGCGCGAAGTAACGGTCGACCGTGCGATACTGAAAAATTTGCTTCCGGTCCCAAATCGTTTTAGGGCGGAAAATGCGCTGCTCATGGATCCAACACTGCTTTCGGATACCATGCCCACGGAAGGTGCATGCTTTGCGGCTCGGTAACTGTTCTTTCTTCGAGGGAAACCAAACCAGCTGGTTCCCTTGTTTGATCCAGTCGAGTTGTATCGCGAGAGAGATGCAGGCTGATAAGGACCACGAGCGTTTTGCAGAGCAATGTATGTTGGATTATTGATGCGGGAATGATTGATGAAGCCATAAAGAGTATCACATTCATCGACGTTCTGTGAGCGGAACATGATATTATTGCTGGTCTTGATTCTGGATCTTTCTGTTGGCGGTGATCGGATACTGATATCGATTGCTGTGCCACGTCTAATTGGGACTAGTGGTGTCAGCTCTAGGGCAACTAGAGGGCGATCCTTGCGCGACTGATCGTCTTGATGATCGCCAGTGCCGTTTCTCTTATAAGCTTCAATAAGCCCAGGAGTTATCACTAGCTCGCATTCATCGGGATACAAACTCTCCCACTTTCCTTTGTCGGACCAGAAGAACATTGTTGCAATAGCTTTAGAAGATTTGGAAGGTTGAGAAGGAACAGATCGATAGGGGCCTTGCGATGCCGAGTTGGACGGCGACAAGGTATCATTGTCTAGAGCGGAGAGGGAAGCGGGTGGCTGCGGTTTGCGCTGGCGATGTACGGGAGGAAAGTCATCCTCATCTTCGAGCTCCTCATCGGAAGTGTCAGATGTATCCGAGTCGGAGTAGCCCATGTCATAATGTCGAACAGTAGATGTATCGGATTCAGCGGATGAATCAGAGGCACTTGAAGGCTCATATTCGTGCTTCAATGGTGAGGATGATCTTCGCTTCTGTCTATTGGCCGATGGACTTAATACTGGAGCATTTTTGAGCGCTTGACTAGGGGTTCTGTGGGGAGGCGGTGCGGGTGCTTCGTCCTCTTCGTCGGAGGTAGATCTCTGTGATGACAATGCTGACTGAATATCTGGCCAGGTCTCTTCCTCGTCGTCGCTCATATCATCAGACAATGCACTATGGGTGCTGCTGCCGCCCTTCCGCAGCTTGGGGATTGTAGGCATTTTCATAGTAGGTACGGATGACACGCGTGCTTCATCGTGGAGGTCATCTTCTACTGATTTCTCTTGTCTGGACTTGGATTTTGCGGATGAGGGACTTGATTCCACAGTTGTACCGGCGTAGAAACGGCCAGCTGCCTTTGGTGTGTGCTTTGGTGATTCGACTTCCTGTTCCTGTTCGGGGCCAGGAGAAGCTCTTGGCGTAGTATCTATTGGAGTGAGTTGTTCAGCATGGCGAGAGCGTCTCTTTGCTTTTGTTCGTTTCAGGCCTGGCGATGCTTTTCCATCGATAATTTTCTTCTTATCACTAAGCTCTTTGGCGGATGGTAGGGTGGCTCGAGCATCAGGGGATGTAGGTGTCCGGGGACTATCAACAAATGCATAGTCCGATGCTCTGGTAATATCTGAAGCCAAAGATTTACCGGAGCTTGCTTCAGAAAGTGAACTCATCGTGCTGGGACCGGAGCTATTGGTGGTAGAGCTCTTTCCAGCATGGCTAAGGACGCTGGATTCGCCAATTGGCACGTCAACTTCACTTGGACTTGGCAAACGCAGCTTCAACCTTGTTGGAGGTGAAGTATCGGCCTTGATGTCATCGCCTGCCTTATTCCTTCGACTCTTTGAACGCTCAACAAACTTCTTGCTTCGAGGTAGGGCTGGGGGTACTGGATCCAAGCCTAGCATGTTGACCCATTCAAATCCGATATCCTCGTCATCAATAGTCAAAGATAGTAACTCCTGCCATTCACCGTCGTCTGTAGATTTGCCCCGAATCATAATCACGACTTCGCCTTTAAGGTCGCCATTTCGTGCAGAGACGCAGTCCCTTTCAATCGGAGGAAATAGAAGCCAACGATCAGTATCGTCAATCTCACATATTAGCAAGTCCCCTCCCGTACCGGCATCGGCGGCGTTATCCCTAAGCAGCAATTCTGTATGGCAATCAATCATTTGGCCGCTTGAATGCATGAGTGACAGGTTAAAAAAGTCACGAGCAAGCACTCGTCGTGTCTTGTCGACAACCACATCGGAGAGGACTGCCAGAGTTTCTAGACTTCGTGCTCTAGTACTATCGATATATGCAGCAGATTCATCCTCCAGTCGAGCTCGTTCTTCGTTTGAGCGGCGGCGCGCTTGTTCAACGAGCTCCTGATATGTTTCCGCCACTTGTTGGGTTTTCGGTGAATGAGCCACATAATCGATTCCTTTGAAAGTCTTTGATAAGTACTTCAAACGCACGAGAGGTCTTTTCAACAGGTAAGCGACATCCACTTTCTCGCCATCCGCATCAATAACGTCCCCATTTTCGTCTCGTTCCATTCCTTGATCCAAACTATGCGTTTCCAGTTTGTCCGACTCCTCTTCGTCAGGTGGCGCAAGATTCACGACTACATCCTGGAATCCCATGCGCCAAGCTTTGAGATAGTCGCGATACACCCTTTGGGCGCCTTGTGCCCAGGCCAAGAGAGCTTCGGATTCATCCAGAGGAATGCGTTTGTGTAGTGTCTTGAGACGTTCTAGAGCAATCCCCATGTCGACAATGGGTCTGGTGAAGTTAATGTCGTCTTTAGGGTCCGCTGAAGGTCGGAAGAGTCCAGCGGCAATGGCGGAGTCGGATCGTGAAAGGACGCAACTCAGAAGAACGGGGATGACACCTCCGACCAGAGTCCGAAGTTCCCGCATATACTTGGTTTCATCGGCGGAAAGCTCTAACATCAAATCGGTCATCGTAGCTGTCTCCAGACGCGTTCGGTTACTCCTTATACTTCGGGAAGACCGTACACTGCGTCTGGTAGACTTTGGATTGGACAGAATAGACATCAGATCGGAATGTTTTGTCAGCCGTCGTTGCAGTCCACTCTCGAATTTCGGAAGCGAGTCTGGGTCGAAATGGTCGCGTTTCTCGTCGTCTATTTCGCGGATTGACCCTGTCTCGGATCTTGAAAGATTGGTTTCACTTCCAATGACCGACCTATCGATCAAAGTGCTAGTCAATGTTTCCTCTGATGCAATGGTAGAAAGCTGGTGCATGCCAGTGCTTGGGAAAGGCCGTCTCAACCGCAAAGGCAGAATCATATTTCGATCAGACACCTCCGAGCCATTGTCAGATGCATCATATTCCTTTATTTTTATACTGTCTCGGACCTGAGAAGCTTTGATTGGCGTGGATGCAGTCTTCTCAAATGATTTAGTCAAGTTCGCTACTGATGTTTCCGACTTGCCCCTTCTCCGAGTCGATGGCGTCCGTTCTTTCTGCTTCGGTGTCAGAGATTCCCGGGTTTTATCCACACTTGAGCGACGTGGAGTATCTGATGTGCCACTTGCTTTGTCGTTTAGCGATTGATCGTTAGTCGCGGCAGAAACTTCGCTCATTTCCTCGGTAATTCTAGACTCTGAGCCTCGAGATAAGCGTCTGGTTGTTGCTGTCCTCGACCTCATTTTAAGCGGCGCGGGTATCTCCACCGGTGCATCGTTATTGTCATCTAGAAACGGATCGGGCTGAGCGGACAGCCATGCTGCTATTTTGTCACCTCTGTTCGCAACAGGTGGAGGACGTGGGGGGGCTGGTTTTGCAAACATCTTTCTAGACTCATCAAGCACTTGAGTCAGGATTCCAGCCTTGGGCTTCCGTGCGTCGCGTAGCGTCTCCCGAAGTGCAGGAGCACCGCGCCGTCTTCTTCGAGACAGCTCTGAGAAATTGGCCTCGCTGCCAGCCCAATCATCGTCGTCTATGGGTGGTGGTGTAGTCCGTCTCATACCTTCAAGCACACTTTCGGCGGTTTCTTCGACGTGTATGGAGACTTCTGAGGATGCGCGATCGTGTAAAGTCTCTTTGTCGGAAAGCAACCCATCCTCAGTATAGATGTACTTGGTAGTCTTGACCGCGCGTGGTTTCTTCTGAAAAGTCGAAGCGCTTGTGGACGACCTTAAATCTTCCGTGTCTGTTTTCGCACCACTTCCCAGATCCGAACCATTGTCTTTTCGATGCGTCTTCTTGCTTGGTAAAGAAGTCGAAGATGAGTTGAAAGTCTCGTTCGTCTTGTAGTTTGTAATTCGATTGGGCGCTGGTCCTTTGGTTGTCTTGGAGCTCGTAGGCGGACTGCGCTGGGCCCGCCAGTGTTGATCGCTAATCACTCGCTTCCTCGGCGTACTTTGGCTTCTTTTTCTGATTCCACCACTATTGACTGTCGGTGTCGTATTGTCCACCGCCTTGACGCGTGCTGTAACTTTCCGAGGCTCCGGCGTTTTCGCGGGCTTAATTCGTGGAGTTGTGGTGCTGCTTTCATCGTCTGCAACATCGGCCAAGGGATCCTTGACTGTGGCAACACCACCTCCTTTTTGCTGCCACATTCGCACCTTTTCGCGCACCGAGTTGGAGTCATGAGGCCCTAGAGCCTTGCCGATATCGAGGGATTTTGGTTTTGTCGGACTGGACCTGGAGCCATCGCACCCAGGACCAGCATTTTGGCGCGGGGTAACCGGAGGGGGCATTTGTATCTATGATTTGATATCAGAAACATTCTTCATATCCAGAGGTTATTTCTGAGCATGGTGGTCTGGATATCAGAGGAATGCTGGGGTGATAGTGGCGTGTTTATTTCTTTGGACGGGAGCCAAACAGAATGACGAAATGGTGGAGCGACATAACTTACAACAACAATCAGCAATGGCGGACAGTGTCGCGCATTCTGCTTGGAAATACTGTCAAGCTGCCATATATTGTGTATTCAGACTGAGCAGAGTAAAGATAAAAGAGTCAGCAGGAGTAGAGTTATTCAAGGTGTGATGTTGTCAGCTGCCCTGGTCGAGGAGAGCTGCTTTGGTGCGGATCGGGAAGGCCCGCATCTGGACCACTCAAAGGGAAGGCACAACTGCTGCCCCGGTAACCGATCGCTCCAGCCGCCACTTGGCGCTACAAGTCGCACTCTCACTGACAACCCTCTTGATTTGCTGTCTCTGTCATCGTATCACACTTGCAGCTGCCATCTCCTCACTTTGAGACTTGTCTTAACGGCCAGATGACTATTTCTAACCCGCCGGACAATTTTGGAGAGCAGTGCAGCCCGGCCTTGCTAAATTCTACCTAAGGATACGTCATTCTGAAGTTGTGTCAAGTGGAGATGGCTTCGTGGCTGGTTTTGAGACTCTGTTGAGTGTATACAGATGTGGGTATATCCAACCAAGACCCATGAATAATATAACCTTGATGTGTTGCGGTGAGTGAGTATCATGCCTTCAGGTACCTAGCAACCCGCGGCCCAATCAACTACTATGCCAGCTTTAGAAAGGTCTCTACTATCCGCCGCTCAAACTCGGAATATCACTCTCAGCTCAGATGATGACAGGCATACTGTTACTGTATCTTCTTCGCCCCAGCCTCCCCGTCAAATCTCTTCATGGCCTGAGATATCAGGCAGACACTATTGTAAAGGAGAACTGCGGACATCATTAGTATCATTACCAACCAGCTGGCGGTGGCAGACTCACAAGCAGGGACAACGATCCAGACGAAATTCATCAGAAAATAGTACACCCAGAAATACAGCGCCTCGGGACGACTGTGCGAGATACCATTCACATAATGGTCATAAAGGCTCGTGGCATAGTACAAGGCGTCTCCGTACAGATGAGCCATGCATATAATCACTCGTAGAGGGTGTTTGAGCGAGTGGTTCATGGTGGTCAAATATGCCAGATAGAGACATAACGGGCCCCAGAGAAACTATTTACACATATTCTTAGTGACTGGTCCGATTGATATTCATTCGCATTCGATTGACTTACCACTGTAATCGTCTCAATGCTCACAACAAAAGAATCCGAGACCAAATATCGAGAGTCGGACTTGGCATACTCCTTCCAGAGCTGACCGAAAATGTCTTGAGCGGGACCCATGCGATCATGATGAGTGACAAAGTAGCCTTCGAAGAAACAGTGAAGGATGCCGGCTATATTTATACCTTGATGTTAGCCACAACGTCCACATTGGAAAAGCCAGGAGTATCTTACATAGTGCGAACCATAGTATGGTCAACCTATCCCCCAAGCTCATTGACGGGCGTTGGAATATCGCCAACCCCAGAATCACACATAGTGGAAGGGTCAGTCCAATGGAAAATGTTCCCACAATATTCAAGAGACTGCTCTCATTTTCTCGATAGCTTTGGATGTGTAATCCTAGGGGATAGTAAGGGTGTGACTGCATCTTTAGGCCGTCTAGCCTAGAGATTAAGCCCAGGGATGCGTTCAAGTTGATTTTCCCAGCACGGGCTCGGCGACAAGACTGTTAGGGTTATTAGGGTTATTGCTGCTTAGGGATAGGGCGTAGTGCAGTCCCCACATCGGCCAGAAACGGCTTGGTGGCTCGGCATCTCCAACTCTCGGTCCATCGCATCATCCCCCATGACAACCACACATCTGTCTCTCTGACATGCGTCTATTCCATGGAGCCTATCTGGACAACTGATAGGCCATGGCTCCCAAACCAGGTCGCAGGACCTCTCTGAGGCTTGATCTGTCTCAGGGCGCTCCTCTAGAGTCGCCTCCAGGCATTGCGGCGTTGTTCTTGATCCGTTTCGATATCAAGAAAGGGTGCGTGCGCTGACATGATACTTCGCTTTATCGATTGTCAGTACTAACTGCTAGTGTTTTACATTTAGATATGTGATTTCGTGGCAACAGTCGATACCGGGTAGTAAGTTACTTTGTCAGCAATTCTTTGTTCGTTGTTAATCATGCGATCGTCTAGTCGATCTCGAAGGCGCCGTCGAATACAAGTCACTCCCGTCGGGACTACACAACGTTTCAGAGGATCTCATGTGAGCGCTATACAATCATCAATTAAATATTTACATCGAATTTCTAATTGTACAAGATACTTTGTTCACGAGGAATACGCTGGAATATGCGCCTTTATAAACCAGCCCGCCGCCGAGGCCGAGCGCAATGCTCTGATGCTCGCCGTGGGTGTCCTAGTCCCTCTGAGCTTTGGAAGACTCGGGAAGAGCTGGAGACATGCAGCAGGACTCAAGAAACTTGCAAAGTAGGTCTTGCAATTGGCGTTCAAAGTTGCTGCTCATGAGTTACGTCAGACAATGCGCGAACAATATATCCGATACCCAAGCCTTAGCAGAATATTGGGATAAACACCATGTCCGTGATAACGAGCCCAGATTAGAAGACACTCCGCCAGACTCCCCCGCCGTCCTCCGCAGATCGATGAAAGCAGATCGTCCAGAAAATCTACAGTCGAGGAGCTCGATCAGCGACTCAACAGGCTTAGAAACAACAAAACCGTTCCTAGCACCTTACCACCCTGCCTTGTCACTGCCGGACTTTGTCGAGAATTTTGGTCCACTTATGTTCCCCCTATACAGAGCTTCTCTTCTACGAAAGAGAATATTGATTGTGACCGAAGCTCCGGTCCAAACATCCTGTGATTATGGTAAGTCTCATGGCCCTGTATCTGCAGCTCTCGCTAATTGATACCAAGTATATGCACTTGCGCTGTTGTCATCTCTCCCTCAATCTTTGTCTCCTTTCTTTGACCAGGATGGCGCGCCACCTCTCCGTCCACGACCAATCTTCAACGTGGGAATCCACGACATTCCCTTCCTCTCAAGCAACGCGGATACATCCTCAAGCTGGATTGCCTGCACAACAGACAACGTATTGGCAACAAAGACCGACCTCTTTGATGTATTAGTTACTCTCCCAACGACGCACTTGCCCCATAACCCACGAAAAGCCTTTCCCAAAATCGAAATCGTACATCGAGTCGACGCACAATCCAGAGCTGCCAAGCTCGTCACATTAAAAGCCACACAACGCGATGCTCGTCGCTTCGTATTACTTCGAGACGGACTCCGCCGTTTAACTAGCGCCGAATCAGGACTGGACGAGGAAATAAACGACAACATAGACGACGCCGCATCAACATTCTCATCTTCTTCAATCATTGAACCCTTATCCTGGCCACGATTAGCATATACATCCTTTCTTTGGTGGGCTTCCGCAGGCGAAAAGCGCACTGGATTATCAGAAGATGAAGAAGAGCAAGACGAGCAGGATACAAGTCTATTACCGAACACGCACCAAAACGGTCTCGCCCATCCGGGACTTCAGTCAAATGAAATCGATCAACCGAGGGAAATTGCTTTGATAGCTTATTTCCGTCGCTTGACGACGCTTATATTCACAACCCTCGCCGATGCAATTGCGCGTCAAGACGCACTCGATGAATCCGACGAGATCTTCCCAGCAGGCGAATACCGCGACGATCCCGATGATGATGACGACGACGCCGAAATTGAAGCTGAACGCTTCTCCGTCGAGCACGACACCAATCCTCTCCTCCCTACTCCTAGTAACGACAAAGCAGAAGATCTACCGCCAGTCTTAATAACGTCAACCGACATTTCCGAAATGGGTCTCGACATGTGGAGTGCCACTGATCGCGTGTTCATGGAAGAATTACTGCAAGTATGGTGGGGGCGCAAAGCGGACGTGAATGGGGTGAGGATTCGGTGTTGCGGTATACCTCTCTTGTGAACTTGTTACATACATCTTCTTACGTTGTATACGCAATTGTAAATTGAACATGTGTTCGAAGCAGCAATGAATATAGATGTCTTAATTTATCTCTGTAGAAACTAAAGGGACGCAATGTACATACATTCAAACAATATAACACCCATGATTCAATCAACGCCGTGGTGCCAAGTTGGTAGCGAATGTCCTCAATCCAAAACGAAACAGGTATTATGTAGATATATGTACAGGAAGTGGGAATCAGACCGAAAGTTTTAGTCCATATGAGGAGGACAGAATGACCGGAACGAACACAAATCGCCGAGTAGCTGAGAGGGAATGAGTCGCAAAGAACAATGCCGAAAGAAGAAAATCGCTAAGCCCAAGCGCCAATCATGACACATATATGAAAAGAGTCAAATGAGTGCGGCCGTGTTGTCGTCAAAGAGGAGTATATAGAGATAAAAATCTAGTATCGTCGTCCGACAGGTGCCGATCGCCGATCTTTGACGTCCGCCTCGCTCCTTGTATCCGAGTGCTTTACGCCGGGTATACGTCTTGCTGGTCCTCCTACTTTTGCGCTTGCGCCGCCGGTACGAGCTGTGGCTTCGTGGGCACTGACGGATCGTTGTGTGCCGCTTTGGGTTCGGCCTCTGCGTGCTCGGATTTGGGCTAATGCTTCTTCGCGAGTAAGAGGGGTTCCGGGTATAATGTCCATTGGGTTGCGGTTGTGTCGTGACTCGAATTGGATTGGGACTGTTTTTGTGATCGTTTCTTCTTTGATGACGGTGATTTGGTCGATTGGTGTGATGGGTAGTCTTTCGGATGATCGGTGTGGTGGTAAGATAGGGTTGCGAGTGATGGTAGTGACCATTTGAGCGGCAGGCTCAGTCGGGTGAATGGTTTCTGGTTCTTGCTTGTAAGCAATTGGCTCCTCATGCTCTTCAACAGCAATCTCGTAGGGTTGATGTGACACGACCTCTTCGGTCTGCGTTTGCATCCGTATATCCATCACTCTGACTGCAGGGCTTCCGTGGGGAACTTCGGCGTCGTCCTCTTCGTCATTCTCATCATCGTCATCGTCATCTGCATTTGGAAGAACGAGAGGTCCCTCGCTTGGTCGATCATGCATATAAGCGTGCGGTGACGATACCTGGACAAATGTGCCTGTTTCTTCATCGAATGCAACTGATGACTGCCTTGCTGGTCGAGCAGCCTTTTTTGGTTCCGCCGACTCTTGATAATGTGGTGTGGGTGGTGTCATGGCAGATACCGGGCTTACCAGAGGCGAGTGAGCCGATGTCGCTGGCGTTGATTCGCGGTTGTTTTGTTCTGGCTGATCTTCTTTGACGTGTTCCTCGATATGTTCTTCAACATTTCGTTCGATGGTTTCTTGGATATGTTCTTCGACATGTAGGTCTTCCTCTTGCATGCCATCATCCCATTCTTTATCGTGGACATACTTTTGGCCAAGGCTTTCAGCAATTCGGCATGAGCAGCGTTTGAATTGACATTCCATTTTCATGAAAAGAACCATATCCTCGGCTTTTTCTCTTCGTCGTTGTTCCGATTTGATTTCGGCCTGCAGATTGGCGATGAGATCTGCTTGCTCTTCTAGGTTTTCCGGTTGTAGGTTCTCCTTATTCGAGGCGCGCCGTGATAGTCTCATTCTCTTTGTGGGCGTTTCTTCAGTGTGTGCTTCCTGTTCTGTGCCTTGGCAAACTTGGAGAAGTTCCAATGCATCCACACTTCGTTTCGGCCTCCTAGATGTCGGAGTTGTACATGTTGCCTGATCCGTATAAGCTGGTTTATTCATGTTCTGTTCCAATTCATCGACTTGAGATTCCAAGATGCTTTGTTGATTGTTCGATTCTGTAGCGCGCAGTTGATCCTTCAAAGATTGAACTTCTTCTGACACTCCAGCCAATGCATATGCGCGCTCGAATGCTTCTTGTTTAGCCCTTTCTTTGGACTCTCGCTCCGCTCGTACTTCGTCTCGTAAATTTTTGATCTCACCCTTTGACAATTTCAATTCCTCCTGCGCCTTTACAAGCATCGACCCAGCGCGAAATGCTTCTTTGCGTGCTTTGCGGACTTCTTTTTCAAAGACAGCTCGCTCGTGTGCTTGTCGTTCCCGGGTAGTTTGTAATTCTTCTAGTAACGATTCGAGTCTTTCGCTGATGCGTCGTTCTCGGGCTTGTGCTTCGGAAAGCATGGTGTTGGCGTTTGCAAGAGCTGATTCTGCCTCTTCGCGTCCGAGAATAGCTCTTTGCAGAGCAGCGGAACTTGATGACATGGTGGAGGAGACATGTTGTGGACTGGCTGCCGGGCTACCCGCTCGCGACAGATTGTTCAAAAAGGCGATTTTTTCTCTCACATCTGACGCTTTCTGGCTGAGATCAGACGGCATAGAGAAGGATGCTGCTAATTTTTGTTGGTTTATTCGTTCAGGAGATGTGGGAAAGAGAGGATTTTTCGATGGAGAAAGAGGTGTCTTGGTCGGAGAGAGTTGATGTTTGGATGGTGACTCCATTGTGGATGGGTCGCGTCGTGGACGGTCGAGTTGCTGGTGATGTTTAAAGTAGACGCATGATATAGCAATTGATAATATTGACGGTCATCCAGATGGCGTGGCTAGTACAGACCTCGATGTCGTTGAGTCGTTGAGTCGTTGAGTTGCTGAATGTGACGTTGTGTCTAAGAGACTGAAACAGTTAAGCTAGAGATGAAGTCTCTCGGGTGGAGCATGTTTGTTGAATGTGGCCTAATCTGGACTAGCGCAAAGCTACCCGTTGCTGCGAGCAACTGCCCCGCCACCGTCCCAAAATGGTATAGTGTCTTATCGCGATAGAATCATGACATCTTCATCCCACCATTATCAATCATCTTTGTACTGTAAAGGTGAATGTTCTTGTTGAGATGACTAGTCCTCACGATGCATGAAATCATTACCCTACAGCTAGGTCAACGGAGCAACTATATTGCAACCCACTTCTGGAACCTGCAGGTCGTTACAATATATTTTTATTCTTCATGGATCAATCTGACTTGTTGTAGGAGTCTTATTTCACCTATGGAGAAAATGAAGAGCCATTAGTAGACCATGATGTACATTTCCGACCTGGACTGGGAGCAGACGGGACCGAGACTTTCACGCCGCGGACAATAATTTATGATCTCAAGGGGGGCTTCGGGACTCTTCGTAAATACAATGCGCTGTATGAAGCAGAGGATTCGTCTGGCCATCCTCAAGGACAATGGTACGTCTGCTGCTCGAAAGATCTGTAATGCTGCCGTGCTTAATAGCTGGGTGTATTATAGGCAAGGAAACGAGGTAGTGCAGAAGCAACCTCCCATCCCTTTAAACGAATATCAGAAAAGCTTGGAAGCTGGACTTCCGACACCTTCATTGACCTCTGCATCTGTGCGATATTGGTCCGACTTTAACCGACTTTATTATCACCCTCGCTCTATAGTTCAACTCAATGAGTATGAGCTCAACTCTTCGCTGATGCCTTTTGAAGACTGGACAGTTGGAGAAGACTTGTTCCGGGATTTAGATAAAGAACACGACCTGCTAGATCGAGATGTTCGTCCATTTGCCGAAGAATGTGATCAACTACGTGCACTTCAGCTTTTCACAGGCTCCGATGACGCTTGGGGAGGGTTTGCCTCTAGATATGTCGACTCCCTTAGAGATGAATACGGCAAGACTGGTATTTGGGTATGGGGAGTGGAGGATGGCACAAGGGTGCCGAGGGTAAGATCATCTTGTGCACGATCAGGATGCGTACTGATGTCTCGTACAGCATAAAAAGATGTCAAAAATGATCAACACCGCTAGATCACTAAACTCCATTGCCCCTTTGGCAACATTATACTGCCCTATTGTCGACGCTCCTCAACATCTTCCCAAATATCTCAATATTGACCTGCAGTCTGACTGGTATAAATCTGCCTTGCTTGCGTCTGCCATCGAGACCGCGACTCTTCCTTCTCGTCTTCGCACTTATCGGGATTTTGAGACATCGTTGTTGGGACACCGCGGAGGATCACAGACTATCTTCGAATTGCAATCATCAATTATTTTCCCAGATACTGGCGAGAAACGACCTCCTTGGGCGACCAAGAATGAGACAACTCAAAAGTCAGACGATGAGGCGAAGCTAGACTTTGACATCAACTTCACCATCCCTCAGTCAATGGCTGATGACACGGCTGTATTCACTCAAGTCCAAGTTTTCCGAGGAGAAGAGCAGAAAGCAGCTGACAACGAATCAATGGGTATCGACGATACTGGTCTAAAACGGAAACTCCGTCTTTATGCGTCGAAGCCTGCTGTTGAAAGGTAGACCTTTTTACAGATCCTAACGCTAAACCTCAAGACTGACTGATAACTAGATTCTCTTCAACCCTTCGATTCCCACTACCTGATAGCTACCCGCGCAATATGTTCTCCGGTTCCGACGCGAAAGTAGGTGTAGAGTTGGTAGCCGCTTTGTCTACAACATCTAGGCTTGCCGATAAATTGAAGGACTTGCAGACTATTGCAGGCAGAGGGGTCGGAGTGGACGAACGAGAGAACTTGACGAACGGCCTGGGAGAACTTCGGGAATTGTACGAAAAGGATTGGATAAGCGAGTCGGACTCGGGCGATGATTGATAGGATTAGATGATTAATGGATTAGACAATTAAGATGTTCTCATCAGACGATAATAAAGGCTGTACCCCTGCAAGGCGGCACAGACATCCTTGTAGCACAGTTTGCTGAGCATCGAGTGCCATGGACGGACCTGTATTCAATCAATTAAAAGACAGGTGACCGTATACTCCAAACTTGCAATAACGTCCCAAATATATAAAGAAAACCTGTTGTCGATATACGTACATATTCTTAGAACCCTTAGAATAAAAATGATGGACAATTTAAGCTCAAGCTGATTGTCGGTGCCGATGCCGCTATCCCCAATCAGGATGGCAGTGGGGAGCTAGATGCAAAGTGGCCTCAAGCCTCAAAGACTCAACCAACGACAACCTGTCCAGACCACAAAAGGCCAGCTTTCGAGTCATCACGCTCCACCTGGCCTGAACTGGACACCTGGCCCTGACATAACTTATCTGTTTCTCTATTACGTTTCCGGTGTTCATCAACTTCGCAGTTGCTGATACATTTCATTCCTTTTTGTGTTTTGATCTATCAACTCTTCCGTTTCGGAGATTCACACCTGAAAGTACTTCTACACGACACTACGGAGATTGAACCAAACTTACTGCGGTCAATCCATCTCAGGCAGCCCTTTGAGGGCCGGTCTTCTTCGTATCAGTATACTTGCTAGTTGAGCATTGCTACCTCCTTCACACCATGAGCAGCACATTTCGAAGGAGGATTATGTCCATCTCGGCATTTCCCCCTCTCCTCACTTTTGTTCTCGTCCCATTCCTACTATTTCTCCTCTGTCTACCCGCACCTGCTTCGGCTGCCGGCTCAGCCGTCCTCGGAATCGACCTTGGAACAGAGTACCTAAAAGCGGCTCTCGTGAAACCCGGTATACCCCTCGAGATCGTCCTGACCAAGGACTCGAAACGCAAAGAATATGCGGCCGTCGCCTTTAAGCCTTCCCGAGACGGAAACGCGGCTTTCCCCGAACGATTTTACGGCAGTGATGCCCTCGCTCTCGCGGCTCGTTATCCCGATGACGTCTACTCGAACCTGAAAACACTGCTTGGTTTACCATTCTCGGATGACAGTGACGCTGTCAAATTATATACCGGACGGTATCCCGCCTTGCAAATTGAAGCTGCCGAGGGGGATAGGGATACCGTTGCGCTGCGCAGCCAGAGATTGGGCGCTGCCGAGGGCAAGGACGCTTTCTTGGTTGAAGAAATTCTTTCCATGCAGCTCAAGCAGATCAAAGCGAACGCCGAAACTCTAGCTGGCAAGGGCTCTACTATCACGGACGCCGTCATCACTTATCCCGCGTACTATACGGCCGAAGAGAGGAGAAGCGTGGAGCTTGCCGCAGAATTGGCCGGCCTGCATGTGGAAGCCTTGATCAGCGACGGTCTGGCTGTCGGCTTGAATTATGCCACTAGTCGAACCTTCCCTAGTGTGTCGGATGGCGAACAACCAGAATACCATCTGGTCTACGACATGGGCGCAGGATCTACCACAGCCACCGTTCTACGTTTCCAAAGCCGGGCTGTGAAGGATGTCGGTCGGTTCAACAAGACCGTACAGGAAGTTCACGTCTTGGGAGCTGGATGGGACAGGACTTTGGGAGGAGACGCTCTCAACGAGTTGATCGTGGACGACATGGTCAAGAAATTGGTTGAGAGCAAGAAACTCAAAGTTGGAACGACAGTCTCGGATGTTAAGGCACATGGAAAGACTATGGCCAAACTCTGGAAGGACTCTGAGCGTATCCGACAAATCTTGAGCGCAAACACTGAAACCAGTTCCACATTCGAAGGCCTCTACGAAGAAGATGTCGTTTTCAAGTACAAAATCTCCCGATCAGAGTTTGAAAAAATGGCCAAGGATCAGGCCCTCCGCGTTGGAAGACCAATCGAAGATGCTCTGGAAGCAGCTGGCCTGAAGCTTAGTGATTTGGAATCCGTCATCCTCCACGGAGGTGCTATCAGAACTCCCTTTGTTCAAAAGCAGCTAGAAAAACAATGTGGTACTGGTAAGCTGAGAACAAACGTGAATGCCGATGAGGCCGCAGTTTTCGGTGCGGCTTTCAAAGGAGCAGCCTTGAGCCCTAGCTTCAGGGTCAAAGACATTCGTGCCGTTGACTCCGCCAGCTACGCCGTGAAGATCAAGTGGACGTCTGATGAAAAAGAACGACAACAGAAGCTTTTTACTCCGACATCTCAGGTTGGTATTGAGAAGCAGGTTACCGTGAAGAACCTAGAGGATTTTGAGTTCAGCTTCTACCAGCAGATCCCGGCTGGCGAGGACGTGATTGAAACTCCTGTTCTCAACGTGGCTACACAGAACTTGACGGCATCCGTCAACAAGCTCACCGAGAAATTTGCTTGTGCGCCTGTCAACATCACCACCAAGCTCAACATACGCCTAAGTCCCATCGACGGGCTTCCAGAGGTGACCGGCGCATCTGTCAGCTGCGAAGTTGAAAAGAAGGGAAGCGTAGTTGACGATGTCAAAGGATTCTTTGGTCTAGGAAAGAAGGATGACCAGAAGCCCTTGAAGGTAGACGATGAGCCTACCGAGTCTGTCACGCTTGAAGATGAGGCTCCAACCTCATCAGCCGCTGAATCGTCAACCATGACCACTACAACAGCGTTGGTTAAGGAGACGCCCAAAGCGGAAGCAGGACCTCGGATTGAAAGTATTGCTGTTAGTTTGAAGTCTACACCTCTTGGCCGTCCTCCTTTATCAACAACGGAATTACAACGGATCAAGGACCGTCTCGTCGCGTTCGACGCATCTGACCGAGAGCGTGTTCTTAGAGAAGAGGCGCTGAATGAGCTAGAGGCATTCATCTACAAGGGCCGTGATCTGGCTGATGATTCAGAATTCCTCAAAGCCATCAAAGAAGACCAGCTTGCTGTTCTCAACGAGCGTCTCGAGGTAGCAAGTGAATGGCTCTATGGTGATGGCGCGGATGCAAGCACAAAGGATTTCAAGGAGAAACTTGCATCATTGACTGAGATTGTCAATCCAGCATTGAAACGGAAGAAGGAAAACTCCGAACGTGGTGCCAAGGTCCAGCTTCTACAGGAGATGCTCAACGGAGCAAAGTCCATCCAGAGCATTGTAGAGATGCAAGTTCAGAGTGATGAGGAGATATTCTCTTCTCAGCAAGCGGCCGAAAGCGAGTCGTCAGCCAGCGAGACTTCTACATCTACCCCTACTACCACTGTCTCTGCTTCTGACCATCTTGAGGAGGATCCTTATTCGTCTTCAAGCAGCTCATCTACCAAGACATCGGCCACTGGCAAACCCACCGCACCCACATACTCCATCTACACTCCACAAGATGCGACCTCCTTAAAAACTACTCTCGATTCAGTGAGCGCCTGGCTTGATGCCCAGCTCGAAATCCAGAAAACACTCACTGAATCTGATGACCCAGCCATTACCGTGGCAGACATCGACTCACGTCTCAAAGAACTCGAACGTGTTTTACAACGTATATACACTAAGATGGGAGCCAAGACCGGCGGAGGCGACTCTTCCTCTAAGAAGAGCGAAGGAAAGAAGAGCAGCAAGACGAAGACAAAGTCAAAGCCCGAGAAGACATCTACAAAAGCGAAACCATCCGCCAAGGATGAGTTGTAAAGCTAGTTTTCTTTCCTCCTTTTGCATTTTCTTTGGTCTTGTTGACCTGTACGTGTATCGTCATTTGTAAATGATAGATCTCGAAAAGCGCATATTGTTTATGTTAGACTTATGTGACGAATGATATCTTATTTTCTGTTTCCCAGCCTCTTGTTAAGACCACTCATCCATGCAAGAATTGCTTGACCTGATCAGTCTCACTTCTGCGACCAAATGCCAATGATATTATCGTCAGGATCAACAACGTGTCCAACTACACCCATACCATTCGGAATCTCCGTTCGGGGACTGTAGAAATCAGCATACAAACGGTAACAAACCCACCCACACACATAAAGCGCCAAAGAGAGAGGAAAGAGGAAACATACGTCTTAACACCCCCACCAAGCTGCTCAGCCTTCTCAATAGCCTCCCCAACATCACTCACGACGAACGTGGGATACACGCTCCACGCTTCCTTACCAGCTGCCTTGGGCGTGACCCCTTCTTCAAGGAGTAGCAAAGCACCCTTGATTGAATTGGAAGCATCGCCGAAGAAATGCAGTGATTTGACATTATCGGTTCCCTTTGGTAGCTCGTTAGGAGCAAATTGCCAGCCGAAGAGCTCCGAGTAGAACTTTTGGGAGCGCTCGAGGTTTGTGATGGGGATTTCGATGGCGAAGAGGCTACCGACGGCGGGCTGGTCTGCGTGTTAGTTGAGCTAGCCCTAAACATTCTTCCGGGGAGCGGTACCGGTGCAGCCATGATTGCTTTTGGTACTATGATTGTATTGCAAAGGGTATTGTGATGGCCACTTTTTATAAATGCTTCAACAGCTCATTGATATGTAGCGAGTGTTGGAGCATTTGTAGGGCAGCGAATGTGGGCTACTACCTATGCATATAATCTCAGCCCGTGCACTGAGGGGTAGTTCAGCTCTTCAGCTCTCATTGCCACCCGTTGACGCTAGCAAGCTCTATGTTATATTAATTTATCTCGCTTTCTTGTCTTGACTCTTTAGAGATGAGAATGATTCCGGTCTCGGCGACTATCCGAGGCGCCTATGCATGGGTGGCACACTTCTGGCGCTGTGCATCAGCCCTAGCAACATTGAACCAGAGTGTAGGTACTTCTATCACAAAATCAAATCGATTGGACTGCTACAGCGAGGGGAGATAGGTGGTATTTATAGGACATATCGGAAATCCGGGTTCTCAAGCTCGGTCAAATCATGCATACCAAGACGAATACCATCTAGAACCTCACCCTCTCGACTCTCTGCAGTGCCATATTTCCTGTCTCTGATACGATTCGACATGATCATGTACACTCGCAAACCAATAGATATAAAAATGCATAGACAGACTAACAGTCTACTAGTCAGTACGAGAAGCGGATACATGTAATAGAAAGATCAAAAAATCAGAACTTACAGCAAACCAAGATGATAGTAATAGCCAACACATATTTCGGCGAATCCTGAGACCGAAAGAAGAACGGACCTGCAATATTCCCCGCCGAAAAGAAAATCAACAAGATCGCATTAGTGACCGCACGTTTGGTGTGTCCGGCAATATTCTGACCGATGATGGTGAGCGTAAACGGCCAGGTGACGGCATAGGAGTTGATGAGCCAATATGCCACTAGACGACCCCATTTATTGGCACTGGGTACATTCATTGTACCGTAAACGGAGGCAATGCCTGCAATTGCCGGGATCATGGGCACAATCATGCCCCAGGTTCGAAGCCCTTCGTACCGAGTACTGAAATAAGCCCATACAACCATCGATCCAGCCGAGACCACCGAGGAAGGCAAACCAACAAGCAGGGTCTCGAACGCACCAAATCCCAGACCGGAAATGACTAGAGACCCAAAATTGGTCAGCCCTCCATTGGGTAACATGGAGAAGAACACAAAGGCAACAAGGAACCAGGTCTTGGGGTCTTTGATGGCGTGCCAGATTTGGTAGCCTTTCCATTCGTGGCCTTTGATGCCTTGCATGTTGCCGGCTACGCGGATTACGGCGATTATGCGCTCTTCTTGGGTGAGGAATTTGGCGTTATGTGGTCCTTCGGGCATGTAGAGGATCCAGATGATGCCGATGCTGTGGTTGATGTCAGCATTTTGCTAGCCAAGGGTAGGAAAGGTGCTCGACTTACAGCAGTGATAGACCACCCATAACTAGGTAAATGTACTTCCATGAAGGAATTGCCGTATTGGTGATATGGCCAACTCCACATTTATCAGTTAGTCCCCTGGCTGTCTAATGATACGGTGTCGAATACTTACCTCCATAGCTCAATAACCCTCCCATGATACTAAAAGTACCCTGCATAGCACCCCAAGCCATAGTCCTAGAAACCTGCTCCTTTCTCGTATACCAATGCGACGTATACAACACAAACCCCGGGGTTGCAACAGACTCAGCTACCCCAAGGAAGAACCTTAGTGCCAGCAAACTCCCATAGTTAAAACACGCCATATGCAATACAATAAGCGCACCCCAAGCAAGAACACCATACGCAAGCGTCATCGAAATACTATACCGCTGCAGTATAAAATTGGCCGGGTACTGAGCACCCAAGTATCCGAAGTAGAAGATACTCGATGCCCAGGAATAGTCCTTGCCGACTAAATGCAAATCGGATTTGAAGGTGAACAAGACGGCCCAGCCCATGATTACTTTGTCCACGTAGTTGAGGCCGTAGAAGATGCACATTATGGGGAGGAGGTGGCGATCGAGTTTGTGGGCAATGCGGCGCGATTCTTGAGGCGAGATTATGCGGGTTTCGTTTGCGGCAAAGACATCGTAGCCCTCGTCGGCTGTCCGCAAGACAATTAATTAGATTGTTATGTTCTGGTGTGACCGGGTTATAGAAACCTTGGAATGAACGTACCCTGCAGTCCTTTGGTTTCGTCTGCTGCTGAAACCGAGATAGGATCTACTCCGACTGGAGCAATATCTGGAGTCGTCTTTTCACCGGCCATGACTGGATGTCCTACAATGATAGCAAATATAGGCACTATTTACTTCGGTGATATTCCCATCCGCTTGGCCCAAAACGTATGAGGCAATCAATACGTCTATTTAACGAACAGGCAGTTAAAATATCTACCGGCCAACGACCGCATTTGTTCCGAGCAACATACTGATATCGGATCAGCGAACGAGTTGCCTATCAGTGATTATTCCTATTCTCTATCTTAAATACACTCTATAACACCAGTTAAAGCAAACTGATTGGTTGGCGACATGTGCCCCCTTCCCCCTCAAAGTCAATTGTACGTACTTTAATAAACTCTTATCAATCGCGAACGCAGATCTGCATGGCATGACTCTCTTATCTCGCTCATGTACTTGTGGTTTATCATATTATGCGGAGAATCGCGTCGCTTTGAAGCGCTCTTCTGCAGACCAGCCATGCTGAATCTGGTAATTCCACACTTTTACGCTGGTGATAAAGATCTTGGCAACATTGATGTGCATTTGATAGGAGAATTGGTCTTCTAGAGGACAGCAATTATTGGTCGATTGTTGCTAATTATCGGACTGTCAGTTGGCCGACGCGGCGACGCGGGACGCTTATGCGGGGACTTGCCCTAATTTTCCGTTTCGGGTAATTTCTGTCTGCTGTGTCACGGGACAATATCCGTGGTTCAATATCTTTGTGATTCGGAGATGATGCCGATATATCTTCCCTTGGTAATTATTTGCTTCGACCTATAATCCACGGGTCCAATGAGTGCACCAGAAGAAGACCGGCACTTACGGTGTCAAGAAAGCATCGATATACCAGATACAGGTACACTCAACATCAATATCAGAATGTCCACGAATTCTTCACTTCAGAAATACCCAGAGATAAACGACGAAGAATGCCTCGACTTTTTGTCCAAACTCGTACAGATCAAATCATACTCTACCACTCAAGGCGAAAATGAGGCCACTCAGTATATGGCCGATGCAATGAAAGAAATCGGCCTGGATGCTGATGTTTTTCCATTCGATAAGGGTGCCAGGCAAAATGCTGTTGGTGTATGGCACGGAACAGGCTCCGAGTCCGAGGGCAGTAGAATTTCCGAAAGGCCCGCGCATACACTTTTGTTTAATGGCCATGTCGACACAAATCCCGTCTCTGGAGGCTGGACAATTGATCCGTGGGCCGGTATGCGTGACGAGGAATTTATCTATGGTATCGGAGTATCAAACATGAAATCAGGCTGCGCAGCCTATTATTGTGCCGTTAAAGCGTTGAAAGATGCCGGATGGAAGCCCCGCGGATCCGTTATTCTTACATATGTTGTTGGCGAGTTACAAGGTGGTGTTGGCACAATAGCGCTTATCGAACAGGGTCATTGCAGTAAAGCGGATTACTTTGTCAACTGTGAGCCATCGGATATTCGTGCTATTACTATGCATGCCGAGTCTCTGGTATTTCGGATTACTTTAAAAGGTATTACGCGGCATATGTCGGCTCGAGAGGAAGCGGTTGATGCGATTCTTGCGGCCTGTGAATTAATACCAAGACTCACGAATATGAAGTTTAGTGGTGCTCGCACAGATGAGCACAGAAAGATAAATCGGTGTCATGTAGGAGTGGTACATGGAGCGTTGGGTCCTGAGCTTGAGGAATGGAGGCCACCTCAGGTAGCAGATTATGCCGTTTTGTCTGGATCCGCGCGGTATGCACCGGGACAAGAAAAGTCTCAAGTTTTGCAGGATATCAAGGCTGAGATTGAATACATGATTTCTTCGTCGGATAAATGGACCGGTCTGACATTCGACCTACAGCCCGTAGAGTATCCAACTATGCCTGCATTTGAGGTTTCGAAAGATTCGAGAATAGTCAAATCCCTCAATACGGCATACAAGGACGTAAGAGGAGAGGATCAGCCGGTTGGTGCATTACCGCCTCCTTGTTTCTATGGAAGTGATGCCGGACATTTGTATAAAATGCTTGGTATGGAGGGTATTGTTTGCGGGCCAGGAGGCAGATATAACACGCGGCCGGATGAAAAAGTAGATATTGTGGATTATCTGGACTGTATCAAGATGTTTATTCGGTTGATTGTGGATATATGTGAATAGCGTCTATATGAGACGGGCCGGCGAAATATCATGAATAAGAAACATATATTGCCCACCATCAAATCTTCGGTCCCATTAGCTTTGTAACCTTTATCATAGCTTTAGTTGTTGCGTCAACTGCTTCTTGTATTAAGGTGTCATCGTGAAGAAGTAATGCATCGGCAATCGCGGGAAATACAACACCTCCATAGCCTTCCCACAGGCCAGGCCCGAATGCCTGGAGTATAAATTGTCAAAGGTCGTTTCATAGCTTTATTTTCATCGAGACAGGAAATTCAACTCACCATGTGCTTAAACCAACGTCTCTGCGGAAGTCCCTCTTCGTTCAGAAATGACTTTTCGATAGACCTGTATCTTTTGTTGATGCCGTCAATCATCGGAAATCTACTTTGATTTTTGAAATTTGATTGCCCGCGGACATCATCCGCTTCCTGGTCAAGTCTCGCTGCCTCCTCAGAGAACTTGTCAATAGCTTGGTCTAATTCCCTACGGACAATATCAGATGAAAATTCAAGATTCGACAATCCCTTTTTCAGACTCTCAGCATAAGGCCTGGCTGTGAATGGCAGGATAGCTTGTGAAGCAATTCGCAAAGTCAACAAACCCCATAATTCAGCCATGGCTTTATGTTTCCGGAACCCAGGGTCGCCGAATTTCTCCATCCAGAAATATGAATCATATTTGGAGTGATATTGAAACACGGCGTTCTTTTTCCCGCCGCTGAATACCAAATCTGTAGAAGGTATTCCTAGATGATGTTGGAAGATTGTGAAGTCAGATCCCGTACCAATGGTGTCAATGCGAGGAGTGCTAGATGATGGGTTGTCCAGCTCGGTCTGTTGAAGCCAGTCGGAATAGACGGTATTATGAAATTTGTCCCTTGTTCTATCATGAATGAACAACCAACCATTGTCAACCTGGAAGCTTTCTTCTAGCGGAGAGGGAACTGCCTGAGAAGCTTCAAATAATGCTCGCATGAGCAAGGGGCTTGATACTGGAAGTAAAGTTGGTCCACCATTTGTAGCCTCATCTACGTTCAAGTCTAAGAACAGTAAGTACGAGTGAAACAAATCGTTAGGGGGACATTGCCCACAAGCGACACAATTCTCCTTCAGATAAGATTCGTTCTGAGTAGCCCATGAAGTTGAACCCACGAGCCCATACTCTTCGTTGTCCCAAGAGGCAAGGATACTAAAACTTGATTAGTGTTAAAGATAGACTTGCAGGATACGACTTACATCTTCCGACGTGGTTTCCATCCCTGCTGGCTGAGTGCTCCCAGCGTTCGAGCAATCTCGTTCATCACTGCCGAACCAGATACTGGATCAACCGCACCGGCAGACCACGAGTCATGATGGTTTCCAATAACCACGCATTCCCCAGAGAGACCTTCAATTGTTCCAATGACGTTATGTATCTTGCACCCTTTCCGTTGTGTATCATTCACCAACTCTACCATTGTTGACGACGCACCAGTATAGTACTCTATATCAGGCAAAGCACCTTGCCAACCCGACGGTAGGTTCTTACAGTCAAGACCGTCCCCTTTGAGTGCTCTTAATAGCACTGCTGCATCCCGATACGAAATTGGCACACTAGGAATCTGCGGCGTAAATTCATCCGTAGGAAACTGTCCAGCAGCAACACTAAAATATGACACACTACCCCGTTGAATGGCAGACGGATGTCGAGCAGGGCCTTCCGGATATGGCAGACATCCATTAACAACGGTATATTCACCATCTTCCTGGGGATCATTGTAGAGAATCACCCCGGCCGCGCCTGCCTCTTGGGCAGCACGGACTTTGAGTCCCCGTAAATTAGCGGAGTATTTGCAAAGCACAATGCAATTCTTGACAGAGATGTTGTGCTCATCAAGTAATTGAAAATCTTCAGGACGACCGAAATTTGCATACACAAGATGCGCAACTACTCTTCCAGCACAGCTCAGTCCATGAAATGCAGGAAGTCCGATCGAAGAAGTGGGATCACTTGGTAAGACATCTTCTACTAACAACACCTCAAAAAGGACTTTCCCGTCGTCATTTTTGTCGATCAGACGTACTGCCGTCTCAGGACCGGGGTCGTCTATTATGGTATGATGGCTCGAAATTGTGGTTGGGATGCCGTAACTTTGCCATAAAGCTTTTATTGAAGACGCATGGGTGTAGTCTCCGGCTAGATGGACACCTGCACTGTATGTTTGAGACCATTGTCTGATATTATCTGTTGATATTGAAGACAGCAGGAAATTCTCAGCATCACCGTCAGTAAGATGATTTTCGCTGATGCCTTGCATGGTATCGTATTCGCACGGCCTGAAACCACGAAATGTGTGTCGAAAATATCACCAACTCAAAGCAAAGTCATGGGTCATGACAAGATACGAAAATCTATCTATTCTTATCTCGAGACTTGCAATAGTTGCAACCACCGACGTCACGTGTCCCATTTTGTCGTCGAGCTTATCTGGCTTATCTGATTTATTCGGCATTCTCCCCGTCTTCCAATTCTGAGAGAATTCAAGCTGTGCATTTCATACTCGATTATTCATTCATACGGCTTTGGTACTGTACAGGCCCCATGAGATGGTAAACCGACCAATAAAATCTTATATTTTCCGGATCTGTCGACATTCCGAAGTGGTGACTCTCGTGAGGCCTGGCAATTTTCGAGCCTTCGAAACACTGACGACAATCCAAATAAACAAGTGAAAGATCGCCTCATGGTAACTTACTACAGCACGAATCTGGCGTTGATTGACTTCTGAGCTTCTGCTAGCCCAGGAGCCAATAAAGATTGTCTTTCGTGCAAGTCACTGCGTCCACAAGCGCGACGATTTACAGGCAGCATGAACGCTGCAGTCAAATCCGAAACGATAGGACTACTTGGATTCGGAAAAGACGAGGCTTGCTGAAGCTTGAGCGATAGCCTATAAAAATGGATCATAAACGATTCGGCGATAGCCCCTAAATATACACAGCGGATGGCAGATGCAGACCCTTGGCCTTCAAAATGTGAATAGCCAATGGCGGCTCCAACAGCGCCGCTTCATCTTCGTGGCCTGTACGTGCAGAGAAGCAGCAAGCCGTTAGGGCACCTATGAAAAACCCCTTCATGATGTTCGGCCAAGTTAAAAAACTTGGGACTTGCATGCATTACCACCTCGATTTGTCAGACTGGAACATTACCTAGATATTTCGAACAATATATGCTTTTTTATCTCCCGACTTCCACTGTCCTAATGGGGCATAAAGATCGGCTTGTCAACATCGACGACTCCAGTCACACCAGCGATTCTGCTGTCAAACCTAGCCGCCATCGAGTGCCTCAATGAACAGCTAAGAGTCTCTATCAGGTTTGTCATAAACTTGGAGACATGTCATTTACGAATTAAATCTGATTGCAAAAGGAATTTTACGACCTCGAACGCATTGGAAGCACGGGAAATTCCTTTCCAGAAGTCCATATTCTTATAGTACACGACATTCAGCCAGTGAGACGTTCGAGAAACTTGTTCACCTCAGGTAACAAAGGTTTTAACATGAGAAGCCAAAATTAGCCCCTCCAGAACCTGAGGCAGTTGTTGAAGCTGGGAATTTGATCGCACAGTCAATAGACGATTCCTTCAATGGGTTGGAAGTCCCAGAAGAAAAGAAAGAGGCTGATGCTGCTCTTTCGAATCTGCGTACGCACAGAGAATTGTCAGAAGAGAACAGAGTAGCATCCCAAGTTCCCAAAGACCTTTCAGTTTCGACAGATACAATATATTATACTGAGCAACAAGAACAAAGAGGCGAGCACCAGAGAAAAGACCGACCTTTGGATTTCGAAACGCACTCCTCGAGCCAACTTTCAGAGGCTCATCACATCGATTGGCTGTGCAATGCTGAAATGCTCCAATCTGATATACACAATGCTCGTATCTTAGCATACTCATACTATAGCCTGAGCCCAGACGATACTTCTTCACCTGCCGAGTATCTGATTAATGTTGCTAGAAACCTCGTTTTGCAGCTGGCCGAAGGAAGAGAACTTGATGGATATCACAAGGTGCCAATTATCTTCATCGGGGATGGTTTTGGTTGTGTAGTTTTGCAAGAGATGATTACGTTACTGAGTTCAACCGAGCAGCTTGATGGGAAGACAATTCTCCGCCTGACCGCAGGAACCATATTCTTATATGCACCGTCCCATACACTGGGACACTGGGCAATGTCAGGTAACGATACCCATAACCGAACAAATGCTACCGAGTATTGGATGTTAGAGAGCAACCCTTCAAAAAACGTGCCGCCTATCGATGCTCAAAAAATTTGGACGGACTTCCTGGACGCTACAAAAGACATGATGATGTTTGTCGTCTGGTTTTACAATCAATCGGTACGTAAAAACATTATGTTATACAGGGACAACAAATTCTGACCAGAACAGGCAAAGATACATAATGACGACGTTGCTGGTGTCCTCTTCAAAAGTTTACGAAGCAAGACAAAGTCACACGGATACTTTAATCGCAGGGATCGAAACTGTGAAGAACTCATTGATCAGGTAAACAATTGTCTTGTGTTTAAATTATCAAGTGATTGGCTTCTAGCCGAAAACTTGCGTAGATTCTTTGATCGCCACAACTTTGTAGCTAGTGTAAGAGACTATCATGGGCAAACGCCTCTTTATTGGGCTTCTTTTAAACACAATCTATATGCTGTTGAGCTTCTGACTACGCGTATTGAAGGTATGGCCTTAGCTTGAGATAAGTTTGGCCGGACATTCCTACATGTAGCAGTGAGACAAGCTTCAAAGATTGAGAAGCCTACGGACGAAGACCAAGAAAAGTGGAAGTATGTGATATGTGAGCTTATGAAAAATCAAATCAACGTGGATATCAAAGACAAACTGGGCAAGTCGGCTTGGGACTATGCTGATGACAAGAAACGCAAATGGATCAAGAAACTGAAAAATGAGCGAAGCTGGATGACAGGCTTTGCTCACTTCGACAAGTCTTAAGACATAGGAACCCCTCGACAAACCAAGAGGTCTACATCTATCTGTCTGCAGAAAAGTTGAGGCTGGGCTTTTTGAGTTCTTTTGGGACCCTCGGTCCGGGGAAAAACTGAACGCCAAAAGCCAAACTATTCTACGCCTGTTATATAAGGAGAGAGAGGAGGGACTGAGAGAGGGACTGGAAAGAATATTTTCAGCTTCAAGACCACCTGATTTGGAACCACAATGCCGATGGATACACTCCCTGCAAATAATGTGCGCATTTCTCTTCCTATACGGCCTCGAAAAGATGCTAACATTCACTTTAGGAACAATGGATTCACGTTGGTAGCACCCGAATCTAATACTCTAAACTCTAGTACCTATCACACTTTGATTTCTAGGACCTGTTTACAAAGCTTCGAATTAGAGATAATTCAATGATTGGTCAACGTTACGAAGGTATGCTCTTACTTTACACATGGATTTCAAGTGTACTACTGACAATATGAGTTCCTAGGCCGACAGGAGTACGCTCGACACATGGTCGCACAAGCAAGATTATATCAACATGTCAGTCCGTATCTATCGTAAGTGAATGATGAGTCTAACACAGCCGTGGTTTCGTGAGCAACCCGACGAGCTGAAGAATTCCCAGGATCGTGATACCCGGGGTCCAGATATGCAATCAAGCAGCCGTGGCGAAACGGTACTTCTTACTGAACCCGAGCTGTCTGTGATTCCACCACAGCCTGATATACCAGCCGATACAGCTCTTGTTATTTTTGTATGTATATGAAAGAAATGCTTACACTTGCGGGAAAAACTGACCATTCGAGATGCTCATTCTGGGTTTCGAAACACATCGGCACCGGAAATATCTCTCTCGGGCAATTAACGGCGCGTTTTATGGCGACGATGAGGGAATTCAAGCCTGCTTCTAAGGGGCTATATGCATGATCCGGCAACAGAAAAGCTAAGGCCTCTTCATTGTCGTCGGACCTTAGATCAGTACGGCTATTACAGCTTAGATTCAACTGAAAGAAGAGACATGGATCAAGTAATCTATCGCTGGGCAAAGAATTGGCGAGAAAAAAAGCCGGCGAAATATCGCCCAATCTTGATGGTGGATCAGCTTTGGCTCTGGGTTCTGAACGATGGTTGTTACAATGCTTCTTCTTCTTCTTCTTCTTCTTCTGCCCCCTTTCTCCCTACTCTACTTAAAGAACACCTGTCAAAAAGTCTGACGCGGCCTAGGAACCGTGATAACCAGCGTTTCGGATACGTGGAGCCGCAATGAATCTTTCAGCTTTGAAAGTGCGGTTCAAGAAGAGCTACGAAATAAGGAACGACCATTTATCAAATCGGCAGAAGATTTGGCTCATATGGTTTTAAGAACCAGCGTTGATTTCTTCGACAGAGAGGGTCCTTTGAATTCCTAACTCCCAAACTGTTTTCAATCGTCCATCAACGGTACAGTAAGTCGATTGGCCATATGTCAATAAATACAGTGAGCTAATTTGAACAGTCTGATAAACATGACTCGCTTTTCAAGACCTTCAGAGGCATCATAAAGCTACTGTCAACACCAGGACTAGATCAAGCGGGGAAGACAGAGCTCATGGACAGACTATTATCGCTCAATACGGATACTGAATGCTTAATTGAGATCATGGATATCCGAGACGAGCTGATGATCATTAATTCGGGTTTGGCGAAGCAGAGGGAAGTACTTCAAAAAATGCTTTCCTTCTACACAAAGGAAAACGTATCGCCAATAGATTCTCCGTCCGATTTGCATCTAGAACCAGACAACGATCATCATAGGCGAGAAAATCCAGGAATTAAAGAAACGATCAAAAGAAGCATTTCTTCGGGTTGGAACAGGATCGAGGTCAACAGGTGAGCAAGATGAGAAGAAACGATGAGAAAATGAAAGAAAGGTTTCTCCAAGCAATCGTGATCTCATGATCAAAAACATCGGTATTGTAGATAAAAACATTATGATTGTGAAAGATATGATCAAACACGCCTAGCATGTGAAGACAGAGGTATAATTCATATATCACTTTTCTCGATCGAACGAATACCTAATCTAGTGACTTTTAGCTCGATAGTCTGCTTAGACTCACGGAGAAGCAGGTCAACGCATGGGAAATACAGGCCGCGCGAAAGGGGTCTGACGAAACCCGGGAACAAGGGAATGTAAGGACTAAATATCAATGGCTACGAGCTTGTGTACCACCAGCCGTTAATGCTTTCTCCAGATAATAGTTGTATTTACCCTCGTCACTATCATCTTTGTAAGTAGTCTCTGCTGCCCTTCGGCAATAGACCAGGTGGGAGGCGGTATCCATGTCGGCAGCTAACAGCATATAGCTTCCTCTTTCGTTCCTTTCAAGTCTTTTCGCTTTGTCTATTGACAAGTTTCCCAAAGATCCTGAGTCTGGAAACACATCCTGACCGCTAAGTGAGGTCTCCGGGTACCTTGGTAAGGCGTCTCTGCAATTCCCAAGTTCAAGCATTATGAATACTGATGCATCATACAGCACCAGTTGGGATTACTACTGCACTTTCTATTTTCTTCATTTCTCTTGCCTTCAAAGCCAATGATATACGATCTTGGTTAAAAAGGCATACAGCTAAACTTCAGTACCCGGAGGAAAAGCTAATGCGAAAAAAAGTCAAGCCATTTCAAAGAGATACACGTGTACAATGAAGTGGAGGATTCCGACAAGGAAAACGTTGATGAAGAAGATATCAGGCAAGATGAAGACTTCGATTCTGGATCTAGCATCAGGAACAAGTCATTCTCGGTGACTACGGAGACAGTTCTTCGGTTGTTTACCAAGATCCCTGGCATTCGCAGACTCTTGAAATATGAGTCTCACAAGGAACAGGTAGAGAAAGATCCAATCAGACCCTCACCAGCAACGGCAGTCTTTGATCCAATGCTACGGTTCGTGCGGAGAAGACACCAAGCGAGGAGAACGACTGATATTGAGGCTCGGGAATCATCAACTTCGGAAATTTCTGGCATGTCGTAGCGAACTTGAAAAGGGATTGCAATTTCCATTGTCTAGGGAGACTAAAAGAGTTATGCAAGGATTCCATTGGTTATACAAGGTTATTTTTATCATTGGCATACGTACAACACAGATCAATATCTGTACCTATGTAAGCACATATTAAAGTATAATACAAATCACATAAGGCCCATCATGGCTTGATCAAAACATTAAAAAATACAGGAAATATTCACAAAGAAGGGAAAATATAGAGCTGCCAGAGCGATGAAAATCAGACTCTAAAGAAAGCATCAAAGTATCCGATGTATGGAAAAATTCACATGTACTCAAAATCCACCTCTTCTCTTCGGCGCAGGAATGATGCTTCATCGAAGTCGTCAATATCCATACTATCATATGGCACAGAAGTAGCAGCAAGCGGGTTTGCATTTTCTTGTTCGTTGTGTGTTTTTGGTGAATGTGTGGGGCTGGATACGACTATACGTCGTCTATGTTGGCCCAATTTCGGCGAAAGTATGGTTCGCCGCGATATGGTAGTAGAAGACGATGTGTTGTAGGTAGAGATAGTGGGAATAGGATCATGCCAAATGCCTTGGTGCATATAACCGTTATCATCTTCATCATCATCTTCTTCTTCGATATCCGGCTCCAATGTCCTTTTATTATTCGCCGAAGAAAACGACGCATTCGACTCCTGACTACTCGACGGCATAGAAACATTCTCCAACTCATCAACACTCATCATCTCCTCACTCCTATAATCTTCGTCTGGTCGCGGAAACGTCTGCACGGCAAGATTTCCAACTTTGTGCATTCCGCAGAAGGGCTGTAATTCGCTGTATACGGTTGTTGTCATTATTGTCGTAGAGTTCGTCTTAACGGGTATTGTGTAGGCAGTCAACTTCTTCTGCTCGGTCTTGTAGCCCTCCGGAACGGATTTCCGGACTCGAGCACCTACGCCGAGGAGCGAGGAGAGGATGTCGTTTGGGAGAGCAGGGGTGGGTGTATTTGTGGGCGCGGCATAGTTCTGATGCGACAGTTCACTATTTTCCTGCGTTGTGGAGGCCGCAAAGTAGCTGGTGATGGGAGGTTGGAAGCGGCGCTTTTTTGATGAAGCGTTTTGCAATGTTGATACTGTTGCCATGGTGAGGGTGATTGTATGTACCTGGTACTTCGATATGGTAGTTGTTGTTGAATGTGAGCAAGACCCCCGCGGCTATGAGAGAGGAGGAGGAGGAGGCTGGGCCGTGCTCAAAAAGAACGCGGCTGGACGCGCGATGACTTCAGAATTAGACGCGTCGTTCAATTAAACCTTTTCGGGACGGTCACGTGGTGTTACCCAGTATAAGACACAGTTGAGACTCAGGGCATCTATATATCACATTAGGCCTATACTTCACACTGCAGTACTAGTTATCAGGGAAAGATGCATCGTAGAGTCCAATTCCAAAGGTTTTCTGTTCTCGCGTTAGAATGGTGGAACGCTGGCAACAAACCCCTGACTTATTCACGAAACAGTTCACATACATTTGAGATCGAGGTTCTCCATTGCTCCCTCGCTGCTGTTTACTTCAAGTCTTCGTATGTTTATTCTGATGTTGGAAATGGACAACAGATTCCAAATCATTAAATATGCCGCGGCCACTACATCGAAATACGCGTGACGGTTTACGACGTTGAGGTGATGGCGGGAGATATGAATGTGCAACACCTCAACGGAAACAGTAGACTGGAATCAAATCCGATGTTTTCTGGGTATTGAAAATATGCAAATCTATATATTGCCCCTATAAGAATAAGTAAACGCCTTAACCAACATTTCCACGTCGTCCGCCTCGTTTCTTCCGGTCATGATGAGCTTTCAGCACGGCTCGTGTTTCCACCAAACTGCGCTTATTCTTGCTCCTTGCCTTGCCCAACGTCATCAAAAAGTTCTTCTTACGAGCCTTCTCCTTGTTGGTCGTACTCTTTCCATCCTGCTCCTTCCTCTCCTTTTTGCGAGCAGTCTTGCTCTTGAACTCGTCTCGGTCGGTCTTTGATTCCTTGGCGTGAGCAATCTTTTCCTCCTTGGTAAGTTTGCCCTTGGAAAGCGATGCAAGACCTTCAATTTCTGCGGCAGTAAGTGGCTCGTCGATATGCCTGTTTATGGCTTCTTGCACTTTCTGTGCACGTTTAGATCGTGAATTCATTAACGAGTCCACGGCGGCTTGGGAACGGAGCTCGGCCAGCTTGGCTAAATCCGCCGGTGTCAGAATTCGACTGGTAGCAAGCTTGTTCCACTCCTTGTCTGCGTCTGTTTCTTCTGCCTTTTTCTCTGTCTCGTCTGTTGATTGTTTGGTCTTCTTGGAAGGAGGAGCATCGTCTTCGGAATCACTTAGTTCGATCTCGGCGTCACTCTCGACATTGATCCATCCATCAGAGTCATCACTATCATCATCCTCGACATCCCAATTAGCCCAGCCGGCTGCTTCGTCCTCTTCAAGATCTTCATCGTCCTCGCCATCAGATGGAAGGCCTTGCTCGATTCTCCTCTTCCGTCTTTCCTCTTCTTTCCATTTCGCCAGCAACTGGAGGCCTTCGATTTCACCAACGGCTTCTTCACCGAATCGAATCTCCCTCTTCTCTCCGGCACTCAGCGCCATGGATGCTTCCTTGCCTCGGTCACGTCTCTTTAACATGTCCGCACCAACATCTCGGTATAGACTCAACAGACCCTTTGCAGCCATCATTACACCTTTGTTCTTGCTCTTTTTGTACAAAACTAGATCTTGAAGCAATGTCTCGTTCATAGCTAGGGGCTGTCTGACACAAATTTCACGGATAGCATTCAGACCTGCTGCAGCAACTTCTCCAGCTGAAGCCTCGTTGACAAACTCATTCGCGATCTTCTGGATCAAAGGCTCAAGCTCATCGGGTGGCACAAGGTTGTGTGTCGCCTGAGCAAGCGACGCGAGAAACGATGTGACTGAGGGCTGCCGAGGAGTGAGGTACTTAAGGAAGTAAGAGTAAAAGTGAACAAGCGTGAGTTTGTGAAGACCAATCAAACGTGACACCAATTGCAAGACCAGAAGCTTTTGCTCCAGATTCAACTTCGACTTGCTATTCTGCAAATGCTTTGAAAAGAGCTCCTCTGCGAACCCTTGAGAATCATGCAGGAGATGTAATGCAGAAAAGTTAAGAGCATGGGGCTGTCTCTTCTTGCGCTCCTTCTTCTTCACCGTCGCAACCGCTTTTTCAAGCTGGCGAGCTTTCTTTTTGGTCTTCTTATTAATTCCACGTTGATGTTTTAGCTTCGCGACATCAACGCCATCGTCATCACTGCTCTCGTCTTCCATCTCTTCTCTCTCCTTATCTCCACCAAGGAAGAATCGGACACCGCCAGTGACAACCTTTTCATTCTGAGCCAAGCATGCTTCTTTCATGACCTCAACTGTCTTTGCATCAGTCCAAATCTGCCTTCTCCACAACTCCCTAGTAATTTTAACTGCCCATTGAGCTTTGGGAGATGTGCGATCCGACGTCACCAAATTGTACAAGACCGTTTGCATAGCTCTGTTGAGCTTATGATTCGTAGACTTAGAATTCGACGTCCGCAGATCAGAAAGAATCTTCTGAAACAGCAACTGACGCAGTGTCTTGCTAGGCGTCGAAACCAGGATCGGAAACAAAGTATGAAGCAACGTAACTGAGTCAATAATCTCCTTCTTTCTTAGAAGCACCAAACTTCCAACAACCTTTTCACGCAGTTCGGGACCCAGAACGACATGATGTTGCATAAGCATATCGATCAGTTGTTGCGGAAAGTCTTTTGTTATATCGGGATAACAGTCTGCGACGTGCGAAATGAAATCTATCAGATCGCGCAAAGATATTATGCCTCCAGCTTCCGTGGAGGTGGGATTTGCCATGAAAATTTCAAGGTGATTCTCATATTGATAGTATTGGGATCGAAAATCTTCGACGTACGACCTAAAAACCATAGAATGTTAGTCTTCGTTGGTCCGAGTACCTCAGTGTATTCCGTTTGGCATCTTCGTACTTTGAGTCTCGTCGAATTTTCTGCTGAAGGTTGGGCCTGTAAAAAAAAAAGATTAGATCGGACTTTATCAATTCCAAGTCGCAGTATAGAAACTCACAAATCTGCCTCAACCTTCTCCAATGCGGCCAGCTTTCGCTTAACCATTTTGCTTTATTTAAGCAAATTGTATTGGGGTGCAATTCTCTGTTCAAGACAGAGAAAGCGATGCTGGAAATAAATTTGTTGTCTAAGCCAATAGATATTTTTTTGCCGTATCGATAGCGGCTTCCGCGCAGAGATTGGAGGCGGTGAGGGCGCCCATAATAGATTATCGATCACCCAGTACATAGTTAACTATCGGGCTTCAAATTTAGCCAGGGTTACGTGGAATTGTGTATTTTGTGATGGGCATATTTCTCCATAATTAAGGATTCTATGGCTCATATAGCCAGCTGGAAAATCTCATCTAGAGCCAGAGCAGAAGCCAACATTAAAAGAGACAATTATCCAGTTGACGATTTTGAATTATTGAACAAAGGATCAAGTTTTTCATAAGAACATCTCGACTACATCAAAGAAAGCTATCCATGTTACTTTTTATGGGTCCTACTTCCTCTTTAACGGACTGTTCCGTAGATACAGTCTCAGTAGATGCATGCGAGTCGACCAAACCCTAATAGAAGATGACACTCCGTCCATACCCTGAACGCGTAAACAAACAGACATGAATAAATCGTTTACCGATTGCTCTTGGCAACACGCTCGAGTTCGTCCTTCTTCTTGATGGCGTAGGAGTTGGAGCTACCCTTGGCAGCGTTGATGAGCTCTTCAGCCAAAACTTCGGCAATAGACTTGACGTTGCGGAAAGCGGCCTCACGAGCACCGATGGTAAGGAGAGCGATGGCCTGGTTGACACGGCGGAGGGGGGAAACATCGACGGCCTGTCGGCGGACGGTACCCTGGGAACCGATACGGGTGGAGTCTTCACGGGGACCGCAGTTGACGATGGCGTCGACAGCAACCTGGAGAGGGTTCTGGTCGGTCATGATGTGAATCTGGTCATGTTAGAATCGAGATTGATCGGCAATTGGGAATTCGTCATTCCCAAGGATATCAAGGAAGTTCTGGACGTACGATCTCGAAAGTGTGAGCAACGATGCGGACAGCCATGATCTTCTTTCCGTTGTTGCGGCCGTTCATCATGATAGAGTTGGTCAATCTGCATGTACCATGTTATTTACTTGTATCCTTCTGTTGTGCGATCAAGCGCAAGGCGCAGATGGTTTCGTACCTCTCAATGATGGGGCATTGTGCCTTGCGGAAACGCTTAGCAGCATATCGGCCGGCGGAGTGAGGGAGGTAGACGGGAGAACGGATCTGGATGTAGTCGCTATATCGAAAATCGTCGAGTTAGCCACAATTCCCCTCTTCCATATCAATTAAAAATTTGTTGGTGGCTTTTTTTTTTTTTTTTTTCGTGCTGTATTCGACTTGGAATTACTATCGCGGTTTCACGTACGTCAAAGAGATATCCCTGATTTCGACATCGTCCTGTTGCTCGTTAGCCTTCCTGCCTCCACGCAAACCCTGCCAGCAGGCGACTCACGTAGCTCCATTTTCCGAACAACTTGACGGAGTCGGTTTGGACATCCTTGGGGAGGACTGGGTAGTAACCCGAGGGGCTCTCGACCTCGACTTCACCGTTGTCGGACATGATGGACGCTGTTGTCGTTAAATGTGTTGTTGAGCGTCGAGCGTTGCTGTCGGGTCGATGAAATGTTCGCTGGTTAGCAGAAGGAATTTGGAGGTGTGTCTCGCTTAGCGAAAGCCCGTGGGGTGGGTCTGGATGGACCAATGACAGAAGAATAGTCAAGTGACTTTGATTCCCCTTGGCGGGACCGTGCCAAGACACGCTTACCACAACAGGACAGCCCAATTAATGCCTTATGCCTTGCCTTAATGCCTGGATGCCTTGACACCTGATCATGTTCAGGCTGACCGTACACAACCCATCCTAGATCAGTCGTTTTATGATAATTTGACGCTTAAAGTTAGCATCTCTTACAAGAATACTCCGTATCTCCTCGCTCCCTTATTTTGACATATCTTTGAACTCACAGATACTTGTGTGCGTCACGAGATACCCCGCAAAATGTAGCTTTTAGTTTACATACTCCCATGTGTTAGTTCTCAAGTGCATGTCTCGACTTGAATCATTGCATTGTATCAAGTCGCATATCCGTATACACCCTTCTCCCTGAGAAGAAAAAGTTGCTCAATACCAGCCATGTACACAGCTCATCAGACTTGCCTCTTGTGCCAAAACCACACAGATCAGCAGTCGATTGCTTAGTTGTCTTCAAAATAGGCGTCAAATGGCCCCTGACAGTCGATGACGGCGGGCATGTCATTGGTGTAGCTCCCGTTAGTGCCGGCGCAGGTGACGCTGCCGCTTTCCCCAAGAACCAACGCCCGCAAATCAGAACTGAGACCTTTTTATTCAGTCGGCGACAACTTAAAAGAACTGCCACCTCACTCTTCCGAGCGTTCTACATTGTTTGGCCACCATCAGCAGTTCTTTGATGGTGTATAACTTTTGCGAAGCAGAGTTTGCTTCTATGCGCTTGCAGATGACCCTTTCCACTCGCGTTTGAATCACGGCCGCGGCGGATAATGGCTGAAGACAACCCAGAACTGCAGCATGCGTTGCAGGAGCTTGACAGGGAACTCGAAGTGCGCGACTCAATCTGCTCCTTTTCAGAGACTTATACTAATCACATTTTAACGTTAGGAAGGAGACATTACTGAGAAGGGGTACGGAATTCCTCATCGCTCGCCGCTATCGGTCGCCCCAGAGTCCCGGCGCGGGGCATGACGAAACAATTGGAGGTTTTAGCTGACATATTTCTAGATACCAAAAGCGGCGCACCCTCCTATTCTCGCAATTTCTCGGACCCGGTAACAATGGACTCCAGGCGCCGAGCGTTACTATTCAAGGTCCCGGAGGTCAGACCGAAGACTACTCAGGAAGGTACCCAGATGTCGGGAGTGACAGCTCGTCAGGTATTGCTAGACAGGTGAGTGCTGTATCACCCAAGCATAACTGGCAACTACTCATTCCTCTACGTCTAGCAGAGAACACCCTCACTTCAGCTTCCCAATCGTGCAGCGTCCAGAGCGTCGGTAGATTCTCTTTTCCTCCCAAAGGCCAGCCAGAGCAATACACTAGATGTCGGCCATGAAGACTCGAGAACAGGGACATTGATGAGCCAAAGCTATGCCTTCAACCCCAATGATCAGTATGACCATACGAGTCAAGCAGCCATTCCTTACGATGCCGGCGCCTACGATCCCGACGGAGGTCCCACTCGTCAGTCAACGCTACTCGACTCGCAAGCCTACTTTCAGGATTTCGCTGGCCATCAGAATGAAGATTATAGGAATAGCTATGGAGGAGGCTATCATCGATATTCACAGTCCGATGCATTTTCGCCGACAGCGAATATGGCGCCTCCGTTAATGCCAGCTTCGGAAATAGCACCGGGAAGCATGCTCGGTCATCTTCTACCTCTAGAGCCGCGAGACATACCTTATTCGGTGTACGACCCGCACGATCCCAATACCATGATGTCCAAGTTCGACAATCTGCCAGCAGTTCTCAGACATCGCGCCAAGACACAATCGAAACAACCGGCCTACTGGGTTTTGGATCAGAAAGGCAAAGAGATTGCATCTATCACCTGGGATAAACTAGCCAGTCGAGCGGAAAAAGTCGCCCAAATCATACGCGACAAGAGCAGTCTATACCGCGGCGATCGTGTGGCACTGATCTACCGTGATACCGAGATAATCGAATTCGCTGTGGCTTTGATGGGTTGTTTCATCGCGGGAGTGGTGGCTGTCCCGATCAATAATGTAGATGATTATGCAAGCCTTAATGTCATCCTGACATCAACGCAAGCCCACCTTGCTTTGACCACAGAGAACAATTTGAAGAACTTCCAACGGGATATCACTACCCAAAAATTGCAATGGCCAAGAGGTGTTGAATGGTGGAAGACAAACGAATTCGGAAGCTACCACCCCAAGAAAAAAGAAGATGTCCCGCCTTTGATTGTCCCTGACCTTGCTTACATTGAGTTCTCGCGAGCGCCAACCGGAGACTTGCGCGGGGTTGTCATGAGCCATCGGACAATCATGCATCAGATGGCCTGCCTCAGTGCCATCGTGGCTACCGTACCTGGCTCGAAATCTGCTGCGGAACCGAGAGTTTTGAGCGGCAGCCACAGCGAGATATTGTTTAGTTATCTTGACCCAAGACAGAGCATTGGAATGATTTTGGGTGTCTTGTTGACTGTTTATGGTGGACACACAACGGTGTACCTAGAGGCCCAAGCCGTAGAGACCCCCGGTCTTTACGCTCATCTTGTCACCAAGTATAGGGCCACTGTCATGGCTGCCGACTATCCGGGCCTGAAGCGCGTCGCATACAATTATCAGCAAGAGCCGCTGGTCACCCGGCACTTCAAGAAGAATGTGGAACCTAACTTCTCGAGTGTGAAACTTTGTCTTATTGATACACTCACAGTCGATTCCGAGTTTCATGAGATTCTAGCGGATAGATGGCTACGGCCCATGCGAAATCCGCGTGCGCGAGAGATAGTCGCTCCAATGCTATGTCTACCTGAGCACGGAGGCATGGTAATCAGCGTCCGAGATTGGTTGGGAGGCGAGGAGAGAATGGGATGTCCTTTAACTCATCCTCTGGATCCCGAAGAGCCAGAGCAAAAAGAATCCGAGATAAAAAAGACTGAAACTAATGACGGATTCGGTAGCAGTTTAATTGGGGGAACTCCAGTAACTGCCCCTAAGAAGAAAGCTACAAATGATCTAGCAGAGGTTCTGCTTGATAAGGAAGCGCTGAAATCTAACGAGGTTGTTGTATTAGCTATGGGAGAGCAGGCGAGAAAGCTTGCTGAAACACGTCCTAATAGTGTGCTTGTGGGTGCATTTGGATATCCGTTGCCCGACGCTACTCTTGCAATCGTTGATCCTGAGACCAATTTGCTATGCACTCCAAATGTCGTTGGAGAGATCTGGGTTGACTCGCCGTCTTTGTCTGGTGGATTCTGGGCGTTGCCGAAACATACAGAGACCATCTTCCACGCTCGGCCCTACAAGTTCGAGGCCGGAAACCCTACTCCTGTCCTCGTAGAGCCGGAGTTTCTTCGCACTGGCCTTCTAGGATGCGTGATTGAAGGTAAAATCTTCGTCCTTGGTCTATATGAAGATAGGCTCAGGCAGAAGGTTGAATGGGTGGAACATGGTCAAGAGATTGTTGAGCATCGTTACTTCTTCGTGCAGCATTTGATTATCAGTATTATGAGAAATGTTCCCAAGGTTAACGATTGCTCTGCCTTTGATGTCTTTGTCAACGAAGAACATTTGCCTATTGTTGTTTTGGAGTCATACACCGCTTCGACTGCGCCGACAACTTCCGGTGGCCCGCCACGACAGTTAGATGTGGCACTCCTTGAATCACTGGCAGAGCGTTGCATGGAAGTGCTCTACCAGGAACATCATCTTCGTGTCTACTGTGTTATGATTACTGCTCCAAACACTCTTCCTCGTGTCACTAAAAACGGCAGACGAGAGATTGGAAACATGCTTTGTCGGAAAGAGTTTGATAACGGTACTCTTCCCTGTGTGCATGTCAAGTTTGGGGCGGAACGTGCTGTGATGAACCTGCCGCTCGGTATAGACCCTGTTGGGGGTATGTGGTCACCATTGTCTTCAAGCTCCAGGCAAGAGATTTTGGCCATGGAGGAGAAACAATATTCGGGAGTAGACTATCGAGACATTGTTATGGACGATAGGACTTCCACGCCACTAAACAATTTTACAAATATTGTCGATTTGGTCCAATGGCGTGTCACGCGTCAAGCGGAGGAGCTATGTTACTGCTCCATTGATGGTCGTGGCAAAGAAAGCAAAGGAGTCACATGGAAGAAGTTCGACACCAAAATAGCTGCTGTGGCTTCATACCTCAAGAACAAAGTCAAAGTCAAGCCAGGTGATCACTTGATATTGATGTATACTCATTCAGAGGAGTATGTCTTTGCAGTCCATGCTTGTCTCGCTCTCGGTGCAATCGCAATTCCTATGGCACCGATCGATCAGAATCGACTACCGGAAGATGCGCCAGCTTTCCTCCATGTCGTTTCAGACTTTAAGGTCAAGGCAATCCTTGTGAACACCGATGTCGATCACGTCATGAAACAGAAACTTGTTTCCCAACACATCAAGCAGTCTGCGCAAGTTCTCCGTATCGGAGTTCCCGCTATTTACAACACTACTAAACCTCCAAAACAGTCGCATGGCTGCCGAGATCTTGGATTTACTATGAACAAAGCATGGCTAAGTGCGGATCATCCCGCTGTTATTTGGACTCATTGGACAGCCGATCAGAGACGTATATCAGTGCAATTGAATCATGACACTCTGATGGCAATGTGTAAAGTACAGAAAGAGACATGCCAAATGACTAGCGCAAGACCGGTTTTGGGAAGTGTGAGAAGTACCGTCGGGTTAGGGTTCCTACACACCTGTCTGCTCGGTGTTTATGTTGGTAAGTCTTACGCGGTTATCATTTGTTGGAAATTTGCATTAACGATTCAAAGGTGCTCCGACGTATCTTGTGTCGCCTGTTGATTTCGCACAAAACCCCGCATCGTTGTTTGTCGCTTTGGCGCGATATAAGATCAAGGATACCTATGCTACTGGTCAGATGTTGGAGTATGCTATGAGCGCTATGCCAGGAAAGGGGTTCCAGCTTCAAGAGCTGAAGAATTTGATGATTGCCACAGATGGCAGGCCAAAGGTTGATATGTGTAAGTGTGCTCTTTTAAGGCCCCGAGACAAGTACTCATTATTTCATAGACCAAAAGGTGCGGCTACACTTTGCGGCTACCGCCTTGGACCGAACGGCAATCAATACTATATACTCCCATGTTCTTAATCCAATGGTTGCTTCCAGATCTTACATGTGCATTGAGCCTATCGAACTATGGCTCGATTTGCGTGCACTTCGACGGGGCATGGTGTACCCTGTGGATCCAGATATTGACCCAACTGCTCTGCGTCTGCAAGATTCTGGTATGGTTCCAGTTAATACACAACTTGCAATTGTGAACCCAGAAACCTGCACATTATGCCGTGTGGGAGAGTACGGCGAGATTTGGATTCAGTCAGACGCATGCGCAAAGTCATTTTACGGCAGCAAGCAGGAATTTGATCTGGAGCGTTTCAATGGCAGGGTTTTTGATGGCGACACTTCTGTACAGTATGTGCGTACTGGTGACCTCGGTTTCCTTCACACAGTAACGCGACCAATTGGACCAGGCGGTCAGCCTGTCGAGATGCAAGTTTTGTTTGTCCTTGGCGGTATTGGAGAGACATTTGAGATTAATGGGCTGAATCACTTCCCGGTTGATATCGAGTCGTCTGTGGAGAAATGCCATCGCAACATTGTTCCAGGCGGTTGGTAAGCAGTCTCTATTAACCGATCCTTAAATTTCTCAGCTAACATGATCAAATAGTGCCGTCTTCCAAGCTGGTGGTCTAGTCGTTGTACTTGTCGAAGTAACTAGGAAGTCTTATCTGGCTTCTTTGGTCCCGGTCATTGTCAACGCCGTTCTCAATGATCACCAAGTCGTCATAGACATCGTGGCTTTCGTCTCTTACGGTGACTTTCCACGATCTCGACTTGGAGAGAAACAACGTGGAAAGATCCTTGGCTCATGGGTAACACGAAAGATGCGCACGATAGCTCAATTCAGCATTCGCGATGCCGACGGAGCTGACCCTCAAATGCTCCAGAGCCGCATGAGCAGAGGATCCAAGGCAGGAAGCATCATGGGGGGTAGCAGTCTTCGAAAATCGACGCTTGTCCCTGATAGCGATTCTAGCACACGTGTTGCTCCAGCGCCGGGACAAGAAAGACGCGAACTTGTGGATGAACCGTACACAATGCAGGAAGATGAGGAAGAAAAGCACTACCAAGATCTACTCAATGATCCTAATTACAGAGCAAGCAACGATGGATCCCGTGGAATCCAAGAACAATCGGCACCTCAACCTTTAACCATTGACACGCACCAGGGCTATGAAGGGGAGAAGAATCCGACTCCAGTCTTGAGTCCAGATGCCGGTTTCGATTTTGGAGAGAGCTTCGGTCAAACAGGCTACAACGAGGGTTTGCGAGTTCATGAAGCCTCTCCTCCAAGAAATGTGCCATCTGTCGCAATAGCGCCGCCTTCAACATCCGGGTCCCAAGACTCGAGAGTCTCGCATGCCAGCCCTCCACGTGGTCCCGCCAGTGACCCAAGCCGACAACAACAATATAGCAGAGGCCCGCAAGTTACAAGTCCCACCGAGAATCAATCGTGGCTCGACACCTCCCGCCGACCAATCTCGGCCGAGGAATGGCCGCAGGAGGCGCTTCTCTATCAGTCGCATTATGATAGACAAGGCTCCAATGGACATCCTGGAAGGGATTCAGGCAACTTCAATGCTTTCTAAGAGATCTCAAGAGACTATCATCACCCTTTCCATATTTTTCCACCTCTCATTGCACTTAACTGCGAGCATATATGATTAAGCTCCGAAAAAAATCTCCCAGCCCCATATCACTTCCCCATCACTTTATGAATCCTATATCCCGACTTCACGTGCACAAGACCCATTTTTGTTGATAGTAACGTACAGCCTCTTCTCTCTCCTGTTTGACGAATTTTGTAATATCCCGCGTAAAAGCATTTTGAAGAGTTTCTTGATTCGAAGTACGTACTACATGTATGTTTATGATTCGATACCATGAAGTTTCCTTTTCCTGCGTATAGAATTCTGTGTTTCCAGATTTGAAGCTTTGCACATTGAGAGTTTGAAAATCTAAAGTATAATTATTAGTACTAACTAAGTAGTCAGTCTATAACTTAGAGATTGAGATTATGAATATGCCGTCCCAGCCCTGACCCGCCGCAACAGGCCTCCACGATCCGGCTCATCCCGCTGGAAAACCATTTCCAACCGCCGCTCATCCACCTCCCGAACACTAACCAGATTCCGAAACGTATCTGTCTTTGAGATACGCACACTCGTGTTCTCCAACACCTTGCTGGGTCTAGAGTTGAACGCCAACGCCGTGAGACTCGAGATTGTATCCCATGCCCGCGAGGTATCCCCGGTAACCAACGTGTACACAACGTAGCTAATCACATAAAGACAATAAATAATCAGAATCGGAATGGCGATTTTGATAGCCGTCCCATCCATGTTCCACGCATAACCCACCACACTAGCCTGGAACGTGAGAATTAATGCTGCAGGTTTGTCTTCGTACTCCTCGGGATAGGTCCAATTAAACCATTGGAAGTCCCCGTTTTTTTGCCTTCTTTCGGACATTTGGAATGGTCCCGCTGCATGGGACATCCCGTTCGCTACTAAGGCGGAGATGAGGGCTTCGTGCATCCAGGGTCGAGAGGAAAGGAAGTAGAGGGGGTAGCTGCCGTTCACAGGGCAGATGTTCTCGGTTAGCAACAAAGATCTGAGGAGATTGTCTGCCACTGTTCGATTTTGATTTGAGAGTTGGGTGGTGATGCTGTTCGCCCATTCTTTCGATAGAGAGACTGCATTTGCCTGCCACGATGATGAGGGGAGAGTGTTGAGGAAGTCGCTCGAGACAAGGCTTTCGGCCCGGTTGCCCCATATCGTTGATGCGTTTGTGTGGCTTGAGGCTGACATGCGCGAAGTTATGTTTGCCCATAACCCGCTTACGGCGCACGTTGACGCGCTCAGATACTTCTGGCCATCGTCGCAGAGATCAGGCTGTACGATGATGGCGCCTAGCGTTCGCTCTGTTGAGAAGGAGACGTCGTCGACCCAGATGATTTGTCCTTGGCCTTGATCCTGGCTTTGAGCCCAGAGCTTTTGTCGAGTGATATTCGTGTAAGATATGGTATCGACTCCGCTAGCATCAGTTGCATTCAGGAAGGTTGCAGGGAACTCAAGAGGCCGGGTATCATTCTCATTCATAATAGCATTGAGCACGCAAATCGAGCTCACGAATGGATGCGCAATGTTTATCCTTGCCTCCCCAGTCGTTGCTCCATGATTCCCAACAGAGCTACCGGCTGCTATGGACAGACCCGCTGCAACCGGCACTTGCTGCACGGTAGCCACTGTAGCGTTTGGTGCATATTGCACGTATAAAGTTCTCGTGAACCTGTGCTGGTAAAAGTCGCGAACTCTAGTTTGGAGGTCGACTGGGTATAGTGGTGGCATCTCACTGACAGTTTCTCCGTTTCCATTTCCTAGGTCATGAGGCACATACTGTATGCCGACTAATGTGGCTTGATCTTGGCCAATGCTTGGGAGGTTTCGGAGGTATTCCCAGCCGATGGCGGGAGATTGTTCGTTCACTTTAATGGCAATGTTTAGCTACGCATGAAGCTCGGGGGGGATCGTAATCTCACTGTTCGCAAAATCAACCTCCAATGGTGCACCGGGCTGTGTCAGCGCCGTCGGAAAGATATCACCATACGCATGATCCATCCCTACCTCAATCTCCCCAACCGAGTAACTAACAAGTCTCGGCAACATCGCAATGGCACTCGCCGGCCCAACTCCCGAAGCAAGCAAAATACTCCCGGCAACAAACAGCACGAAGGTACTCTTCAATAGCAACGGGAACCGCGGCGTCGTCACACTAGCCCGGAACTCAGGAGACCACAAATATCCCACTTGCGTCGCATGATATGCAGAGAATATCGCGCCAAACGGCACCGCAGAGGTGGATTGAGTGAGTAGGTATTGCTGATACGCAATCATCGCCGTCGCAATCGATATCTGCATCAATATCTCATGCAACTTAGCAGCAAACTGGAGTAGATTGGTCCATTGGTTCTCTTCCCCCCAAAACCGGGACTGAAGGTTTAGCACGATTAGGAGTACTGCGACTGCGAGCGGAACCAGATGGAATTGGAGGAAGTAGCGGAGAGCAATTGATCTGTCGCGGCCTATTACGGGTTTGCGTCGTTCGCGGGTTGAAGTGGATTTTCCATCTTCGTTGATGCGTATGCTGCCGCTTGAGTCGATGCTGAGTCGGCGAAGTGGTACTGGATTATCTGATGGGGTGGGTTCTCTAGGAGCGATTTAGTCAACTTGCCAAATGAAGGATTGTCTTGGATCATACTTATAGGCGGTATTGCCCTGATTCATCCCGGAAGGGAAATCTCGCAGAGGGACGAGCGCATCGTAATCCCCATGACTACCCATATTGTTGCGAATTGAACAAATATTCGCCTATACCTCCCTCGAGACAGCCCTCGATATTTAAACATGTCACAACACAAGTGACCCCGCCCAACGTTGAAGCTTGAATAATGTCATACTAGCGCGTTTCATTTACAACAAATTAAAGTGTGGTTCTGTTGTTGGATCTGTTGGCGTCGGTCCAGGATCACCGAATATACAAGAAGATCATTGGCTGTTCTTACGCCATGTCTGAGCCATCAGTCTTGTCATAATCATACATAGTACGCTTAATGTCTAAGCCTCATTATTTTTAGTAGTTTCTTACGCTAGTACTGACTTGACACTTGAACTTGATCCCTTAGTGTTTGCTTTCTTTCAAGCAAGGGAAATAATGCATATCATTTCCAAATTACTTATATTTTTGGACCGAGCCTGATAGGAAATCGCAATATCGCACGGAGATCACATTGATCACAATTTTATGCTCTCATAGAGCGAGACATACGGAATAGAAAACAATAAAGGTATACGCACAACATTTATCACTTTTTACAACTGTTGAACTTCTTTTTCAAGCTTCTCAATATCGGCTTTTTGTTGCTGGACACCCTCGGCAGCGTTCTTCTTTTCTTGCTCCTCGTCCAAGTTGCGAATACTAACTGAGAGCTGTTCGATGGCTTGGAGGTCCTCGTCAGTTAGAGTGTTGGAGCGCACAGGGCGGAATGGCGCTGGTGATCCGGCCCGAGACGTGAGGAACTGTCATGGATTAGAAGTTATACCGCAGCAGAGAAGGGGGGGCATACCGAGCTAGCGGCACTCAAGAGAGCAATCAAACTGGCTTGGACAACATCTTGGTGGAGGCCAACACCCCAAACGACGTCTTTCGATTGGGAAGCTGTGCATTGAATATAAGTAGCAGCGCGGACGTGGCTTCCTACACCAATAGAGTGCTCCTTATAGTCTTGCACGTCGAGATCAATTCCCAATGAGGAGAGAGCGTTGGCCAAGGACGAAATAGCACCTGGGCCAACACCAGTAATGGGATGTTGGATGCCATCAATCTCAATGATACCTGTGAATCGACGGCTGAGGTTTCGTGTGCTGATCGCCTTTCCAGATTCTGCTGGTGCAGGCGAGTGCGATCGATCGGTAGTGATGTTGTAATCGATCAAGGTAAAGCGAGGGTTTGTCTTGAGATGGTAGGCGTTTTCAAACAAAGCCACAATCTCACTTGGGCGGAGCTCACGGCTGAGTCTCTCGGTTTCTTTTTGCACAATTCGACTAAATTCAACTTGTAATCCACGTGGGAGATCGAGTTCCAAACTCTTAAGGATAATCCATGCAGCACCACCTTTGCCACTTTGGGAGTTGACTCGAATAACGGCTTCGTATGTTCGGCCAATATCTTGTGGGTCCAAAGGAAGGTAAGGAATCTCCCAAGGATCGTCAACGTTGCTATTGGCAGCCTCACGAGCCACGAAACCCTTCTTAATAGCATCTTGGTGACTACCGCTGAAAGCACACACCACCAACTGACCGCCATACGGCCAGCGCTCGTTGACTGGGATCTTATTGCTTTCTTCGACAACTTTGATGACGGAGTTAAGATCTGAAAAGTCAATATTGGGGTGAATACCCTGAGTATAAAGGTTCAATGCAAGAGTGACCAAGTCAACATTTCCTGTCCTCTCTCCGTTACCGAATAGGGTTCCCTCGACTCGGTCTGCACCCGCCATCTGGGCAAGCTCAGCAGCTGCAACAGCACAGCCACGGTCATTATGAGGGTGAAGAGAAACGGCAAATTTCTTGCGCTCGGTCATATTGCGGCAAAAGTATTCAATCTGATCGGCATAAACATTAGGCGTAGACATCTCAACAGTAGCGGGCAAATTGAAAATCATAGGATGCTCCTCAGTCGGACCCCAGGCTTCTTTCACGGCTTCACAAACTTGAATAACGTAGTCCGGGTCAGTGTCGGAGAAGGTCTCGGGAGAGAACTCGTATTGCCATTCTGTTCCGGCAGTGGACGGGTCGTCCTTTGTGATTGATCGGGCGAACTTGGTGCATTTGACGGCCAATGCAAGACTCTGTTCTTTTGTCATGTTGAAAACGATGCGACGGAAGCAATCACTTGTAGCCAGGTACATGTGAAGAATGGCCTTCTTTGCGCCCTTCAAAGAGTCGACTGTGCGGCGGATAAGATCCTCTCGGCATGGCGAAAGAACTTGGATCCAAACATCGTCGGGAACGGTACCGGGGGTTTCGATAATTCTGCGAGTGAAGTCGAAATCGGTCTGGGATGCGGATGGGAAGGAGACTTCGATTTCTTTATAGCCGAGCTCTACGAGCATGTTGAAATATTTCCACTTTTGATCACCGTCCTGCGGAAGGTATTAGCAACGGCATGTTCAACTGATCCTTGAACAATATTTCCCAATCATACCATAGGGTCCACCAAACTTTGGTTACCATCTCGTAGATCGGTGGCCAACCAACGAGGCGGCTTGTCGATGGTCTTGTTCGGCCATGTTCGATCCGGGAGGTTGAGCGGCTTGAACCGTTTGTATTTTTTCGAGGGATCCTTAAGCCTGCATTTAGATGAGATGATTAGCGTCAAATTTTTCCATGCAATACACTATTCCAATCGGAGAAGTATGATCGTACATAGGCATTGTGAAGGTTGTCGAGTTTTACTCTTTTGGAGCGGGGTGAAAATGACGACGATAAAAAAAATGGCGGGGCCTCTCGTCGTCGATAGCGTTATCGTTATACGGCGAGGGGTTCAATCTATGGTTGATAAAGTACTTGACCACACAGGTCAATGAGATGAAGTTGATTGAATCAGAGACGATGGATTGACAGAGAAGGGAGAATAAATAGAGATCTCTTCTGTGAGTCAGAGTCGATATTGACTCCTTCAAATGCTGGAGTGGGACAGCGCCCGGGGTTGACGTATCACAAAGCAGGGACTGATTATCTAAGCCAACCACGCCTTTTGACTCGAACTACAGCCTGCGGTACTTCTTACTATGTACTCCAGTCGCTCTTTATGAGGACAAGGCCGAATGTAACCGCTGGATGCGAATAACCAACACGATACTATATTGATCATATGCATGGAGCCCTGCAAGCATGACATGACATTAACGAGCTGTCCTCTCCCAATCAATTGGCTGCAATACCACTCGAATTACTTCCTGTCTCACCTTGACTCGGAAGATTTCAGCAGGGGGTGATGCAGATGGCGAAATCAATTGACTTTCGGCGGCAATAGTTGATGATTTTGCTCGAAATATTTACCTATACATCTGACCGACATCGCACTCTGGACCATGAACCTCGTGTCCTACTCGGACGATTTCAAGATTATTGAAAGACAGATTTTTTTTTTTTTTTTTTTTTTCTTTTCTTTTCCAAGCTCTAAAAATGACTCAGGATTTAAAAAACAATGTTCGCGGGGTTGCGGAGACAAGGGCTGGTATGGAAAGCTCACAATGACGAGGATGAATGCTGGTGTATTAAGATGATGACGAGGGAAGCATCTCGTCCAGACTCGTCATACTATCTAGATCTAGCTAAGCGGTGAGACAACGGGAAGACTAACCACTTCTAGTAATAGAGTGGCAGAATACGTGCTCAGCGCACAACAAGGGCAAACTCCGGTATCTAGTGCACGTACTAAAGAAGCCCTAATCAAGGACGAAATGCAGGTCAAGTATCGCATATTCTCGCTAGTGTCTTGACTTTCTACGTTAGTTTCAGTCAATATATTATGGACGTATATCCCAAATTCCACATCCATTTGGCTAAAGGATTCGATCATGCAAGCTTCCGCCGTAAGCAATCAATGAGTAATCAATTTTCTGTTCAAGGACAGGTACTGGTTATGTATCGGAAGATATCACCAAATACCGGTGTCAATGCTGGGTTGTTGATATGGACCGGCAGTAGAGCTGAAATCCATTGTGGCATCGTTATTGGCACAGTCCGAGAAGATCGCCGGTCAAATGGGTATCATCCCTGCAAGTGCACAAGGGGCATACAAAAAGACATCGTTCACACTTGTCGTCAATCAAGTCGGAGCTACGAGAGAAGTTTGGTGATCATAGTCTCCAAGAAGTTACTCGACTTTGGTCATTTAAAACTGACTTAATATTTAAATATCTCAAACCCTAATCGAACTCGATTCTTATCTCCCCGCCCGCTTATCACGACATGGGGTATGGGGTACAATTTCGTCGTAATGTAGCTAGGACCAAAAGGCAGCATACACCACCACTCTTTTCCCGTGTATGGATAAGAATTTTTTTTCCGAGAAGGGAACAGAAAGTTACCTATACATGTGATTTCTTCTTGAATATGGAGGCTTCAAAGAGAGTTTAACTGCGGAGTAGGTTTCCGCCAATTTGGTGTCAATTGCTAATAACCAAATGATTACGCTTATTTTACTGATACATGCCTTGATGGCGTCTTTTAAAGGCGTTCTAGAAGTAATATAACCCATGATCTGTATGCTGGTATAAGAATTAGGATGAACCGTGTTGGCGGCATCCAAGTAAAACTTGGGTATATTCACGTTATGCCATATGAAATGATCCCGTTGATGTTCTTATCCAGCCCTCCAGTGCTATAGATTGAGTCTCTTTTCCCTCAACTTCTAAGAATCTACCCCGCTTGGCCTAGTCAGCAAGACTAGGTAGATTTTAAAGTCAATTATACCATGATCTTCCTGGCTACCTCCTCCTTTTAAGGAGTCTCGGGTTCTGTGCCTACTTGAAGCCTAATGTTCCAACAAATCCTACCGTGACGTGAAAATGGAGAATATGTTCGAATCGAGGATCCAGAATTGAATACAGGCCGGATGAGCACCAGGAACTGTATGAGCTTGTGGAGCATCGCCGGATATCTAGTAAGGGCCTACCGGCAGTCTCCCTAGATTTTGAGTGAGTCTAGATAATTTAGGATGGGCCGAAATATAGACTCTACGTATATCCTACGATGAAGTACGACCAACAAATTAGTGAGCATTCCTAGATCCGTGTAACGTTCCACTTCGAATTAATTCAGCTATAAATGATTGTGAAGACCTTCGTCAGGCTTGGATAAGGCACATGCCGCAAGATACTCAAGTCCCAACTTCCTCAAAGACAACCAGAAAGCATCCCAGATTCGAATAAAAGCAAGTTAGTTCGATGATCAACATTTGTTCCGTTCATCAATCAAGTGGTTCCTGTAACATAGACGGATGGACATGTCTAGCAGTCAATGAAGGCGCCTATGCGTCTTTGGGAATCTTCCGGAACCCCCGTCTCCTGATACAACAGGGACATTCCTTTCCTCCGAGCAATGATACTTTTTTGGTGATCTCGGGTTGTTCAGCGGTTTGTGACAGCACCCACAATCATAGTTGCAACAACCACCTCTTGCCTTGCAATAGCTTTTTCTCTGTGCGTACACGATCTCGGGTACTGGAGTATCAAATTGGCAAATCCAAGCCCCCTTAGGTTTAACGAGCTCGCATTTGCCCATCGCGCGTTTGTGAAGCCACCATTGCCCGTCCACAGGTTGAAGCTCCTCTTTGTAACCATCCAGCTTCTTCTGCTCTTGCTCGGTCAACTTTTGGATTTTTTGAAGCTTCTCCAATGTTTCCGTCTCTTCCATTAAGAACACTTCCCGTTGAAGGATCTGTGCGCCATTCCAACCTTCATTGGTATAGCTTCTACACCAAGCCCTTTGTTTTTCTAGATTCTGAGCCAAAGTGAAATGTTTCCACGGAAAAGTTTGGATGTTATTTGCCGCTTGATACTTCTTTCGACGGATGAGCGCCTCTTCGATTCTTTCAAACACCTTCATGTTGTTGTGCAGTCTCAGTTCTGAGCGTGATAGCGTGCCTGTTAGATTCGACCATTGCTTGAAAAGGAATGGGATGCTAGAAAATTGACAGATCTATTCTGCGTAAAATATGGACATTCACGCCAGGCAGCAGTCCGGATTCATGGAAAGAAAATTTCTCCTCTTAGATGCCTACAACTTGGAAGATTATATCATTGATTTCTGCTATGTTTGGGCGTACGACGGTTCCGTTCGATGAAAATTTGCCTAAAATGGCAATGTTTCCTTTTTGGGATTGCCCTAATCCATGGATGCCTTTCACTTTAGGCAGTCGAGGAATGCCAATTACAACAAAGACCGGGTGTCTGTAAGTATATGCATTAAGGCATGATATGTTAATCTTAAAAACCTATGTAACTGTAATCTGAATAATCACTTCCTACTTTTCTTCCCCTTCACTTTATTCCCCCCTTTCTTCGCTGCGCCCTTTTTCGGCGGCGCAATCTTACTCTCTCGCTCTTTTCTTCCCTTCTTCCACATTCTACCCTCTTTCCGATCCCTGCTATCATCCAATTTCTTCTTTTCCTTTCCACTCAATTTCCGTTTCTCCTTCTTACTCAAGCCCGCATCGAGGCCATTGAGCTCTATCAGTCCACGTTTCTGTGCTTCTTGTTTCTCCTTCTCTGTCTCAAACCAGGTACGTTTAGGTCGTGACATAATCTCGGCCTGGTGTTTGAGTAGATTCTCGCCCTTGGAGGTCTGCATTTCGACTTGCGCTAGTTCTTTTTCTTCCTTTTCTTCGCGCAGAATTGCGTCGATTTCGTCCTGTAGGTCCTCGATTTCCGTGGCTAGTTTGTCCTGGATTTCAGATCCAATAACCCGACTGACGATTTTGGCGCCTTGGGTTTTGCCCGACTTGACTGCTGCGCGGACGACTTTGCGGTCAGGGTCGGCGGCTAATGTGCATGCTCGACCGGAGCGGCCGGCACGAGCAGTACGACCGACACGATGTAGGTAGATTTCATGGGTCTGGGGTGCTTCATAGTTGATGACGGTTTCGACGCCTTTGATATCAAGACCACGAGAAGCAACGTCTGTTGCTAGAAGGAAAGCCACTTTTCCGTCTCGGAAGTCTTCAACACTTTTGATACGCTGTATGAAAAATTAGTATGAAAGGCTAGACATAGAAGTAAAGGTTGACATACCTGTTCCTGGCTCATGCTACCATGCAATTCGGCCGCCTTCAATCCGAACAAGCCGAAAATAACCCTAACACGATGCGCCTCCTTCTTCTGACGGAAGAAGATAATCACACGAGCCGTATAAACTTGTTGGCAAAGATGTATAAGTGAAGCAAGTCTCTTGTCCTCACGGCCTGGTCGCAGTCTCACAAACTCTTGCACCAGGGTGCCGGCAGTCTGTTTCTTCGCATCAACCATCAGGCGTACTGGACGGTTCAAACCCACGCGAATAAGCTTGTCGACGGAATCTGTCATCGTAGCGGAGAAAAGCATAGTCTGGCGCGACTTGGGAATCGTGGTCAAGATCTCGTTCAATTCGTCGGCGAAACCATCTTCCAGCATACGATCGGCTTCATCGAGAACAAGAATTTCGAGTGTATCAACTGTAAAGCTAGGAGAGTTTCTCATGTGGTCGATGAAACGACCAGGTGTGGCAATAATGATATCAGGTCGCTTCTTGAGGATATTTTCTTGCTCACGCAGACTAAAACCACCGATAAGTTGACAAAAAGTTATATCAGTGTACGTCGCGAGCTTCGTAGCAACATTGTAGCACTGCACAGCAAGTTCACGAGTCGGCATCAGAATAGCCACACGGCTAGTAGGCACTTTGCGTGGTCTGTACAAAAGTCGCTCAAGGATAGGGATGATGAAGGCACCAGTTTTACCGGAACCTGTAACAGCACCACCGACGACATCTTTACCCAAAAGGGCGACAGGAATAGCCTTGCGCTGGATTGGGGTTGGCTTGGTGAATCCCACAGCTGCGAGACCGCGAAGGATAGGACGAGAAAGATTGTAGTTCTGGAAGGAGCCATTGGCGGCGTCATCAGTATCCTTGTCTGCAGAGGCAGGTTCTTCGGGTGCAAAGAAGGCTTTTCGTTTAGCGATTTCTTCGGCGTTCTCGCTCTCAGATTCTGACTCTTTATCGGATGCTATATCGTCTGGGTGCGCAACGGGGGATGCTACCGAATCATCGGATTCCGCACCGGAGTCATCGTCAGATTGAGCATTATCACCTTCCTCTGCGTCTGAATCACCCTCCTCATCTTCCTCCTCGTCGTCGTTTTCTTCGTCCTCGTCATCTTCGGGTTCTGCGCCGTCGACACCCATACCAAATCCATCAGCTGCCAATAATTCATCGTCTTCGAAATCAGGCATTTCAGCATCATCCTCTTCTTCGCCATCCTCTTCCTCATCAGCGTCCTCGTCACTGCCAAATCCTTCAAACTCCTCTCCCTTCTTCTCAGCCTTCCTCTTCTTCCTCTCGATCTCCTCTACTTTCCTCTGCTTACGACGAGCAATTATATCATCAATATCCACAGCCTTCTTATTCCCACCAGCCGCCTTCTGCTTCCCATCATCCGCACCCCAACCATCAAAGTCCTCAATAACATCCCGAGTCGCATTACCGCCAATATCAAACTCGAATTCGGGGTCTAGAACACCGTCATCCTCGCCGTCATCAACTTCCTCGTCCTCTAGATCCTCGTCGTCTTCGAATTCCGTATTTTTGCTCTTCTTTGATTGCTGTTGTTTCTTCTGCTTCTTTGACTGCTTTGAGGGTTGTGAAGTCGCATTTTGTTCGCGCTTCCGCTTTTTCGAGTTCTTTGATGCGTTCTCAATTTCTGCCGTTTCTTCGGTTATGTCTTCGGTCTCGTCAATGGCGAAGCCTTCATCGTCGGACAATGTAAATACGAAATCATTGTCATCTGCTGGTTTCGATTTCTGACCCATTTTGACGGGAGCAGAATAAGATAAAGCTGAATTGTAAAAGACTGTAAAAATCCGTAGATGCTAAATAAAAAAGCTAGATAGAAGGCGCAACATCAATGGGACAGAAAAACCTCAAAGTGAATGTCTTCAATTGTTGATTGCTCGGCCGCAAGAAGACCAAGGGAAAAAAAGTTTCTATGAAAAAGTCAGAGCGGTGAAGATAAAACCGGCAGAAAGGAATGGGACCTTTGATGAGCTCCGATCAAGTCGCTGATTGGTTGTGGTGCCTTTCCTACCGCCCATTGTAGCCCCACCGTAAGACGATCGAAGCCTGATTATTCAGGTGTTAAATGTAGTCAAGATGCAACTACGTATGAAGGACAGGCGATTCATCAGGAAGAGTTAGCAACTGGAAACACTTTTGGATTTCTTTGGCATAACCGACATGATAAAAGCAAAAAACCGCAGACGTGAGACGGTGGGGATATTCTACATCTAACAACATAAACAAAAAGGATAAAAACCAATACCACATATAGAAAAAACCCCAGGCCAATAAAAACGACAAGAAGATGGGAATCCCCAGGAAATAGATAACGACAAGCAACAAATACGCAAGCAAAAAATAGACTCTATTCGATGTCAGAACAAAGCGTCAGAAAGTAAAGCAATCACATCACAAAATCACGCCGATAATGCTCATAAATCTTGCTTTGACAAGTCCCAAATCCGAAGAATAACAAGCATAGTAATCGAGAATTCCGAGACCAGCTTGGAAACGAGAAAATCTTGTGTAGGTAAACGACGACAAGAGAGCCATCTCTGCACAAGACTTGAAAAGCTTTGCCAATTGCGCTTGTAATAAGATAGCCGTGATCTGTACAAATAGGCCCTCAAAGCACCCGCATCAATGGAGACATTCTTATGATAAATATGTGAGATATTGACCTTCAAGATGCCTTCGAGAATTGTTGCTAGTGAAGAATGAGCAGGCGCGGAGCTTGTTGAATGATTTAGTCAGATAGCAACTCATAACATGAATCACATGAGACAAATCTTCGGCCATCAACAGCATCGCTTGTGATGCAAACGAGCGCCTCGGAATATCGCCTTTTCCATCAGTTGTTCTCGTGATATCTGTCCAACTAATGTCTGTCCCACTAGCGATAACCAAAGCGAAATGACCGGCAGATAGCGAGTCGGCCGCTTAAAAAGTAAAATGAAGTGGCCAGGAATGATTCGACCTCATACCGCCCGTTACATCAAACCTTCCTCACCAATTCCTGGCAATCCGGCACCGGCGACATTAATGTTCTGTCCTTGCATGACACCACCAACGGTCAAACCGCGACCGGCGAGTTGAAGATCGGGATTGCATGGTGGAGAGTGAGATTTGTGATACTTGAGCCCATTGAGATTCTTGTACCGCTTGCCACACACCTCACAGCGATATGGCTTCTCTTTTTCCATTCCCATTGTGCCGGGGTATGGTGCTGATGTCTCTGGGTTGACTATCGAGAAGGTGCCGTCGCCGTTTTCGTGAAGTTGTTGGTTGTTATGACCGTGCTGTCCAGTTGTCAGTAAGATACTAGAAACTCAACATATTGCAAGGATAATAGACTTACCGCTTTGTGGTACTTCAACCCATTCTGATTCTTATATGCTTTCTCGCAACCGATGACAGGACATCTGAAAGGCTTGGGCTCTTCATTCGGGAACATGCTGGCTAACGAAGTATCGGGTACACCGGCGAGCATTTGTTGTTCTCGGATTCGTCGGGCTACTTCGCTGTTAGGACCGTATTGACTATTGCCTAGTTTGAGATGGGTCTGCGAACTTTGTCCTCCAAACCCTCCGTTGGGACTGAAGAGACGTTTTGCCGGCTCATCAATGCATAGATCGACCATGTCATTACCTCCCCCAAACCCTGAAAACTGTCCGTTCTGCGGTAGAACACCACCCTGCATCGTGAGATCGCCGAAACCTCCGATTACCGTCTCGTCGAGCTCGGCCGGAGTACCAGGCCCGGAAGAATCTGGAGTGTTGCGAAATTGCGAATTTTGCAAAGGATTCGAAGACAAGGTCGGCGTGTTAACAGAGGATACAGTAGGGTTATTTTGTAGTAGCGTGTGACCGGGAGCGATGGGTGTGCCGGGCTGTGAGCCGCGAAGACCTTGACCTTGAAGCATGCTGAGGTTTAATTGAGGGACCCTCTGGTTCGGATTGTATCCTCCCTGCGTGGTTGGCATCTGCGTAGAAAACATCTGAGAAGTCGAGTCCGATAGACCCATTGCGTCATCCATCTCCATATCGTCGATTGTGTCCAGGTCTAAATTAGGTTGCGTTTGTGTGAAAGCGTTCGTATCGATGGACTGGTTTGGATTGAATTTCGACTGTCCGTTCTGCGAACGATCCTGCTGCATTCCGCCGTTTTGACCCATATTTGACTGACCTTGAGATTGTGCTACAGCAGTGGCTGCAGCCATAATCGCGGCTCGATTATCGCCTTGGCTGGGGCGTTGCCCACCTTGTGTGGTTTTCTGCGCATGTGCCTCTTCGTAATGTTGCAACAAATCATGCAGCGACGGCAGAGTGAGCCCACAGCAGAAGAAGTCACGCATGAAATTCGCTTCTAGTTTTGGCAGGTATGAAGAAGAATGGAAAGATGGAGATTGAAATGTGAATGGGGAAGTGCCGGTCATGATGATACTATCAAAACCAATGTTAGTAGCAAGTCAAGACGATTTTTCATGACGAATCATCGAAAAAAGCATCAGATCAGATCAAACAAGGGCATTGTGCTGAAAAGGGTGCAAACTGACTCGTCTCGTATCCAACTACCAACAGAAACTCCGCCCCAGCTCATACCACCGACCAAACTACCGGCTAAAGATTCGCGACGAGGTTTCTCTCTGTTGGAACCCATCACTGATATGGGCTTTGTCCCATTTCCCCATTGGGACATACTTGCGCTTAGAGAGTCTTTTCGAGCAGCAGCTGCCTTGTAGACGGCGCTTGCGTTGCTAGCGGCAGGCACTGAAGAATTTCCGGCGCGATCATTGTTGGCGGCTTTTTGCAGCGCCGAGGTTAGATTAGATGCTTGTTGGCCTGGTGGTGAAACGGATGTCTGTCGAGCGGAGAGATCGAAAGGGGATTGTTGGCCGTTCATTGTGTCGGTCTTTCCTGGTGATGGCGACGGGAACAAGGGTAAGTGCGAGACGTCTTCGCCGTCGGTCTCTACAAGAGTCGAGTCCAGATAAAGAGGGCGATTACTAGAATCTCTGGAAGCTTTCGAGTCCCAGGTAAAGGGGTCCTTTCTGCGACAGGCAGGTTTGCGTGCGTAGGAAGAAGTTGCGCCAAATCCCACGGGAGTGCTAATGGGGGTCGATTCGCTGGTAGACAGGTGATCGTGATCGCTGATGGAAGGTGAGTAGTAAAGAGATGGAGGAGTATCTGTATCTGTCGCGTCGCTCATGAGAATCAGGAATAGATGAAAACCGATATTATTGTTCCTCCGATGGCAAGTTGTGAAGAAGGCTGAAGAAGGAGCGGATCCTCAGGCGAGTTTCTGTAGTTACTTAGAACTCGGGATCGAAGCCGAAACAGTGGCGAGTCCAAGCAGCTCGAGATTAATAAACGATGTCTAGAATAGACGAACGAAAGGAAAGAAATATATATTCCTCTTCACTTCTCACTCTCTCTCACAACCACTCAAGATTCAAGTCACTTTTCTTTTGACTGATGATAGATCATCCCAAAAAAAAGTTGTGAGAGCGAGCGCGGAATAACGATAAATTACTATTAGGTGTGGACGAAGAGGGGACACACGGCTTAATGAGTTCAGTAATACGGGGATCTGGTTCCGGGTCAGTACGCTAAATTTACCGCTATTCCTTATTAGGGCTTAGTACGGTAGTGCGGTGGGAAATTACGACGCATGGCCATACAAATTGGCAGCCAGTCTCAGGCTAAGCAAAGTAGGCTTGTGCCGATTTAGACTAGGGCGACCCGCCGTCCTTACATAATACATGGTTCGGCCATGTATGTACACGGAAATACCTCGAGGGCGGTAATTACGGCGTATCGGAACAAAGGCTTTGCGGTGAAAGTCAAAACGACCAGTGATTGAGTCATTGACTGTCGCCCAACCAGCCCTTCTGCTGTTGTCCTTGCATACCATGATGCAGATACGATTGTCAAATGTTGAGTGTGTCTTGTACAAAGTGAACGATCAGAAAGACCATTGTATGCACGGGGAATCGCCGTTGAGGAATCGGCACAATGGAGTCGTACTGTCGGTACTTACGTCTGAAGAAGACCCGCTAGCCCTTTGTTGAACCTTTTGTGTGACCACTCCTACCACACAGGCCTCTCTTCTCCTTTTCTCTTACCATGTTTTTCGATGATACTGCAGTGGTATAATCATTGAGTAATGAATCTGAGAGCGAAGATATCCTGGAACAACTCGCGCTGAGACAACGAGAGCAGCATCCCCGCATCAGCGTCATCAGTCGTCACTGTTTCGCGTGTTTATGGAGTGTGATTGGCCACCTGCGCCGGTCTTCTCAATACATCAAGTACACTCAGTGTACATTGTGAAATACGTAGATCAAAGCCCGAATCTACTTACCGAGCGAGATGAAGGCGGACAGATCGACTACAAGTGTACTTTCTAATTCATCCACAAAAAGGCTTGTTAAATGTCGCTCAGAGTATAAATGTCAAATCCATACCTTAGATGGTATTTTTCATATACGTAACGGTATCGTTGTCGCATACGGACACTAAACTGTCCTCTTACAGCCACTTACTTGGCTGACTCCATCACGCTCCGTCGTCGATGGATCATGCATCATGCAGCGCCTTAATTGAGCTTCGGAGGGCTAGTCAAGTGGTATACATACTCCTCCTGCCATATCCCCCCTTAGACAATAACAAATCGATTTGTCGAAGTTGACATAGATTGGTATGGATCTTTGAATTTGAGGCTGTTATGTCATCCAGAGCCTCGGTACGGGTATGGTAACTTCTACATAGAGGTACGAGTACGCACTACGGAGTACTCAGTTGCATGTTAACATTAGTCACTCAATCATCCATCCTTCTCCATATGTGGCGGTTTTCACAATGCCTATTGTGCCAACGTGCTGTAAGACTTCTGGCCAGATCACCTTAGTCACAACTTACGTATACTGTACTTAAATTGAGGCCAAGTGGTAAGTCGCGATTCATGGAATCGATAGAGCTGTACTGGTTCTTCTTTCTTCATACACTGTATTACGTATCGTATTTTTCATATTCAGGTACGTAAATACGTACTACGTATAGTTAAGTACTAAAAACAAAGAAGGTAATGACCAATGATTGCGATGCTTGCTACCATTTCCATTACCTTGTACTTGTAGTCACATGATGTACTCTAGTGATTTACTACGTATGTAGACGTTCTTGTTTATTCAGCCACGTGCCATCAGATTGCGTAACTTAGCCAAAGCTCCTACCAATTTCAACGGGAACCGAGTTCAGAATTGAGATCCAAAAGCTCCCGTGATCACTTTCGTGCCGGGGAAAGCCATGCCTAGTAGGCTTCACCAGCTCCCGAGGTTGAGTTGCCGAGTATCTATTGGATATACCTCCGCCCATGTGACCTTGAATCGTCAGGCACATACCCAAATATAGGGTCAGCCCCTGATGTGCGATTTCAATTCTGCATGCAGATCGAGAAATTGGCCAATGCTGATGCATACCTATACATATCAATCGGTGTCAGCCGACTTCCGGAGTAACGCCGTCTCCGAACTTCACCAAAGCTACCGTTATAGACCTTGGTGATGATCTTTGCTTGACCATTCTCGCTTCAGTATTAGATTTGAGAGTCGGCCGTTGTCGTTCTCGCTAATACCTGACAGCTTGCCATCTCAATAATGATTCGAGGAACGTACGTAGTCCGACGTCGTGGATGCTACTTGAAACGGCATGTAACTTTTTCCGGAAATACGGTGATACTTACCATCTATGTATGTACGTACATACACCGCTAGCAACAAGACCATGTATTCGCCATCCATAGATTGATTGGCCACCGTAACGGCAAACTAAGTTTAGATCTTTGAGATCTAAGAAACTCATCTGCTGACCGCCGACATATGCTCTCCGCAAGGATTCAGAGAGGACATTCCGAAGACCTTGAGCACTCTAGTACCAAAACGTAAAGTATTTACGTACGTACCAGGTTCTGTACGAGACAAGACACAAAGAAGTCAAAATTACGGCACAGAAAACAGACTGAAAAAAGAAGAAAGCTTCGAGAAGATTGTCATGTGCTTCTAGCTCGGATATGAGCCAGCCAATCAAGCCAGAATATGGAATACCTTCCCAATCGGGGAGAAAAAGAAAGTGGGCTCACTTGTGCCGATCATTGCCGGAGTGCCAAGATTGGTCCCGCTTTGACTAAGCATACAAACAGTGCAAACACGCCAAAGCGGTACAAGCTCCGTCACGACATGATTGGCTGCGTTGTTATTTTCTTTTTCCTGCTCTATCAATTTCTGCAACGAGGCAAGAAGTGGGCAACACGAAGAGCTGAGTCTACGTACCTCAAATTTGCGCCTTTTTTAACTGATTCCATTATTGGTATCAGGTTTTCATTGCCACTAGAATCTGCCAAAGCGAAAATGGCGGACCCTGTAAGCACCTTGATTGTGTTTTTCCGTACGATTGTGCGAAACCGTAGCATGCTAACAATTGCTTGGATAGACCCCCGCCGTTCATAGAATCTCGCAGGAACCTGCCGATGAACCTCCTGCAAAGAAACAGAGACTCGACGATGCAACCCCTACCGAAGAAGCCTCCAAAGAAGACCGGCGAACTGAACTACGAAAGCGGGGTATTGCGCCAGTCAAACCAGAGTATGTCTATTATCTTGCGCTCAAATGTGATTGCAGACATTGATTGAATTGATTGCTGATGAAAACTATTGTGCAGGTTTTTAATTACCTTTAATGGCAACCAACCGGCAACCAAAGCGTCGAACGAAGATGATGACATGGCCGAAGGCGCCGCTCACGTGGAAAAGGAGCAGGACCAGGATAACAAAAAGCGCAAACAAAAGAACAGAGGTCAGAATGTAGGACGCAAATTCGGAAGATCGAAAGACGAAAGGGGCCTCTGCGCATCGCGTTCCACACAACCAGAATTCTCTCCAGGCCAATGTCAGTACGGCGACAACTGCAAATTCGAGCACGACCTGCGCGTCTATTTGAGCCACAAACGGGAGAATCTTCACACATTTAATGATGTTTGTCCTATTTGGGAAGTTCGCGGAACATGTTCTTCGGGTTGGAAATGCCGCTTTGTGCATTCTCATATGACCGAAAGGAATACACCAGATGGTAAGCGTGAGCTAGTCCTTGTGGAAGATGAAGAGCGCAAGAAACAATGGCTCGCGAAACCATTTTCGAAGGATGATGGAATGGCAAATGTTGTTCCCATTGTGCACAAGGATGCTTTGAGAAGAAGAAAGTACCCTATGCCCAAGGCTGAAGCTTACATCGCCTGGTTCGATCAGACTACAAAAGAATTAGACAAGTTCGTCCATGGCAAAAGGACCGAGGCGGAAGGTGTGGACCCAGAAGCTCAGCAGGAGAAAGAGGACAACAGAGCCCAATACACTGAGCCTCCATTCCTGCCTTCGGAAAAGAGAAGAATCTATTTCGGTGCAGAGACCCCGGCCTTGGCCCCTTTGACTACACAGGGAAATACTCCGTTTCGCCGACTTTGTATGGACTTGGGCGCACAGTTTACGTACTCTGAAATGGCGATGGGTATGCCGTTGGTTCAGGGACAAAAACCGGAATGGGCTCTTTTGAGAGCTCACGAGTCGGAACTTGCGCCACCAACTGTCTCAAGTAAAGCGAACATTGTGCAGGGCTACGACAATTCTCGTGATTCCAAGTTCGGCGCTCAAATCGCAGCCAACAAGCCGCATGTAGCCTTGAAAACGGTGGAGATTTTGGCTGCTCTCACCCCTCATCTCCGAGTGATCGATCTCAATTGTGGATGTCCCATTGACATGGTCTTCAAAGAAGGATCTGGATCCGCTCTTCTCGACTCGCCTGCCAAATTGGAGAAGATTCTTCGTGGTATGAATGCTGTTTCCGGAGAGATACCCATCACGGTCAAGATCCGTATGGGTACTAAGGATAACCAACCCACTGCGCTCAAACTTGCCGAACGCCTTGTTTTGGGTGGTACCGACTCTCAAACGATGGGCATTGGACCTCCTGGCATTGCAGCCATCACTCTTCATGGTCGCAGTAGACAACAGCGCTACACCAGATCTGCCGACTGGGGTTATATCTCTGAATGTGCAGCGCTTGTCAAAAGATTGCGTTCAGAGTCAGATGCATTATCAGACACTGTGAGAGAACCGGAAGAGAGACTCCAGGCTAATGGAGGCAAGATTTATTTCCTTGGAAACGGTGACTGTTACTCGCACGAAGATTACAACGATCACATTCAAAATGCAAATGTCGACACTGTCATGATCGGACGTGGCGCATTGATCAAGCCATGGCTATTTGAAGAAATCCAAACCGGTCAGTACCTAGATAAATCAGCTTCAGAACGATTGGCCTTGGTTGAGAAATTCGCCCGCTACGGAATGGATTGCTGGGGCTCCGACGAGCACGGTCTGGGAATGACTCGACGATTCCTTCTCGAATGGCTCAGCTTCGCTTATCGCTACGTTCCTGTCGGTATGTTGGAGTATCTTCCTCCACGAATTCAGGATCGACCTCCTGCATTCAGAGGCCGGAACGAGTTGGAGACTTTGCTTGCTAGCGACAACTACAAGGATTGGATCAAGATAACGTAAGTCGCCATGTCTTGACCTTAGGTTCATGCTATTGCTAACTTCAATCACAGAGATATGTTCCTCGGACCAGCTCATCCAGACTTCAAGTTTGAGCCCAAACATAAGAGTAACGCCTATGATGCGGAGACTCAGGGTTAGACACAAAAATACACTAGCTCGTTAGATTTATTATGTGCATATGAAAAATAGATTATCAACCTCATCATTATCGCTTTGAAACTACGTACTTAATAATACCTTGACTGAAGTTACTGAACGTAGTCAAAGCATGGCCTCTGATTGGCCGATGTAGCTCTAAAAATGATTGCACGTGATATCACAACTTGAACGACATGAACCTGTCCAAGAAGCTTTCAACAACAGAACCCTCCAATCCATACAGTTTACATCTCTCAAAATCTTGTCAAATATCGGAGATCACGAATGCTATGTCCATAGACCTCAACTGGGAGGCCGCCACCGCCGGGCCCGACGGCGAACAACTCGCCGAACGAATACGCTCCTTCATCCACGACAAATTCCAACAAGTGCCCCTCCCACGATTCATACGCTCCGTAAACGTGCATTCGTTTGAATTCGGCAGTATTGCGCCAGAACTAGAAATCAAGGATATCTGTGACCCGTTTGTGGATTTTTATGAGGAGAGTGGCAGTGAAAGTGAAGAAGAAGAGGCAGATGGGAACCATGAGGAGGATGTACACTCGAATACGTCTTCGGATCGAGCGGCGGCAGCATCGGCGACTGATAAGCGACAGAGGAGATATGGATATGATAATAATGGGCACGACGAGCATAATACGAATCATCACGACCATTTACGAACGTCACAGTGGGTGACGGGTGAAATCGATGGCCATCATCAGTCCGCGCAATCACCGCTACGGTCACCAATTGGGTTGGGCGATCACTTGAATGCACAGTTCAGGTCTGCGACGCCGAGTATTCTTCCCGGCGTCACGTCGAATCTAGGGTATCATTTGATGATGGGAAATTTGTCAGGGACACAGACTCCGCTCGCTGCTGTTGCGGGCGGCACGCCGTATGGGACGGGTTGGCCTGATGCTGTGACGCATGGTGGTGGTCGGACAGCGGTGCGGCAGCAGGGTATAGGCAGAGGACATAACAATAATAACCTTGACACCGGTTCTCCGTCTCGGCCATCGACTGCAAACACCAATCCAACTCAACTGTCTCACGGACGAAGTGCAGCCGGTAGTTCATCAAACAATACCAGCAACGACCCTACAGTCATATACAACGACCATGCCTCCTCCACAACCGCAACGGCACACGGCCTCCACGAGGGCCGCGAAAAGCAAGCACAAGCAAATATGATAGACGAAGGATCTCCTCCATCACCAACACCACACATGCGCGAACGTCGCCCAGAAGACTTCCAAGTAATCTGCCGCGTGAAATATGCTGGAGACATAAAACTCTCCTTGACCGCAGAGATATTACTCGATTATCCAATGCCCAGCTTCGTGGGTCTTCCATTGAAACTGAATATCACGGGCATCACTTTTGACGGTGTCGCGGTTGTGGCATATATCCGTCGAAGGGCGCATTTGTGTTTCCTATCGCCTGAAGATGCAGATGCATTGCTAGGTGATGAGGAGGAAGATCAGCAACATCCACATCCCACAACAAACACTTCAGAAGGAATCTCTAAGAATAACAATTCCGAAACCCATCCGCCACAACCAAGACGCCGTTTCGGCAGTCTCCTACAACAGATTCGTGTCGACAGCGAAATCGGCCGTAAAGAAAACGGGAAACAAGCCCTGAAAAATGTGGGTAAAGTCGAGCGATTCGTGCTGGATCAGGTTCGACGCATTTTTGAGGATGAGTTTGTCTTTCCTAGTTTTTGGACGTTTCTTGTATAATATTATTACTATTATATCATGTGCAGGCGAGGTCTAAAAGGGTGAGGGTTGGAAGTGTATGATAGTCTCAGAAGTGCTTCGCTTCTCTCCGAGTTATACGTTGAAGCTTGAATGATACCCATCTCTACGGAAAGGTTAATGAAGTCATGAAATTGTACGATATATAGGCATCAGGCAAATAGAATCAAAAAGCTGTTCATCCTAAAGTATAATCCCTACAAACCGGAAATATGACTGAACATTCAATTTCTTCACAATTGTCCTATCACTCCATCCCAAGCATCAAAAAATAAGATAGATGGTATATTTGTGTAACATAACTTCCTCCAAGGCTGCAGTATAAATACAATCGGCCCCTTTAATCTATCACTTTCGTAGTGACCGTATGCGAATTCCGTAATGCTGCGCCGATGCCCATAATGCAGCCGCGGGGCAATCATTGACCACCGAGTATCGATTGAATCAACCATGATTATTTACCAGATGGCCGTAAAACATATATCCTCACTACCCACAATATCGGAAGAGTAGTCCATGGATCAGATGTTGCACGTCGGATGATTTATCGGTCCTTCTTGGGTGCCTTGTCGGACTCGGCGAGCTTGTCGCCCAAGTTGTGATACTCGCGCTGCAGACCTTCGGCCTGCTTCTTGAGAGTCTCGATATCACGGTCCTTGGCTTCGAGTTCCTTCTTGAGACGTCCGATTTCACCAACGCTGCCAGCTTCGGCGATACGAGCGGCGTCCTTACCGCCAGCCTTCTTGTCACCTTCGAGAAGCTTGACGCGGTCCTCGAGACGGAGAACTTCGACAATCATGATGTAGGTACGGTTGAGAATCAGGGAAAGGAACAATGTGAAACCGCAAAGGTACATGTTTCGCTGAGAGTAGAACTTGCGGGCCTGGACTTCCATGCGCTCAGTACCGAGGGCAGCAGCTCTGCTATTAATTGTTAGCGGAGTTTGTCATGATTTACTATACGGAGTAATTATCTTGTAGGTTGAACTGACCCAACACCGGTAGTATCCTTGCTGAAAGCGCTCATCTCGAGCTGCACACGGTAGACCCGGTTGACGCTGTCGATGAAGAGGATGAGGATGAAAATGAATGTAATCTAAGAAAGGATGTCAGTGAGCGAAACCAAAAAGCAGACCGAAGTTTGTAGCTAACCCTCAATCCATACTGTAGTTTCGCTACTATTGGACTTTCTGATATGAAAGCAAAGAGCTTTCTCTTCACGGTGTACGGGAGAGGAACGATCAGAGCGAGGAAGACGAGCATCTCGAAAACGAGAAGCATGAACACCTAGTCATTAAGAAGATCGTAAGTAGTTATACCACAAGCAAGCAGCGATAATGAAACTTACGAGAGTGTAGTAGAGCGTCATGTTGGCGGTTGATCGGTCTTCTGAGCTAGTTCTGGATGAACGTCAACAAAAGCTTCCAAGCGGTGAGACGAACGCGTCTCGGCAATTTGACTGAAAAAAATAGAGATACTCACTTAAGTTCTTCGATTTAAAATTGGATCGGTATTGAGTATCTGTCTGGAGTTGTTGTTGGGAAGCGAGGATGAGTCGAGAGGTGAAAGCGAAGTGTGGCTTCTTGTTGAACTGTTTTTTGTGCAGCCTGAAACCAGAGGAAACAGCCATTCTCTACGTCATTACCCGGTCCCACGGTCAGGAGGAGCACGTGAGTTTGCACTGTTTGCCTGCACCGCCATCGACATCGACGGCTAACCTCCACACTAGCCACACTCAATCAAAAACAAAACAATGCCTTTGTCGCCTCGACAAAAGGAGATGAAGATGGCTATATGTTCCTCCATTATGATGCTTAAACTAACGTTACTCAGAACCTTGAGTCATAGCGAGGGAAATGTGGCACAGGAAACAGGAAACCAACCAAGCCGTTCTTCGATGCAAGACAACACCAACAGAGACTCATGTTTTTCATCCAGATCGATTCTTGGGAGAGAACGAATGGCTCTATGAAAAGAAGGGAATAATGAGGAAATGAATGCACATCGCGGGTATATTCTAGCAAGTGACTTTTTCAACCTAATGCAAGCTCGCCTTCAACTGGTCACCGCATCCCTGAAGCAGCTCGTACGCGAGTTCATACACGCCATCCATGCAGGAGAAAGGTAACATCAGACCTCATATGAGAAAAGAGTGACGTCGAGTCAGTACCCTTTTCTTTAAGGTTAAGCGCTTTCCTTCGCTTATGGAGTCTCTGGCATCAAATAATCCCTACGCCGCCTACAGTTGAAATTAGACGCTCAGATGACCTGAACAGCATGCACGTCGATTCACACTTACGCAGTTTAGTACTTGGCTTTCATGCTACTAATCAGCCACTGGTCCTGAAAATAGAATGAGTCTTTTAGTATGCATTTGCAGCAAGACTTGCGCGGCGCTAGCGTCCCATCTTGAACAATGAAATCCCCCCTAACACGGCTAGGGCAGTCGAGCTGGACTTGGTCTCCGTTAGAGTTCGGGTCTTGCGATATGTTTGCGTCAAAGTTGGTTCTATGAGGTCGGTTCTATATCACTCAGGAATAACTGCGAGTATTTCAAATCATGGTGTGTTGTTGTCACACGATACCTCGACTTGATTACCTCGATGGCCGTCCCTGCCGACCTTCACCCTCCGTCCTGAGGAATTTGCAATTACGCAAACGAAATGAAAGACAACGATATCCATTCATTCCTCGACATGATTCGAGTCATCTCTTTTCTTTTTCTGATCTCATTGCTAATGAGGAAAATGTGCTCTTCCATCCGTTCCAAGATCTTCGAAAAAGGGGGAGTTTCATGCATCACATCCGACATTTCAACGAGTTGGATTCAGCCTAGACATTTTAGCACGACACTTGTCATCTGCTCATATGAGAAAGGAGAGGACGGGAATGGCGCTGGACCACGGGAAGTAGGCATGGGAACAGATTGCCACGCCACGCTACTCTTATAGGCCTTACAGATCAGGGAGGGTCTGTGGTTCGGGCTGCATGCCCAGTCACATCAATCTTTGTGCCCATAGTGCGTACGTACTAATCCCCCTTTCCGCTAGACGTAGGGAGACGGGCATAGGACGAAATTAAGCGACGGCCGCCTAATTCTCATACGCTATTCTTCGAGAAGCTCTCCTCTGAACATCACTCCATCGGGTGACGAGAAGAGGCCGACAGGAGCGATCATGCGGGCCATATCATGCTCTTGCATGACCGGTGTATGTTAACGCCTGCAGCTAGGATTTCTGATGTCATTGATAGGCTACTTGGAAAGAATACTTCCACCTAGAGATTTGAACGGTGCCACACCATCTTTCCAGAATGGCCGCACACACAAAGAAAAAAAATTCAGGGTGAATGATGCAGGGTGACAGAGGCCTAGTCTGCAGTGCCGTATGGGCAATTGTGGAGATTGGACGGTGGGAAACGCATATCAGAGACCAACATCTCCCTGAGAAGGTAAGCTCTCATTCGCCAGACGTGTATTGGCGGAAGTTTTGTGGGCTACGAAGCGGTCTTGATGGGCTTTTGACGCCCAAGTGGCCTTGGATTAGGTCTACTGTACGCTACTTAATGACTATAGCTGGGGGTATAGGGGTGGCGTCTAATCAGATTGTGAACCCTTTGTTACCTCGCATCTCTCTCTTTTCCATGGCTTTAATTCTCCGAATGTGGCAACCTTGAAGCTTCTATAGGCTCTACTGAGCGCTAGCCATTAGGTTCCTATCTGGCCAGCAATTAGACGTTTGACGCGGTTAGTGCGGATCAAGATAAGCAAGCTATTCTCGAGCAAATGTATGGAGGTATAATCAATGGGATTTGAATGAATAAATGGCGTTAGACTAACAAAGGAGTGCAAATCATGAATTAGAAAAACATATCAAGAAATGAAAGTAATCTCTGAGTGGCCAGTCAATCAAACATGACAGCTTCAGAGGGAAGTAAAGATTGGTAAGAAAAAATGGTGCCAGAAAGTTAAATCGGGTGTTCTAAAAAAATCTTGACAGTGCGCTGGCAAACCCACAACGAATTGAAAGTATGAAAAATTCAAAAGTCAAAGAAATATGGAATAGAGGGGTAAAAACACAAATGGAAAATAGTGAAATTATGAACACGCCGTAAGTGCACAGTCTCCGAGATGTAAATTTGTCAACCGATTCAGAGCGGTTCCGGCGGAGAGAAGGAAGCCCGAGGTGCTATGTTGAAATGGCATAACTTTGCTGAAAATATCGAAACGGTCGTATAAAGATGGCAAGCTATTGTCACATTTTGAAGCCAAGTCTGTAAAGTAGTTGAATCAGTCTCAGCTCCACTGTCGACCAAGGAAACTCTATGTCGCGACTAACAGGTACGATGCAATACATTTCTTCATCCTAACCACCATGCTTAGGGCAATTGAAGCCCTGTCTGCGAGAAACCTTCTTTTCAATGTAATGGCCAGGCTGGTTGGCTTTGGAGCAGGTGACCAGATCAATCTCCTTGATTTGGCAGCCGCAGTCGAACTCGATGTACCACACGGAACACATGTTGTCTTGTTGGGAGAAGTGGAGTTGGTTGGTCTCTGCGAAGGAGGATAGAAATAAGGTTTGAGTAAGAGTTGTCAGAAAATGCCTGAGTAAAGGTTGAAGAGGGACAGATAGCTCAAATTCTGCTTTTCTGCGAATGATGTTCTTCGATGGATGAGATGCTGTTGGAATGTGATGATAGACTGAACTCAAATGGTGCGCTTTTTCATTCCTTATATATTTTTCTGATAGCAGACTCCTTTCCAGTTCGCCGTCAATGGGCTGGCAAATGTGACTCCGTGCGGAGAAGGCCACTGCTGGGCCACATACACTTAGAATCAGGGTAAACGTTGATCGTTTAGACACTGTTGGCGGCGTAGTCTCGGTGTCCAGGACGATCTACGCGGCAATGAAGGGCAATCAAACAAGATCTGATTGACCAACAAAAGGACCTTGCGCGCGCTAATTAGCGACTATATGCAATAACTGTCACGGTCAACGCAGGATAGACACATGCGCCTTAGAACAGGTGATATGTTGATAGTGGCACTAAGGCACATGAACATAGTAGCGTGGCACTGCGTGGTCACCTCGAGGCAGAAACGCCAGGCTGGAAGCAAGATTGTTCAAGGTCATAAAAGAGCATGGATAGGAGGAGTGGAAAAGGGTGAATGAGAGGGGCTCTGTATGTTGATTCGTGAGTGGTAATTCCAAAGGGGTGTCATATGTCGCTACAGCGGCAAAAAGGGGTGTATGACATACCTTCCAATAGAAAATGGCAATAATCATTCTCTGCTAGCGTAGCATCACTCAAAGATATAAAATACCTGTGCACAAGATCATAGCAAGGCTTCTAGATTAGGAAGATGCAATTTAAGGTTCAATGACACTCTATAGCACAGATCAAATGGCGGTGATTGCGGCCGTCTGCCAATGACAGAACGATGATATACCGGGGATGCCTAGTAGAATGCACTAGAGACCGTCCCTTTGTGATGACATCGTAAGAATCATCTTTGAGCTGCGGGTCTTGACGGATGACATGACCATTACGACGACGTAGAATCTCTTCGTCGTCTAAGTGATTGGTGAGTAGCTCTATCTTTTTGGGCAGCACAGTCGATGCGGTTCATCCCGGGATCTGCCTCGACAGAAAATCCAAGTAGGTCATCACAATCACATTCCATTTTTCTGCGTGGCTAGTTCACTGAACGACCTTTCTAGAATTGGCGCAAACGAATGGGATGAGGCCTCTCTTGGTGTAGCGTTGGTGACATATGCAAATCAAGTACACCTAGAGGGGAAGCCATGTGCCAACTATGACTGTTTGGGCCAATCTCGAGTCTCAATTGCTAAGATAACTGGCGAAGTGCAAGTCAAGGCACATTTTCGAGGAAAATTCGACGGAAAACAGCCTGCGTAGTGCGGAGATTAGCCTTTTTGTCGGCGCGGACAGCGTAAAAGTGAGTGGGTGCACATCTTGTTCAACAATCCGACCAAGAAAGAATCTCTCGAAGCGCAGAGTCTAGAGAATGAGGTCACAAAAAGGGACGCTCTGTGCCTATGGATTCTGGCGGGCGGGCAAAAGTATAAAGACGTAGTAACCGTTAGGGCTACTGCTATGAAGTTAATCCCAAGCACGGGCGATTCGGCGGCACATCCGAGTGGACTGGGGCTTCTTGTAGGCCTGCGCCACAAATCGGAGGCCATGGTGGCCGTATGGAGGGCCCAGTAAAGTGCCCCTTGCCGCTGCGGCTGGGCGGCAAGGTACCTAGCGTGAACATAGCTTGTGCCGCCGAGAAACCGTCAAAGAAGATTTTTCGAAGCGTGAGACCCAATCGTTATAGATCGATGACGGCGGGACAGCCAGGCCAAGATGAAAATGAGGAGTCACCGACGAGAGTGCCGCGACAAGGCACATTCGGCGTTCTTCGATTGTGCTGCCCTGGCTAGTTTAGTACAAAGAAGTTTCTGCGAAATGATAATGCGCATTGGCCAGTCGATTGGTTCGCGTCGTAGGCGACGTGCGAAAGGAGACACAACGCATATGGAGCAAGTCACTTGATGAGTTGGCTAGCGGTAGAATAGTAAGGAGATAGTAAGGAGAAAAGAGGTTTTTGAAATTGAGGAAGGAATGACCTCGATCTCGGGACATTGTAAATCACGTGGGCGAGATCACGACTTGCTCCTGCCGTTTTTGCCCTCTGACCAAGACCGGCTGGCGATTTCCAAGAGTACCTTAAAGGCTCATCGCGAGGTTTGCTATCATACCCTCATGTTATTCTCTTTGACATCTTCCAACTACCATCTGTGTCTCTTCCCTACACGTATACGTATCGGGTATTCCAACCGGAATTACATGCACGAACCACAAGGCAACAACAAGATGAGACTCGACAAAAATAAAACGAAAGACTTGGGCTGACTACGGTGCTTGTCCTCAGCTCTTGCTGTCCGTGATCACTGAGGACTTGAATGTGTATCGGCCAAGATCGAGGAGGGAGTTCACAGCATTCTTGCCAAGTCTAATAGTGCCTACAAACTACTACTTCTGCTATGGTACTATCCATGCCATGATCCTCATCAACTCGTCGATTCGCCTCCGGACTACGGTGAACCCGGTTCATGTTCCGTTGCGATCAATCGGAATGCCAAGATACAATGAAGGAGACCGTCATGTCCTTGCATGAAGATGAAGGAGCACAAATGCGACCAGATTATTCAACCGATGTCCGTTTAGGCATGCACACTGCTCGAGGTTTACACAAAGTCCGGATGGTGACAATCAGCTAAGCTTGGCGGTTGCCATCAGCGTTGGCATGCTCGACAGCTAGTCGGTGATCTTCGCACGCCAAGCACAAGGATGCCCTAATTTTGAGATGCTGAATCTCGAGATCATTGATTTATGTCTTGGCGAAAGATAAGATGAGTGATCGTGTTGGAGAAAGAATCTTTGAGGATGGGAGATTGGAAAGGGAATAACAAACAAAACAGATTGTTGGAAGTGACGATGAACAAACGAACCCTCATAGTTTGGGGAGTTAGCGCCAGGAGCAACCCTAAATTTAGGCGTCTTTTAGTGACTACAAGCTACCCTCGTTTGTCGTCGGTGTATCCGGAAAGGGACTTTAGGGGCACCCCACGTTTCCCTTTGGACAATCTGGTGTGGCTGGCTTATTCTCCACCCACACCTAGATTCCAGATACAAGAGAGCATTAGTGAGCAAAGACGCATTCATGCCGAGCAAATCAGAGGGTCTCGCCGTCTCGGTAACGAGCGGAAAATAGGTCACATGAAGAGGTTTGTCCAAGATAGGGCGAAGGGCAAAACAAACGGCGGACGCCCAGTTAGCCGGCATATGCCATAAGATCTCCTTTCATAAGTCGATTTGTGAAACATATGCTTGTTGATCGATAGCTCGTAGGCACCATCGAAGCATATAAAGGGTCTCCTTTCCCCGTTGGCTTCCTCTTCTTTTTTCCTTTCATCATTCCAACCCACTCTCTTCATTAGCTACCGACGAAATTAAACATCACTACAAACAACCAACACTACAAACAACCAACAGGAAGTCTCATTTGAACTTCTTCATTATCCTACAAGATGTTCCCCAAGCTCCCCAAGCTCAACCAGTTTCTGGTCCTTTCACCCACCACTGGCACCAAGACCGCCGACAACTTGGCCTCGTCTCCTGAGGATGCTGAGAAATCTGGCGTCCCAATTCAGCGTCTGTCTTCAACTTCCAGCACCGAATCCAACAAGAGCTTTGCTAGCGCTTTTCTCAAGCTCGGCTATGACCGGTCCTGAATGCCTCTCATCGTCTCTGTAGATGCAATCTGACGGCATGCTTCAATGGTCGATCGACAGGAATAATGGACACGAAATGACATGACTACGACTAGTCGCAATATTACACTCAGATTACGAATTCGGCGCGACGAGAATCGATGAATTAACGCTTCCCACCATTGATGCCTACTACAAAACCGTGATTTCCTCAAAAGTTTCAGCGACTGGCAAACTCGGCGAGACATTCAAACTCAATTTCCTCCATTTTCTTCCAATTTCTGTCATTTTCCACGGTTCTAAACGGCCAACGCCAGACAATCGAGCTAGAAGAGGGGCTTGACGCGACCGATTATGCGCGTCGATCAAACATCCAGCTGTCCCAGGGTTCGCTATTAAGCCAAACATCATCATCACATGCCAGCACGTCGAATGATGTACAGCTCAGCTCAGGATCCCCCTCTCGGTTGGCGACGGAGATTTTCTCTTTTTCATATGCATTAGTATACCGATTCTGCTTAGACCGGCATCACTTTAACTTAATGATTTGATAATTTTTGCTTTTTCTTGGAGGGGTTGTCCAGCGGAACCGCATAGCATAGCTTCTCAGACTAGTTACCCCAAAAAGGAAAGGTTCATACTGATATGACATTTTTTGTATCGTAATTTCTCGCCCGCACCCTATTCCCGACTCCCGAGTCCATAATCCATGGGTAAAAACTAGGTCCAAAATTAACCGATGTCAAAAACAAAAACAAAAAAAATCCAACAAAAAAGAAGAAGTAGTGCATCATCCGTGAATCGAACACGGGCCTCATCGATGGCAACGATGAATTCTACCACTAGACCAATAATGCTTCGATGTATGGTGGGCCATTTTTTGACCCTATATTCCTATCCGTGCGGTAAAATATGACTAATCAGTGTCTAGCGCCATTCTCATGCATGATGCATCGAGGAAAGCTGCATGAATTGATTCAACTTTCCATCTCCCCTTCCTGGCCGAGCCTTGACTAATTGCATATGCATCTTGCTTAGCGAGCAGATAACCGAATGTTCCGCCGCAATTTCTCATCATGTCTAAACTATCCTATTGGTGACAGATATCAGCTGATCGACTATCGATACGATACGTAGCTTCGTTGCTTTGTTGGGTTATATCCGATTATCGGTACATTCAATTTACGAGATTATACGACCATGTAAGTGGTAAAAAGTGTGTGTGTGTGTGTGTGTGTGTGTGTGGTTCCATGGTGTTTCTCGGTTCTGGTGTACGTACAACTTGATTCGTAAATAGTGTATACGTACTTGAATGTTGAAAGTTTATCGACCCTCGGTTGTCGTCGGCATCAAGCAAATCCATGACATCTCGACTCTCGAGGGTCAATGAGGCTTATCGAGTCCCGATTAGCGACGCTACCCGGCTAGACAGACTACATAACATGAGTACACGTAAAACGAGTATCCATTTCTGGTCAGTAGGATGTTTATCGGCTTGATCCTCTACTCTCGGCCCCTTGGCTATGTACACAGAACAATGAATGAACCACATGTCAATGTATAGACATCGAGCCTCCCGGTCGAATGGACTGGGCTATATATATATCGGTCGATCGGAGCGGGCCGAGGGAAAGCTTAACCCTACATATACATGTATGTGCCATTCTCGACATGACGTAGTTCCATACAATTGTATTGATTTAGGATGATACCTACATGGTATCAATTGATGAATCATTGAATGCTTTCGGGTGTAGACGGGCTGATGCTCACATGTGCAAATGTACTTGCCATGCATGTATCATTGGGTCAACTGGTAGAAGGAACAAGTACAAACTGCCCAATGAATACCAGGGAATCGGAATGAAGAAAGACAGTTTTTATCATCGATATAGGATTGTATGTACATTGATCTGGCAAGTATAACCTTGTAACAACACATGCATTGAACATCAAATGAACGCTTCGCGCGTAAACGGACTGTGCATACTTGGATTGCATATGACCAATGCATTCGCTATGATGTCCATGTCAACCGCCGGAATGGAAGCTGGAAACTTACATATACATCGACGTATCAATATGTCTTAATGCATAAAAGGAACAAGTTGCCCATGTGAAATATCCGTAGAGTATCGATGAATTGGTCAAGATAAACTACCTACAAACAAGACTACTTACATTACATGTGTCAAACCAAGTATTTGACATCCAAGAAGAGAAGGAAACAACACTGAAGAAACACCAGACACTTTCTTGCTGCTGTCTAAATGATGTAAAAAAAAGGAAAAGAATATACTTTCCATTGTCGAACTATTGACAAGAGAAGTAGAGTGAAAAAAAGGCCATCTAGAAGTATCAATCCTCCCGAGATGTAAGAAAGGACAAAAACACGATGGAGGGTTGATAACTCGACCCTGAGGAATTGCAGAGGAAGAGCAATGAAAATACAATTTGACACGGACAAAGGAAATAAAATGAAAAAAAAAAAACGATATTTATTTTCACACAAAGGAAATACAGGATAAAGAAAACAAATGCTCAATATTAATTATGCAGGTATGTGAAGGGTATAATGTTGTATGACAAGGTTGACAAAAGTCACTCGAAACTGTGACATCAATTGCGTGGAATGGTACGGAGCTTGAGCAATCAGGGTATCGCGCGGTTGATGATATCCAAAGAAGACATCCCCTTGAAAACAATCTGCTGTGAATGACGTTGCCGACACATTTTTGTACTTTGACTGAAAAATATTCATCAAGGAAGCTCAACGTCTAAATGATGCTCCCTTCTCCGGCAGTAGAAGAAGGCCAAGCTAGCCTGTCTGCAGAAAGCGGACGTATCGACGCGGACCACACAAGGTTCATGTGCTCGACAGATGAGCAAAGAGATAATAGACATTATGTTTGAGTCGATAGAACCAGCACTTCACATGTCAAACCCGTTCTCCTGGCCTTCACCGATCCTCTCCAGCTCTGGCCTTGCCTCGCCGACGGAAAAAGTCCATCACTTTTCTTGCTGCCCCCGAGCTTCCAGAATGGTGAGAATGGTCCCTTTCATATTCGTACGCATCCGCAAACTTCCGATTATTCTTCTGCAAGACTCCCTGTTTGGGTCGAGTGAGTTGTGCAGATGGCCGCGACCTGTCATAGCTTCCATTGTATTGCGGCCCTCGCTGAGGATAACCGTAAAAATCATTTGTCTCCGGTGGATTGTAGTCACTGGGCTGCTCTTGATCCTGATACATTTGGTTGTTTTCGTGCAGCTGTGCGAACTGTCTATCGATATGAGCTTCATAGCTAGTTTCTTGAGGTGCTGCTTCGCCTTGCTGAGAGCCAGAATAGCCACTGTATCCACCACCACTAACATCACGTCCTGGAAGTATTCCGGGACCCGTAGCTGGTCGTGAGTATTCAGCATCATGAGAATCGCTTTCCGAATTCTGATCACTACGACCCGACGAGAATCCTCTGATGGAGTTCATGAGAGAGAATCGCCGGGGTCGTGGCTCAGTACGAGTAGCGTACGAGTTCGATCGCCGCGAGTCGATGGAGGCCCTTGAGTCGTCGGTGGAATACGGCTCTTTCATGCTAGTCGGAGGATACCGTTTGCCAGATTTAGGCCGAGAAGTGGGCTGGTTTGGTCGACCGCCGAAAAAGGACCCTGAGCGGCCAAAAAGCCTCTCGCCAATACTGCTGACCGTGCTTGAACGCTTGTGGGTCCTGACTGGCTCTTGTACAGGAGTCTGATTGAATTTGTTTGGGAGCTGATGAGTGCTAGGTCTTCCGATGGACATGTTCGGGTCTTGAGGAATTGGTGACGAGATATTGTATTGTTTGGCATTCTTTGGTTGTGCCAGGCGACCCTGAGCGTTGGTTGCCGCCACGGTGGGTGCTACTGGTTGACCATAGGAGCCACGAGAAGGAAGCCTTCCAGCGTTGAGGGATATGGCAGAGTGCCCGGTATTTGGACGCGTGGTTTGGGAGTTTTCAAAGACCTGACCTGTGGCTTCTGATGTCGAGCGAGGAACCCCAGCGTTAGGCCGTAATTCTTGAGCCGATTGAGTATTTGTCGTCCGTTGCGGCTGCTCACCTTGTGGTTCACTTGGTAATGGTTTGTTCTGATCAACGACACCTCGAGACCCTGTTCGGGTTGCTGATTGAGGAGATGTACTCGATGCTTGGTCGCCACGGGCAGTCTGCGATTGAGGAGCCACATACTCCACCTGGACAGTTCGTCTTTTTGCTTCTCTCGAAGTCTTTGTCTTGCTGTTGGGAGACTCTTCTTGAGTTGCAACCTTTCCTTGTTGGTGGGTCAAGCCGCCCAGTGTCGACGCGCTGCCCTGGAAACTCTTTGGTGGTTCGCGTACAGATGCGCTGCGAGCGAGCGATGGGCCTTCTTGTGTTCCTTCTATACAGTATGCGTGGTTAGAATATGATATCAAGCAGGACCCCGGGATAGTCAACTCACCAGCAGGCACAGTGGTAGTAGCAATGTCTGAAATATTAGTGGTGCTACTCGTGATGTGAGATACAACATGCGAGTATTCGCTGAGCCAACTGTGACGAGCAACCTCGAAAAGGTCGGCGCGTTTGCGAGGGTCAGGAACGAGGATACGGCGCAATAGATCACGAGCGTGTGGTGTTACGTATTCGGGGAAAGTTAGATGCGTGCTAACAATGTATTTGTACAAAAGGTTGATGTTGTCTCCTTCAGGGTTCGCTGGATCATCGTCAAATGGTAGGTAGCCGGCAAGCATGGCATACTAGATGAACGTTAGATTTGACTTTATGCACCCGTACTAGTGGAGGACTTACCAAAATCACACCACAGCTCCAAACATCAACCTTGCGACCAGTATAAAGAGAGTCGCTCACAACAAGCTCGGGAGCGGCATAGCAAGGACTACCACAGCTAGTTTGCATCAGATCGCCGCGTCGCAATCCAGCCGCATCGGTTTTGTCCAGTCCCATTCTTTTGACGAATTCACGGTTGGTAAGGTTGTACTCAATCTCTTCGCCAAGTTCATCAACAGGGTTGAAGGTGTTGGCAAACCCAAAATCAGTGATGATGAGATTACGATTCCTGTCGAGTAACAAATTTTCCAATTTCAAGTCACGATGCACGATTCCCTTCTTGTGTAAATAACCAACACCAGAAACGAGCTGCGCGAACAGGCGCCTGGCCGCATTGTCCTTCAAATAGCGGTTCTTGAGAATGTAGTCAAAGAGCTCTCCACCCGAGGCATATTCCATGATGATTCCAATGTAGCGATCAGTCTCTACCATCTCATGTAGGCGTACAATGTTTGGATGAGACAGTTCTCGGAGGATTGCGATTTCTCTGTAGATCTTTGGGAGTCTGCTGGGATTTGAGCCTAAGCTCTCGCGTCGAATGAGTTTGATGGCAACTTGTATGCTGCCATCTCTTTTCCAGCCGAGCTTGACTTTGGCAAACTCTCCTTCGCCCAATGTCTGACCTAATATGTATCTTCCGAAAGTGGTTTCCTTGCGTTTTCCTGACGTGTTTGAGTAATCTTGGCGACGTGGGCCACGTGCAGCGTCGTCTACGCCTTCATCGCCAACCAGCCCAAGACCAGTGACAGAATCTGACGCTCCACCAGTTGAGGTCTGTGCCTCCAGTAGTCGTTCATGTTCGCGCTCAATGTCCTCAGCTGGATCGGTAATCACAACTTGATTCAGGACAGTGTTCGATTCACTCGCGTGAGCAGTAGGCTCGGTTGATGAGCCCAATGCATGATCTGAACGGCTTTGATACGCGGAGGAATGATGGTTTGCAATGTCGTTTGGGTCGGAACGTTCAGGCGATTGTTGACCTTTACGACGAGACCGACCGCTGTTCGGATCCTCACCCCGACTTCTCGATTGACTCGAGTCCTGGCGTCTGCTGGAACGTTGATTTGAGGAGGTACGAGGAGGGATTTGAGGTGTGACCCCTAAGCCTTCAGCAACATTGGAGCGAGAATGTGTGTGATTGGCCGAATTCGAGGGGATCGGACCCTGGGAGGATTGTTGGGCGGAAGAACTCATTGCTGGCGACCCTGATCCGTACTGAGAGTGTTGCGGACCAAGTGCTGATGCACCATTAGCGCTAGGTTGTCGACTGGGTCGCTTGGATGACGACGGCGAATTTCGAGATGTTACGTCGACAGACTGAGGCGAGTGAGATGCAGTAACGGTTCTTGGATGATAAGCATTCTGAGTCTGTGGAGAAGATGAAGTGGTTGTGGGGTACAATGTCGAAGCTGTCGTCGCTGATGTGTGCGTAGGAGCTGTCTGCATGGCAGCAGACGACATTTCCTAAACCAGTGAAAGAGATACGACGAGAGAAAGCCAAAACCGCTCAATTCAAGCGAAAACGAACAATGCTTTGACAGGTACGAAACAGGTGGAAATATGCAACAAGACGCAAAAGCCTCCCAGAGGATTATTGGACAAGAACGTAGAGTCGAAGCGATATGGTGACCGACCGAAAAAGTAATAGCGACGCACTGAAATCGTGAAATGGCAGGAATGTCAGCGGCGGATTTGCACGTGGTTGATGAGGAATGTGGATGCGGGGAGAGGAGAGGAGAAATTCAAAGATAAGAAATCATGACTAACAAATCTGACGAGCAAGATGGAATCAAAGGATCAAGACGACGATCAGTTGCACAGCAAGCTGGCGAGCTGTTGAGACCCAATGAGCCAGTTGACTAGGTTGACAGCGCAACGACCCACACTAGAGGGAACGCGTCTCGACGGTAAGAGCAACGGGGTGTGCGACTAATTGGACAGCACCGACGGACAGATCTGTACAAAATGAATAATGTACAATGAGTTCCCAAAGTCCAACCCCGATCTCGGTTGTTGTTTCTTGTCAGCGCGACGAGGTTGAAAGGGGCTGTTTGATTAATGGGCGTCGGGAGAGACGTGAGGTGGTCTGAGTGACGGGCGCGCGAACAGACTGAAAGCGACGTGAGACGACCTCGGTAGAACGCGATGACGAGCTCGAAAGGAGTTTTAAAAAATAAATTAACAAGAAGGGCTGCTAGGTAATTGAACCCAGCAGCAAAAAAAGGAATTGATCGAGGTTCACGGAGCTGGACAATTGTTGTGCATCGTCGTCAAGAGCGAGCGGGCCAGAAAGCGAATAGGGATGTTGCCAGGAGGGAGTGTAGGGGCAGGAGCGATGCGATGCGCGGCTGAGCTTGGGATTGGACGGAGGGATTAAGATGACCAGCACAGCGGTTGTACCTTGACAATGACCTAGAAAAGCCGGCGAACCGGCCTGGTCTTGATCGCGAATCGACGCGGGAGGGAAATTAAGAGATGAGGAAAGGAGGGGGATAAGAGGAGGAGAAGGGAGGAGGAGGAGAAGAAGAGGAAGGAGAGTAAACAGAAAGGGAAAAGAGAGGGCGAGGGGGAAGGAAGGAAACACGGGAAGGAGGTACTGCTACTACGCTTACTACGGTAGCCCAGCCGGCGGAGCCAGGCTAACCTTGGGGTCGTTTAGTGGCCGCGATGGGTCTGTACTCTGTATATAGTAGTTACAGCAGTTAGTCAAGACTCAATCGCTTGCAGTCGATCTCTTTGTCGTAGGGAAATGAACGAAGGTGCATTTGGATGTTCCCTTCTATAGTCATACCTCTGCTGAAAAGAAACATTGGATGGCGTTGCTGTCTGGATGGACTGACTAATCGGGTGATTACCGATAAACATTGTTAGCCACGATAGCTAGTGACTAATACTGAGTGCTGGCACATTTTCCAAGGAGTACTCGAGATCAATTAAGTTCAGCATCACATGAAATAACGAGGACATGAAAATAATGAAATAAACATACTATGTAGCTTCAGCCATACGATCGACTGCCGGAATGCGAGTCGCTGATTGGCTCGAGCTAAAAGCTGTATGAAGAAAGGTACCAAAGTCTAAATAGGGTGCCTGCCGGAGGATTTGCCAATGTCCATGGTTGTCCAGGTTGTCTCATGGTTGTCTCTCTGTCTATTGTTGCTAACTGCTTCAGTAGTGAGCAGTTTGTACAGCTTTTCAAAGGACTTCATAGCAGACTGCGCAACATGTTGTCGAGTGGAGCCTTCCCCTGTCTGCAATTTAATCTCAGGGCCGCGCTAGCTCTCCCCGCTAACCATACCGGGCAGGAGTCCTTTCCGTTTTCGGTCATTTGGCTGAATGTGTTTCACTCTTCGTGATGACGGCGATGGTGTTTATTTCCATAGAATGAAAATATAAGATGTTGTTTTGCATGTGAACTGAAGCTTATAGTCAGTCTTATCGAGCTCTTTCAAGTCACATAGCTATGCATATGCCATACGGAGTACTCCGTACATAGTAAGTGATGCAGGGCTGATCGTTCCTTCTCCAGTTCGGACGCTGTGGAGTCAGGATTTCTTAGTCCCAAGACAGATCACAATTAGACTCTTTTTTTTCTTATGAGTTGACAGGTCCAACCGTCCAAACATCTCATTCTCGGGAGTTAGGGTAAACACATAGATCAACTGGTAGTCATATCAATACTACAATTTCAAGATTCTCGCCCTCGCCGAAGTCAGAGTTTGTACCACTTCTCAACAACCATTTTGTTTCAGACCATCTCGTTTTATTCCGACTGGTTGTCGGTGTAACATGATTTGTGCCTTTTCAGATTGATGCCAGGATAACAGATGATTTTGTATGTTGGAACTTCGGCCAATCAGAGTGAAGCAATTGTTGGCAGGCGTGACATGATTGGTCGCAAGAGATCCACAATCGAAGACATCGAGGCAGGCACGAATGATTCAACCAACATCTGAACTGACTACTCGGTACAGTAGAGGATGGAGAGTACTCTAAATCATTATGGATTAAACAAGCTTTATATCAGAGTGCTCCCCATTCCCAAACGAACTGAAATTTCTACATTTTAGATTCAGGTATTGGAAGGTCCCTTGATGACCATCTTGCACTCAGCAAGTTGTGCGCCATGAGCCACCCAATATATGCTTGCGTTATCTGCAAGTGGCGGCCGCTCAACGCCATTCTGGCAGAAAGATTTCCGTGCAGGTACGGACAAAACAATGTCAATTCACAGTTCCTTGCTAAGCAGACCGATCAGTCTGGACACATATTCGGCGGGGAGTCTACCTCACTGACAAGAGCAACTATTGATTCATGGACTGGGAATGGATACCTCTCAAACCATTCATGCGAGTAATCAATCCTGAGTTCCCCGACGTACCATGTCCCGACAGCGCGCATATCCCTGTCATGAAGGGCCGCCCAAACATAAACATGGAACGAGACACGCTTTTATGATATTTGTTTGAATATTCATGAGGAAGCCGCGATCCCGCGTACAGTTGATCCATATTGGCTTTATTGGATATGCAGATCATTACCATTTCCCGGCCGAAGCATCGGTGTGTCCAAGGCCATGATTATGCGTCTCAGTGAAATTGATTTCGAGAATCAACACCACTATCCCTGGGAAGATAGATTCATACAGCAATACAAAGAATCGGAATTCCTTCAATATGCGGACTCGAACCCCATATTGGATAGATGAACTGGATGATTGCCTATCCTCGAATCGAGATCCTGACAGTCAACCAAAATACCTGGAATGGCAGGCACAAGTGATAGAAATTATTTCTCGGCGCTTCCGTGGGAAATACGCGAAGCAATCGCTAGGTACCTACCAATTATAAGATGTCTTGAGTCTGGCCAAGTCTTCAAAGGCCTTTCTCCCGATCTTGAGTGATCAGACCTATTGGGCTTCCGTCTTTGATTACGATGCCGAGCTGCAACTTCCTTTTCGAGGCTCCACATGTAAGAGAACTTCCAGAGGTTGATTGGATTCCTATCTACAAAAGGACGATGTATCTCAACGATATCCCGGGCCTGGAGAACAGAAAGAGAATTTGGACCATAGCCGAAACCTTGACTAGGACGGCGATGATTGTACATCTGTGGACGAAATTGACGATTGGTGGGAGACTGAAGATTAATTCCTGGCCTGCGTAAATGGAAAGTTGAGGCGGATATTAAACCAATTGCACTGCGTAACAAGTGGTTCTATCAGGATTGCCGGCTACTTTACGAACAGGTTGCACCTATGCCCGAAGATCTCATTTCGATTGCCTTTTCAATCGCGGTGGATGGGAACACTGAATATCTCGCTGGAATGCGTTTTATATCGAAAGACGGTAGTTCCAGCCAACTGGGCTATCGGAATATGTATAAGGAGCTCTATCACGAAAGTCACAGCATTGAAAGGATTCATTATAGCACTTGGGTCGCGAGGCTTCCACGGTATTCGAGTTCTCGGAGCTGATGGGAGTATCTCAGGGTGGTTTGGATCACCCAAGGACTCACCAGTGACAGAACGACTCAACGACATCGACTCTGCTCTTGTTTCGAAAAAAGGATTTGATGAATACTGTTGATCCCTGAGCCATGATACCTGCTAGTCAAAAGAGGCCTAGCTCCCGCACTTTTTGTTAGCCGTAACCCTGAGCCATGCCATGGCTCAACACAAACTAATGATAGACGCATCAGCTGAAGAGAAGGTTGTTACTGGCAATGAGGCAATCGACTTCCTACTCAACAACTGCAACCTGCCCTCGGACGAAGCACTATATCATAAGACCGATCGTATGCACTGTTTTAAATTGCTATCATCCTTTTCACATTTTCATTCTATGGTTCGGCTATCATATTTATGAATGCCCGCTTTTACTGGTTGGGTCGTGGTTAGTTTGACCTGGGTGTTCTTAGTGCAACGGCGTGTATTATCTGGCCGATTGTTGATAAGTTTCCAAAGCTAAGGAGAATTGTGCAGACGGTGCAGATGTTATTTATGGATGTCAAAAGGCGGCAACAATCCGTCTGATATTGAAACCGCGAGGGAGGGATATCTCTCCTATGCTTTTGAATATGTTTGTTTTTGAAGGGAATGCATCTCTCACATACGTAGAATAATTCATCATCTCTCTTTTCTATTCGGGACTCAATATTCCCTGCTATGGTCACTAGTAGATATTATTGAAATCCGTACTGCGTATATTACAGCGCTATGGTCCAGATCCTTGCCTTCAGTTTTCAAAGGCACATATATCCCGTTTCCAGGTATATTTGTTCAATATCAACGATTAGGTATGTCAAGTACGACCGCAGACAGATCATATTATTAGATCGGATACATATTCCATGCTCTATCTATGTAGTCTACTCAGATTGTGACTGGAAATTACCTACGCAGAATTTACAACAAGCTAGTACTCCAGGTAATTTATAACGAACGAATGTATGAGCGTCGCTCCATTTAGAGGAAGCCCCTACGTACAAAAGTCAATGTGTCAATATCCCGGCCAGTGTTGCTGGTATGCATTGGGCTTGAAACACTACAGCGGCTGACCAGATAACCACCGGAAACCGAGTCATATCATAATTCGACCTTATTAGAGAGCTTGCCAAGTCAACACCCGCAAGTCGCCAGTCTCCTCGTGTCCTGCAATATGGAAGCTGGACGTATCATCTCAGGTAGGGGGGATGCTTCCGGTCACTCCCAATTCCCAGTATTCTCTGAATCCAAGGAAAGGCTCAGACGCAAATGAGAGAACCTGTGTATATGTTAGCAATTTTCAAAACTATTAGATATATCTAGATTTCTCACCTCAGTAGCAGTTGCGATATTAGCATCTGGGTTGCCGCATGCATAGGACAAATGGTCATGGATATCAATACTAAAGATGATGTTGTAGTAACCAGCACTGGTGCTGAGAATAGTTAATATGACTATACTGGATTTAGTTGTTGTAATACTAGTAAATGTATTATAGTTTGTAGAGTCTATGGTCTAAAGACCAGTGTTGGTGAGGTAGCCAACAGCCTTGCTAATAGTGCCTCTGCTGGTCTAGATAGTGGGAACCACTTTCCTCTGGCTAGAGAAGACCTGAGTAGAGGTTAAAGCTGAAAGGCTGAGAAGGCTGATGAGCTTGATGATGTTTAAATTAAAAGACATCCTGGATGATTAGATGTAGTGATGTCAGATAATCATATACTCCAGCTTGCAGCACTTGAGTTAAAGTCATGTCAACTCTGTACCTACTGTTCCAAGGTTGGTTTGTATTTTGAGCTGGAAACATGTGGTGTGTACGAGACTATAAATAAACTTGGAAGTGCCTGGTTTTTCACGCATAGGTGAGAAATAATTGTACTGCTAATACTCTAACGCCTCAATTAGACCCGCAAACGCGGAGATGCCTTGATGTGAGGACGGAGTATTTACATGAAATGCGATGTGTTCTTCTCATACTACCCTGTAAGCCCTAATCAATTTTGCAGCAAGCCCTAACCTAATACGGGGTATAAGTAATTCGCTGATTATTGACAAGAATCTATAAAATATTATATTTCTAGCCCCTCCGCTATGTAACATTGTATTACGTTGAGGTTGATTGAGTGGTTACCATGGCCAGGGCACTCCGGCTAAATAGAGCCCCATTGGCTTTCGTTGATTCAGACTACAGAGTTTTAAGGTTCAGAATCCTTTCATATGCTATGCAAGCCTTAATATAAGTGGCTGAATAAGCTCCTGGTGAGTGGTGCCAAGTTAGTGGCGGTTCAGCGCTTATTGCAATGAAACATACATGTAGTCAAAGAGTCGCGGACTCGCGGAGTTTTTACTTTCTGCGCTCATATATATGACTACCGCCATTACTCGCGGGTACAGACTATTGGCCAATACTTTTGCGAAGAATCATACGCGTGGAGGACTGTACGGACTTTCCCGTCATTTTCGACGATGTTTAGTGTTCTACAATGGACAACATACCATAATGCGCGGAAATCATAATCCCAGGGCTTGGTCTATGCCGATAGATTCATATAGGTACTAAGACTTTCTAAGGTTGGAATATTTACGGGCACCATCATGTATGGATGGTAAATCTGGGCAATAGATCCTATGGATTGTGTTTCCCGTGGTATTGAAAGACACGAAGCAACAGATATCGCCGTTTGATGGGGATTCCTTGAGCAGTAGGAGTCTTTCAACGGAGTATTGAACAAGCTTCAATTGAGACAATTAGATTAATTCGTAGAATACATAGCCTTTAACTTAGGAAGGCCAAACAGAATCCACTGGTAGTTCCCCACGTAGTATTTTCGCCCATAACGTAAACGCACTGGCGTCCACTTGCGACATACTACTTCCAGTGTCGTGAAAGAAGGCTTGGTGCAAAATTGCATCGGAAATCTTTGATGCCATCAATTGGCCATCTTTGATATTCGATTGATCAAAGACGACAAGAGAGTATTTAGGGCAAGAGTCCGGCCAAGAATCTGGCTTTTTGGCCAAAAATGCACCAATCCTCTGGGTCTGTAACCCAAAATCCAGATTCAACGGCATGTTTTGCATAATAGAGGACTTCACTTGTTCCCGTCTACAAGTAGACACTCCGATCAACCTCTCAGCATGATCTAGTGTACCAAGGACGTCTCTGATTTGCGATGTGCTTTGTCTCCATTCGTACTGTGGTCTATCCCTTTCGAAGCTGGCATAATCCTGGCAAAGATAGAGATGAAGATTCGATATGCCACTTTTGGCCGACTTCTCGCAACAAAGATCTCTTAAATAGACAGTAACATTGCGAAAGTTGCTTCTGGTGCATATATGCTCTCCCCTGTAATTATTTATCACAGGACGCCCAATGCTACTGATTCGTGCTAGCGTCTCAATGGTGTTCGATGAAGCCATTATGCAGGTCAATTTCCGCACCAGCTCCCAATCATGCTGCCGAAAGTAGGATTCGAAAGAGAAATGAGCAATGATAATGTCATCATCGACATCGCTATTGTACAGTTCTCGTGCATGCTTAGCACCGGTCCACCATGATTCCAGGTAACGGATAGTGCTTCTTCGTGTTAAAGTTTGGTTTCTTCCACAAAAGAGCATGACGAGTTTCCCAGCCGCCTGAGCGATGTCCGAGGTAGTGGATGGCGATGTTAACAACCTCATCAAATCGTTTTGGGCTTCAGGAAGAGTCAGCGTTTGAAACAAGAATATAACATCGTTTGCATGTCTAATCACGGCATGTTGTGTCTCAGCCTCGGTTGATGCGGTTTCTCTCACATCTTCATGGCCCGAGTCAACCATATCCACGTCTGACACCGCTAATGTGTCGAAAAAGCCAATGCCAGCATCGGGTGTTGTGCTTGGCGTTGAAGTCTCTTCGCTAGATGGATCGGAATCAGCAAGGATCATAATGTTTTCACCCTCATTAGTAATGAAGTGGTCGGCAGATCCGAGACCGATGGAGTTCCCAGTAAGATCGTTGTCAAGGCGAGAAGTCGTTGAATCGCTATCCCCGGCCGAAGAATCCTCATCGCTTTCATTCGCAGATGTTTCTCCTCCTGAGAATGGATTGTAAGAAATGTGACTGTCTGCCGGTGTAAATCCTCTTGAGTTCAATTCAGTAGACGCAAAGCATTTCATGATTTCCTTTCGATATATATCGCGTGCCCAGTCACATATCATATCAACAATAAGAAGGAGTTGCAATGCACTATCTTCGCGAAGGATGCTTCCATGCCAAAGATCAATGATTCTCTAGAGAGCTTGTAAGAACGTGAACAAATGAAGAAACGGCCAGATTCTAGAACCTACTGTTCTGAAGCGATCAGGAATACAAGCATATATTCTCCATTCATCACCTTGGTTGGCCATGAACCAAACCAAAGGTTCAAATCGCGCTTCTGCGGTTGTTGGAACGTTGTTCTGAATGTTAAGCAGCGTTCTTAATGGAAAAGCGCTCTGCTCTTCAACAGATGTGAAACCCGGACACCCGTGCTCGGCCTTGGCCTCCAGAAGAAGAAATGGAAAGGAAGGACTGGAACTCTTTTCGAAAGGGGTATCTACTATGTCAGGCTTATTTGACAACAAACCCCGAAGTTTTGCCGTTTGCCTCAGTCCGATGACATAGTCAGGCTTGTGGGCTCGTAGTTCTTTTGTCTTATACTCAGGAACCGAGTCGTCAATGACAGGCTCATTGCCTCGATACAGAAAAGGGAGCTGCAATTTTTTCGATGACTAGAAGTTCTCCGCATGAGTAAATGGCCGAATGGCCGTTGTCAGACTTGTCTTACCTGATCCCTCATTCTATCCACATGTCTACATCTGCAAAGCATCGTCCTGGCTCTCTTGAGTCGCAATTTTTCCGCTGCCAATGGGTAAAGAGGATCGAGATGAAACTTAGAGACCCACCGTCTCTTGTGGCAATGATCACTAATTGGTATCACAGTCAATCGAGTGCTTCTTTAAAAGATGGTGTCGTCTTTACCAGGGCATATCGCTGTGAAAACGATCGAGAACTTCATTCTCAGTGCGACTTCTCCAGGTGGCCTCATTAGCCAAAGAATTTCGCATGTCGTATGCAACGCGAAGAAGGCTGGACACTCGCTCGGAAATAGGACCAAGGGGATCATTTGTTTCGTTCTCTTCGTTGGCTAGGACCTCAACGTATCTTTCGTATTTGATATTTTCAATTTCTTGAATCTTTTGAAAAATCGGCACGTATTTAAGCGGCCACTGGCGAGGTGCTATGGGGCCATCGAAGGCTATTTCATATTTTTGAATAAGATTCCGTCTGTCATGCATGCGGGCTTTCAACGATGCCTGGTTCTGCGGAGCCATATTGATATGCTATCCGCATCTAAAGAGTAAGTAGCCGTTGGCCTTTGGACAGTAGAATGATAATGTGTTGAAAGAGAAAAGGAATGTGGATTATGTAGCGTTACTCGCACCCATCCAAGTCTGAGGAGGGGTCCTTGTTAAGAAGTGTGTCAGATCCTTGCAAGGAACAGATACTAGTTACTGCGCCACAGACTGTGCGCAGAAATGGAATTAGCCCCCCAGCAGAGTCATATCAGACGAGGCTGATCTTTAAGAATGCGGCTTTTTGTTCTGAAACGTTTCTTTTAGTTACCTATGGGCTCTATTTGTCATGCGGGAGAATTAGGGCGAGAGTCTCAACTATCTCCAGTCGATGAGGGCAACCTTGGAATATGATCGATATACCGGTGAAGGTGCCAGATCTAGAAGAAAAAGAGCAGAAACACGAATTTTTATCAAAGTTCAGTATCTAGTCTAAGACAACAATTGCTCTACTGATCAGACAGAAGTCAGATCCAGTAGGGCATTCAGACTGGATGTCTAGTTTATAGTCAACAACATCCTGCCGTGGAAGTCTGCGTAAATAAATAGCCGGAAGAAGACACGCCTGTATACGCTCTTTGTTAGATGATATCACAGCACTGTCTCCATGCTTCGTCTCGGCTATCATGGAACTTTTGTCAAAAAATGCGCCGCGATGGTAAAGCACAAGAGTAAACAATCCAGTACTAGAGAGTAGGTCCCCCTTCAATCTGAGGGCCCGCTTGAAAATATCAATAAACCTTTTCTCCCGCCGTGAGCTTTCTTTACTTCCTTCGCCCCAAGTGTGGAAGTTGCCTGTTGAATGACGTGGGACATCTGTAGTATTTGGAATCAACGGAGCGAGAGCATCGGACAACATTGATGCCAACTCTTTGGCCCTTGCTGGAATAGCATGGTTTAAGTAGTAATCGCTACCAAAAAGTAGTCTGTTAGCTGCTATATCAACATTTCTCAAAGCATTACTGCCGTCTGAAATAAGTCTATGTTAGCTCTGATGCCACCTTTACTTGATCCTACAGGCTTACCTAGGCTCGATATGTGCTCGCGATACATGTTTAGTAGCATCGACGACTTTGCTATCGTAGATTCGAAATCTGTTGCAAAAACCCAATCGCACAAAGCTGAAGCAAATAGTGTGCAAATAATAGCCTGGAGACCGTTCTTTCCCAAAATCGCTTCCAAGCTTTCGGAGTTGACTGGAGACGAAAGAGTGATTCCCAGCGTTCTCATAAAAAGACTCCGAAGATCATCTTCGTTGGCCAGATCTGGTGTCCTCGCAGTGAAATTATCATCATATGACAATAGTATCTTCTTCGTTTCATGATGAATAGAATATATTGCATTCTCGATATCATCTTGCTTGGGAACGTGGTGTTCATCAGCGGATAATTTGGTAAACTCGGCGTTTTGTTGCCTTTCACTCAAGGAGTGCCGCAGCGCTTCTATTTGCCTCTCTTGTTGGTAAAGCAGTTTTCTATCTGCTGGATTCTTCTCCGAGAGAGTGTATTTTAAACACTTGACGTCGTCAGCGTATTCTGCGCATCTGCGTTGACACTCTCTCAACGCCGTCTCCAAAGATGAATTCATGGTATGCATCTGTGAATCGAATTGTTCCCGATCTTTTCTCAAATGAGATAATGTGTCCTTTAAGTCCTTAACTTCTTCTTCGAGTCTCTTTATTTGGACCTCGGAAAAGGAATTGCTAAGGCTATTTGTCGCTCTCTTGTATAAGCCAGCTTCGACAGTTGGTGTTTTGGTCCGATTTAGCGAGACACCTTCGTTATGAGAGATTGGCGAATGGATATCGTCATCCATGGACATGTCGCTATTGCCAGATATCATGACGCGTATGGTGGGATGCGGGGGAATAGAAGTTTCTCTATCACCTTCTTCGTGCTTTGGGCTAACCGTGCGATTTGAAGGGGTATGAGAGCTTGAGCTCTTAAATATCGTTAGTAACAAGCGGTACAGACGGCCACACAAAACTCGGAAATCTTGATGCCAAACATACCTGATCTAGAAACCGACTCTTTCTTGCAAGTGGGCTGGTATTCTTCGTTGCGGACAGATGAAAACGTGACGCCCTCGTCGACAGCACCCGGCTTGGAGATGGGGATTCTGGTATCTCAATGCCAGATACGCGCTTCCTTCGTTGCGGTTGAGAAGAACCGAGGCCACGCGAGGCACTCCTCGTTACTCTGTCCTGACTGTGCATATTCATCACAAACTCATCGTGCAACTCCTGTTTGAGCCGAAGAACCTTCTCCTGATGAGGAAGGCTTGGTAAAGCTTTAAGCCCATCGGTGAATATCGTCCCTCTTCGGCGCTTTCGTATTGTTTGATTCTGCATTTCGTTCAATCTATCTTCGACTTGCGAGCCAGTGAACCGTCTGGACCTTTTCCTCAACAGGTGATTTGCAATCGCCTCGATATTTCTCACTCGGTCCATCTCACCATGACTAATGCGAAATTCTAGAAAAGCAAGCATTTCGCATTCATCATCGAGGTTCCATGCCAATCTCGGCTTTTTGTGCTTGCGACCACCCATGGCTTCGTTTGAACTGAATTGAGAAGTATTGACAGAACGCTTGATTGTAGGAAATATTAGAAAGTGGTATGGAATATTAGAAAGTGCTAGTGATTCATTCACAGCGAAGGCAAATTTCACCTACGCCGCCAACAGAAGACCTCACGCTAGGTACATAGCCACCACATACCCCTGTCCACAGCGTTGCAACGACTGAGTCGACTGACGAGTATTGCATGATATAAATGGCAGCCAAACGTCTAATGGCATGCATTTTTCCAAGTAGAGGGAGCTAATGTACAGAAGCGCCCGGTACTTGCTGCTTACTGGTCGCAGGCCTGTTATCTCGTCGCATTAGTGTGAGAGGGAACCACAAAATGCGGCGCAGTCAATCAATTACCTAGACCGTGTCCTAGACACTCACACACACACACACACACAAGAGTATTCCTATTTTCGCCCACCATGTAGCCTAGGTACATAGTGCTTTATTCTGGCACCTGGTTCCTCCTCTTTTGTCGCTCTTCTACTCGGTACAATCTCTCAGAACATTGAACGACAACATTAACAAGTTCTACGAAACCGTTCGCAATGGGCGAAATATATCCAGCTTCCTCACATGCATTCATCCAGGCTACACCAGATAACACGATTGCTGGCCCTGAACTGGCAGCGATTCAGAGATCTCGAACAAGACACTTTATTGTGGCTGTCGACTTTGGAACCACATTTTCTAGTGTATCGGTGTATTGTCAACGTGACGGCATCGATATAGACGCGAGTCAAATCAACAGCATCTCCAATTATCCAGGCGTCACGAGCATTATCAGCCAAGGTCCCACTGAGGTACCAACACAAAGCTGGTATCCAAAAAAAGGCCAGTCGTTTCGACAGCCAGTTGATACTGAAATAAACGTTGGCGAAAATGATGACTTGGACGATTCCACTGACGTCGTTGAGGATGAAACGATGGTGGATACATACCCCCAGAATGGTGACGATGGCAGCAACAACCAAGCTATAGATCAAGAAGACCCTATGGAAATCGAGAACGACGAAGAAGATTTTAAGGATGAAGGTGACGAAGTTATTGACCGTTATTATTGGGGATGGGCAGTCAACAAATTCATGGCCGATAATGACATTCATCGGGAGCAATCTCGACGCATAGTCAGGTCCAAGTTACTGCTAGATCATAGCGTCCACACAAAATATATCAGGAACCAGCTATCAATTACTGTGAAGGACCTGCGAGCAAGAAAACTAATACGAGACGAAACAGATATAATAGCTGACTTTTTAAGCCACCTACTCCGCCACACGAAGTCGCAAATGGAAAAACAATACGACTACCGAAACGAGTGTTCTGTTGAATTTGTTCTATGTGTTCCAGCCATGTGGACAGAAAAGGCATGCCGGACGATGCAAAATGCCATGACCAGAGCGTTGCGTGAGGCTGAATTTATTGAACAAAGCAATCACGACGTCGACAATTTGTTTATCGTTACTGAGCCAGAAGCAGCATCAACACACGTCCTGGAGAAATCGAGGGAGATAACGGTATGGGATTGAATAAAAAAGATCAACGAAGGGTGCTTCGTGCTGATCGTACTATAGGCAGGCGATTGTTTCCTCCTTCTTGACGCCGGGGGTGGTACAGTTGATGCCATTACATATAGAGTAGCGTCCAGATCCCCCTTGAGGTTGGAAAGGGAGGAGTTCGATCCAGAAGGTAAGCTACAATCTCGAAGATATATTCCGACCCTTCTAATACACTCACCAAGGTGCACTCTGTGGGTCAAGCTACTTGAATGAAGAATTTGAAAAGCTACTTTGGCGCCGTCTAGGTAGTCACCGTGAGTTGGAAGATATTGAAAGGGGAATAACCATTGAAGGAAAGATCAACGAGCTCCTGCACAGGTTTGAAACGGATATAAAAAGAGGCGTTGATATTTACTCAAAGGACTTTGAGCCTGAACGACTTCCTGTCACTGATCTAAAGCCGACGGACAATGAGAAATATATTAAACCTAACCGGTTAATCATTAGCAAGTAAGTAAAAATGTGGCTAAGACTGTGTTCTTAATGTACTAAGCAAACCTTGCAGAAACGACTTCAGGAATATCTTCAAACCCTGTCTCGATGGCGTATCCAAATTAATGTTCAGTCAATTAGAGAAAGCAGAGAAAGCAGGGGTTGAGATCGGGGTACTTTGTTCATTCCCTGTGCTATAGAAACACATTACTAACTGATTGATCGGAATAGAAAGTGATATTGATTGGAGGCTTTTCATCATCTCCTTCCCTTCATCGACATATAAAGAAACAGTTAGAACAATATTCGCGGCAAAGACACCGAGAAATACCTTTGATATCTGCTCCAATGCCGTAAGTACTTTAATCCATAGCAATATCAAACACAAGTCTTCCCTTCCCAATCTATTCTATTATAACGTTTCCGAAAATCTGCTCGCAAAAGGGGGGGGGGTGGAAGTATGATTCGATGCTTCAGTCACGTTATTACCAATTCAATTTATCACTGACATTTGTTTTGCACTGTCAAAGTACCACAGGCGTCGCTCATGGTGCCGTACTTCGAGCAGCGAATAAAGTGGATGGTCCTGAGCGAAGAGTCCGCTCCAGTTATGGAATTTACTGGACCGAGCTGTATGAACCAACAGTATGGAAGGCACATGAGAAAGTGAATCCCTGGCATGACCCTGTCGACGGCAAAAAGTATTTGAAAAATACAATCGACTGGATCATAAACAAGGTTTGCGTAGGCACCCATTTGCACTTTGCTCCATTCTTCTGACATTTTTCGTTTGCTTTCCAGGGAGATCTGTTGCCATCAGGAACGGTGATTATCCGGCAAGTACTTCATACGTTTCCTGTAGAGCCGGATATAAAGTTCATTTGCCAGGAAGTGCTTTGTGTATCAAGCAAACGCCACGAGTCTCATTACCGTCAGAACCATGCTCAGAATAAAGGTTAGTCACCTCTCCTCACAATTAGTCTCAGTCACTCAAAGCTCACTTTCACAGGTTATGAAATAGCAGGCCACATAATTGTTGACATGACCTTCCTCAAGGACGAACCCGATTTCCACCCCGTGGAGCCTGATCCTGGCGGAAAAGGTCGACTTCACTACCAAGTCGAATTCGAGCTTGTAATCAAGATTGATGGCCGTAATCTACGGTTTGAAGCTAGATATCCAGCGGGAGAGGATGGTGTGGTCAGGGGAGCGAGGCAGATTAGTATAGCTGCTTCTTTCCAACCTGGAACAGAGTGAAAGTTCAGACTTTCAGATCCATATCGAGAAAGGGGAATTTATGCACCGATTTTCTGCTAAATATCAAGAAAGTTAACTCTGAACAAGCAGCTTATGGTCCAACAGGTTCTAAATGACTAAGCCGCTCAATTCATTAGTTAGCCTAACTAACTATTCATTCTATGACGGTTGGATAACATGAAAGCCTGCCATCTCGCTTCTCCTTTGCGGGACTGGGACTAATTGACGGGCCATAGACAATGAAAGTAATAGAATCATCTATCCCGACCTGTTTGCTTTAAAATATGTGCCGAAAAACAAGATTCTTCGGTGCTGCAGGTACCGAATGATCGGAACTGTCAAGTATGGCGGTTGAGTTAGGGTTAGGGCTTTACCGTAACCCAACGGGGAAGAATCTCTCCTTTGAGCGTGGAACTTGAAGTGTGTAAGAAACTCGTCTAAAATCAATAAGGGTGCAGAATGAGAGCTCAATTCCATACTGCCAACCGTAGCATCTGAGTTGTCATGTCATTTTGCATTTTGGGGTAACCTATTTCAAATAGGAATCTCAGTACATTAGAGTCTTGGTTTCTTCATCTGCCCCGCGACAATGCCAAAATCACATGATCCATTATACTTGATGCCACAGTCCTGATAAGTATAATCAAGGAGACGAGTAGTCCGACATCGTGGTCGTGAAAGTCGTGTGTGACTTTCCTCCTCATCACTAATTTTGATGACAGGACAATGCAAAGCTTCCACTTTAGTAGCTCTTCGCCGGAGACGAATTGGTCGACAGGTAGATGGCACAAAGGTGTGTAATCATCATCAAAAGCAATAGTGTGAGAAGGAGAGTCAACTGATGTTTGTTTGGTAGTGCCAACAGCAAAATCTTCGTGATTTACTCTGTGCGAGTGGTTAATGTGAAGAGTAGGGAGTCGTTGCTGTTCTTCTATTTGGACAGACGCATCAGTGTTACTGAAAGAATGGAAAACGAGTTGCCTGCTGCGGTGGGAGCTTGCACCTATTTATACCTTCACTGAGCCAACAGCTGCCTGTCGAACTGTCATCACAAGGGGGCTGGGCGGTCTATCTCTTAATATCTCAAGGGAATTAGTGGAGATATAGAGAGCCCACTACAACGTGAAGCGGAGAAAATGGCTTATCAGCCAGAAACGTGGACGGAAAATGAAATGTCCCAACGCTCGTCCAAGCCAACATTGTGACGTGTAACTACCAGCAATAAGATTGGGGCTCCCAAAGTCTTTCTGGGAAATCAATCGTTGAGGAACGGATGATCCATTAACTCCCTCGCCGTCTTTTAATGCAATGTCTACTCATCTTCGGATATCATGAGTCTCAACTAACTGGTTATTAGGGCTACAAATTTCGATCTGGGACTGGTTGTCCTAGATCGAACAGGGTTATGACCACGAAGTGGCACTATTCGAACTGAGAAAAGCAGCCTTGTGGTATCCTGCCGTGCCTGCTTCAAGTCTGTTTTTGAACGATTATCTTTCACAGGCGAGCAACCTTTTGCTATTACCTATCAACCATTATGCTACATCCACTTTGGAGGCCCTAACGGAATTCATTTTCGATCCTCGGCCGAAATCCGTGTTTATGCGATATCAGACATCTTGGAAATCGATTTCCGATACGAAACTAACGCCGCACAACCGATAGGAACACAGAGGCTAGGCCGGATAGATATAGAAGATGTTTCAGATTTTGTGCAAACCTTTTATATAGGTGGTCCTGATGGAGAGATCATACAGTCTGTTGAGGTCAGTGTCTGGCGAACAAAGCGGGAAGATGCGTACAGTCTTGAAAGGCAAGGAAAACTGGAATCCTTCAAGATTGGCCACACCTCCCTTTCTTTTTTCCGGCTTTGGAAACACTTAACGATAATAATATTCTATGTTTTGGCAAATATATCACCGCGAATCGCGGAAGATCTGTCCATTTCCAACCTCCTTCTATGCTGAATGATGGTGGCACTTCTAGCCCATTAACACCGATTGCGATTGAACCTGGAACTACCATCACTGAGTTGTATGCCAGTCAGGTATGCGTATATTTGTCAGTCTTACGAGAAATTTGTGGCTGACAGAGATTTTGATTACAGAAAAAAACACATAGCAAGTCTTATCAGTCTAGGCGTGATTTCTGAGGTGATTAATTAGCAAGGACCTTATCACTTGTCTGAAATCCCCCAAACGCCTCATACTGTATTACACATAGACGCCGTGACATACATCTGCATATCAGATATTAATCAACCAACTAACGGATCATGGAGGTGTGGATAATACGACTGGAGTAAATAACCACTAATCCTCTGCCAACGCATCAAATCTATGTTTTGCGTCGAGCCCTAAATATAGTATTGGCTATGGATGATCGATTCGAGTATGCGGTCAGATCATCTACATGCACCTATTTTCGGAAATGTCATGGAGCTTAATGCCGTGCTTGGCTTGGATTTAGAGAGCTTTGTCCGCGTTGTTGTTGTTGTTGTTGTTGTTGTTGTTGTTGTTGTTTAACCCGTGTTAGGGCTTTTCCAAAGAGATATTAGTAGTTTACCGATTCTCGTAGGTCAAAGCAGGCACGTGCATGTATTGACCGCTCTTCTATGATTTGACTCTATATACTACATAGGTCAAATAACTAACTAAGGTTTGTCTCTTCTACTTAGAGGTTAAAAAGGGGTGCTATTAGATGTATCACATTTGGCTTGTAAGGATTGACCGCAAATGTCGATTCAATAATTTCAAAAGACGTCATAAGTTCATAGCCAGCGTGTATCTACATGTAGATGCCATCATTGAAGTCGCTTCAAACAACACGTTCGTACTTCATTTCATCCGTATCATCAGTCGTAAGCAAACTAAAAACACAAGATCTCAAATCAAACGTCATGAAACGTCAAATCCAAACATAAATCCAAGAAAAGTCCCCAAGCGAACCGACAAATGTAAATAAAAGTCAATACAACAAGACCAAGATTAAGGCTTTCCAGATGCAGAGGTAGTGTTACCACCCAACAAATAAGTCCCAGCAGCACCATACGCCGGCGGCGGCGACGGAGTACGGGTATGTCGCCTAGGAGGTGCCGGGAGACGACCTCTACTGCTGCTGCGCTGGTTACCGCTGCTACCGAGACCATTGCTACTGCCGCCGTAGTATGTATACTCCGCCTTTCCATCGGGTGGTACTTGTCCTCCGTCACCACTGCCGACGACGACCTGTTGACCGTTGTGCATGCGTCCGACGATCATGCCTTTAGCCACTGATTTCAGGACCGCTCTGCGGCTCACGCCCGCGGCATCAATGTACACTAATCCGACATTTCGGAATCCGCGCGTGATATCAGATGCTACGTTACCGGCCTCAGGACCATAGCGATGCTGTATCATAGAAGTGGCAGCGGTCGAACCGGAGTTCAGCACTGTCCGAGCACCTTCTTCGATGCCATCCATCAGTGTCGTGAATGCAATCAGGGATTTGTTCAGAACGCCCGTCTTGATTTCGACGGGGTTGCCGTTGCTGTCGTATCCCTGACGTGAAGATCCCTTGGGCGTATCCTTGCGTCGCGCAAGAGTTGCGCCGAGGTTCTGCGCTACGCGGCCGATACCACCAACCGTGCGTGCAGAGAGGCCGACTGCAGATTGCGACAAGTTATGCACTTTTCGGATTCGTTCTTGTGTTGCCGGGGAGAAATTGAGTGGTTCCGGGTTCGGTTTTGTGCGCTGCGTAAAGCTGTCGGCGCTAGAGGTGAGTTTGTTGGCCAAAAAAGCGGATCCGGTCACGATGAGACGCGATGCCCGGGCTGAGGTTTGCACGATGGTGGAGTCTCTGTAGGCTGGGTGGCGGGCCATGCGGAGATATTCTTCGGAGACGTTGCTGACGCTGATTTGGTGTTCTTCGCCTGGGGAGGGGAGTTGGATCTCGACGGGATCTATACATGTGTTAGTAAGTAATTCATAGTAAGTTGGATTACTCCCAAAGAGGCGGGAGACTTACTTTTTGAGCCTGGTTTTACGTCCGGCTTTTCGACAACCTTGTACCCTTCTGAAAGCTCACCGACAACACTGCCATCTTCTTCATCTACCAACACAATCTGGCCAAATCCTTTGCTATTAGGATCTTTCTGGTTCGGTGATGAGATGTATCCTTCACCCGGTGCATAATCAGCAGGGTTGTATGGAGCATGACTCGAAGGAGGAGCAGCCCGTTCAAGGAACGCAGTACATTGCGCTAGAATAGTTTCGAAAGTGTCCACGTCTTCCTGCGAGACTTTGGTAGAGCCAGATCCAATACCGGGGAATTGCAGACGGATAAAAGCGCCAGCATCGGGACCAAGATCCCAACGCGGAATGAGATAGCTGTTAGGGGGTTGATGATATATTTGAGTCGTTGCTGGTAGGGGCATATCCAATTCAGGAGGAAGATGTAAATGTAAATAGAAGTCCTCCTCTGGTGCGCTCCCAGTCTCTTGTTGCTGCTCTGGTGACATTGTAGGCACCATCAGCAAAGAGAGGGTTTGCGGCCCCGATGGAGTAAGATCGGTCTCTTCTCCATCTTGTATGTGGTAGGCACGAATATTGTTAATACTGTACAATACTCGAGGATCGCCGTGAGTAGAAGCCATAGCTGTAACACTGAATCTTGTCAAAAAATGAGTATACTGCTCAAATCCTCAAACAGGCCGAAATGAAAGAATCGATATCACAAGTGGGTCTTGTATCAAATGACGTCGAGAGCAATTTCCGTGATGTTACTCAGTATGTCGGCAATGAGCTGTAGTCACCAAGAATGTATGTGCCAGCGCAATGTGGTCACAATTGTGATCAAGACACGAAGTAGTAATAAATAATCTAGCAGCAAATTTCTTGTAGTGTTGTGTCTATTCTTGGGTACTTTTTCCTACTTAAGCGCTGAGAGATGTGCCATGCAGCCTCTGCACGCCACCAGCGGCTCCTCTGCGTCTGATCAACCAGCCAATCAGAAGCCAGATTCAGGCTTTATCGATGACTGCACCGCCACAGTCACGCGGGGGTTGGGCTTGGCGACACGTGATTTTCACCAGCCACGTATGTCATTGTGGCGTGGATCGTATACTTAGGGTTAGGGTTAACGCCAGCCAAAGTCTACCTACCTCGGTAGATTGTTCTTGAACCTCTGGACATTATCTAAATTCTCCTGGACCGATTCTCAGACGGCCCTAGACTCGTCGCTGAAATGGAAGATTGCGGGCACATTGAAGTCGTCCAGTTATCTCAATGTTTGAGAATCAGGAGCGCCATGCGGGAGAAACATCTTTCAAGGTATATGTACTGAGCTTGCAACAAGATACATAAGATAGAACCTGCATGGAAGCGATCACGAATCTATGAGATCGTACTCTGTTCTTCTTAATTCTAGATCATAATTCTCTAAGGCACTTTCTATCAGTTCGAATAGTCTAAGGAGGGGGGCAGCACCTGAGTTCGTCCGTCGCTCCGCGACGATGTTCACTGGTCTTGCCGACTACACGCATCGCATTCGGGTTATGAATGCCCGAGCCTTTGTCTGGACTAGGATGCGATCTTGGTCCCTCGACTGAGCAGCTTCAACAGAAAGAAATAGGAATACGGTTGCAGACTTATGCCGAGGCTCAATGATAATTTCTCGATTGCCCAGTTAAATGGCGACTGTGGTATTTTCAATTTTGTGCGAAAGGAACATGGGAAGGCCTACCATTTTTGGCCAGATATTATCAAGTACAAAACGAATTTTTCATCCATGAAGCCGATGAATTTTCACCTCTAATGCTATCTCATCATTATAAAAATCTTCTACCAAGTCAGTTGTCATCGAACGGCATCGGCATTCGGGGAGTCGTCAGAGAACAGGTAGTATAACGCTATGGGCGACCATCCCCTTGTTTTGAGAAATTGGTTCATGAAACCCCTGTCAATCAGCAATTTTTAGGTTCCAATGTTCAATGCCGTGATTCTTATTCGAGAGCAACAACTGAAGGATCGTAAAATCTCTTGACGCTACCACCATAACCCCAATATTATATAGTCATGCCGCCTTCTGAGCAGCATATGTCGTCGACGAGCGACCCGGATTTGGGAAGAGAAAACATAAAATGATACCTCTTCAAGAGAAAGGATAATATAGCGTGCTAAGTACTATAATGTGCGGGGCTGAAGAACACCACCTTAGTTGCTGCATTTGATATTACCAACCCCCGGATTTACGCTACATGTCGATTTAGCCTAGACGTGACGATCTCTCAACTGGCCCTCTGTGGCTTGGTACGGGATTGGATGGTTACAATATCTTAATTGTATTTAAGTATCGTTTGGACATGTAATGTCGATATTCCCCGGGTCCCTCAGGCTCTCACTCTGGGATTCGCAGTCTGATAATGCCAGAGGACGATGATTAGATGTGTGAGTATGCAACGCACGACATATAAAACAAACCGGGATTCCCTCGATATTTGAAAAAAAAAAAGAATAAAAAAAAGTCTATCTTAGTGTAAGGAGAACAAGTACTACTCTTTAGCTGCCTGTGGCTGGATATGGTGACTCAGCTATTCTCATTCCTTGCCCTTGAGGCACTTTTGGGTCTAGCGCAAGCAAGCCTGCAGTGTTCTGGAAATTTCGAGAAGGTCTCAGCTGGAGAATGGGTCAATCGTGCAAACCCGGGATGGAATCTGGGAAATACCCTTGATGCTTTGCCCACCGAGGGAAGTTGGGGAAACGTTGCTAACTTCTCGACATTCGACGACTTGGTTCATGGAGGATTCAAGGGCCTCCGTCTACCCGGTATGAGTGCTTGAAATATCAAACCTCCTTTGCTTTTCTGAAGGAAAAAAAAAAAAAAAAACAAACAAACAAAAAGGCAGGATACTGACTTCAACGTCTTTTAGTCAGCTGGGCTGATCATTTCATCACGGGAGCACCAAGCTACACCGTGAATGCTACCTGGTTGCAACGCGTAGAGGATGTGGTAGACGCTGCGCTGGAGCGTGGCCTTCACACCATTGTCAATGCGCACCATGAGTCATGGTTTGACCTTCCCGATGCCAATGGCAACTATACTAGTATTGAACAGCAATTCTACCAACTGTGGTATCAGATTGGAACCCAGCTAGGATGCAAGTCTTCGCTGCTTGCCTTTGAGCCTATCAATGAACCATCGGCAAACACGGCGGATCAGATCGCAGAGCTGAACAAGATCGAGGCTTTGTTCATCCAGGCACTTGCCGACAGCGGTGGCTTCAATGCGGACCGTGTTGTGACTCTACTTGGACCAGGTGAAGGTCTCGATATACCCGGCAACCTCGTGGTGCCTGCCAATATCACGAACCCCTACGCTTTCCAGTTCCACTACTACTCTCCTTACGAATTCATCTTCCAGGCATGGGGAGAAACGCTGTGGGGAGCCGACTCGGATAAAGCAGGCATCGATACTGATTTCTCTGAGATTAGAAACAATTACACTGATGTTCCTCTCCTCATTGGTGAGTGGGATGCTAATCCATCGACCGAGCGTGCAGCTCGTTGGAAGTACATTGACTATCTGATCCGTGACGCCCGCAAATACAACATAACTACGTTCATGTGGGATGCCGGCTCAGATCTGCTCAACCGCACTTCCCATACATGGACTGATCCGGTCGCCCATTCAATCATCATCGAGGCTACAGCTGGAGTCAACAACAGTCTTGCCGACAGCACCGAGGACGGAGGCGCTACTACACAGTGGTCGTCTGCCTACGTCTGGCACCAACTCGGAACACCAGTAGTTGACGTTACTAACCCTTATATCTTGAACGGTAATCAGCTGAAGAGCATCAATGGACCACACGGAAATCTTGTCCAGGGTCGAGACTATGTTGTGAGCGGAGCCAACGTGACGTACAAGGCCAGCTTCCTCTCACAATATTTCTCCAGCAGCGCCACTGCTGCTCCCGGCGAGAAAACAGTCCTGACCCTGAACTTCTCACACGGCACATTCCTCTCCACGACCCTTATCGAGTGGGATACCCCAGTTCTCGCTACGACCGAAGTATCTGCCGCTTCCGTGGGCAGCAACGATCTGTATATCCCCATCACCTACAAAGGTTTTTCGCAGGTTGCTGCTGTTCAGGCGACACTCTCAGACGGCACGTATCTGTTTGATTCCTGGACCCAATGGCTTGGACCACTTCAAAAGGGTCGAACGACCTCTGGTAGCCAATTCAATTGGGACGCTAGCAGTGTGACTATTCTGAACAGTGCCGTTCAAGCTGTGACTCAGGCTGGTATCGAGGCTAATTTCACCGTGGAATTCTTCCCTCGACTCGGCAACCAGGGACCGAATGCAGTCAATGTCACCATCACGCCTTGAAGAGGATATAGTACGACTGCAGCGGTGGGTTCATCGATAAGCTGGTATGAAGCGAAAGGACATTTATCATTTATATTATATATCTTCCGAGTTTTTACTACTAGGCGTAAACTTAGAGCCAAAAAATTGTGTGAGCTAAATTCGTGAAGTCGATATGCTAAGGCCGGGATTAGGGCTTTGTACAAGCTCTGCGACTCGCCGACTCGCCCCGTAGTAAATCATAAGAACACGCGAGCCAAACTGCGTGATAATTATCTTAGTGTACTGAGTCACTCATTTTTTATCGTGGATCATTGTGCTTTTGTGATTTTTGGATTTTCCTTTCAGAATCAATATGTAGTAAGGGTATACCTGTACAATCACATGCCAGCAACTACTACTAACAGTACACCCTGTTAGATTTCGTCAAGCCCAACAGAAGAACCAATTTGCAGACGGATTTCTACGCTGATATTGGTTCAGATCCAATCTTCGCCTTCAGACAATCTCCCTTACGGCCGTCACCTAAGGATAGCCAGAGCTTACTATCGCAAATCAGCAGTCACTGTTTACCCGCTCAGCCGCGGTTAGTCTCGGCATTAACGATATTAACCTACTCCGAGTCTCCGATAACAGCGGTAACTACTAACCGGCTCCTTCAACTTCCACCTCTTCATATCACGACATTTCTTCTTCGCTATTCTGCAATTCAACTTAACAGCCTCGAATTAATTTCGATCTAGAAGAGTATTCGGATCGCTTTCGAGAATTACAGCATGGCCTCCCTCTCACGCACCCTGCGTCCCTTGACGCGCACAGTTGCCTCTGGGCTCACTACCTCGGCGAGAACCATTCCCGCCCGATCTCTTCAACAGTGTGTTCTTATTTTGATTTTCAGGAATATATGATCGGCTTTACTGATATTCGAATTAGCATCCCTCGAACATTCTCTACAACCCCCCGCCGACGAGATGTAGACCTGACCGATCTCACTCCCACACCCATCTCGCACCTCACAGAAACCGAATCCCTCATGGCCGAGACCGTCTCCAAATTCGCGCAGGAACAGATCGGACCCAAAGTACGAGACATGGACGAGGCAGAAGCCATGGACCCCACGGTCGTCGAACAGCTCTTCGAACAGGGACTGATGGGTATCGAGATTCCCGAAGAGTACGGGGGATCAGGAATGAACTTCACATCCGCAATTATCGCCATTGAGGAACTTGCTCGCGTCGACCCTAGTGTCAGTGTCATGGTGGATGTGCACAATACCTTGGTAAACACCGCGGTCATGAAGTACGGCAGTGCAGAGACACAGCGCACATGGCTACCGCAATTAGCCTCGGGCACAGTGGGCTCTTTCTGTCTCTCGGAGCCAGCTTCAGGATCAGATGCGTTTGCGCTACAGACCAAGGCTGAAAAGACGGCTGATGGGTACAAAATCAACGGCTCGAAGATGTGGATCACTAACTCTATGGAAGCTGGATTCTTTATCGTATTCGCCAACCTCGACCCCAGCAAAGGTTACAAGGGTATTACTGCGTTCATTGTTGAGAAGGATACTCCCGGATTCAGCATTGCCAAGAAGGAGAAGAAGCTCGGTATCCGCGCAAGCAGCACTTGCGTCCTCAACTTTGACGATGTTGAGATCCCCAAGGCCAATCTTCTAGGCGAGGAGGGCAAAGGCTATAAGATTGCTATTGGAATTTTGAATGAAGGCCGTATTGGTATTGCCGCTCAAATGACTGGCTTGGCTCTCGGTGCATGGGAGAATGCTGCTGGGTAGGTCCCTGCACTTTCTTGTTTCTGAAGGTCAAGACTAACAAAGATAGATATGTCTGGAATGATCGCAAACAATTCGGCCAACTCATTGGCAACTTCCAAGGCATGCAGCACCAAATCGCACAGGCATACACTGAAATTGCCGCTGCACGTGCTCTGGTCTACAATGCTGCACGCAAGAAGGAAGCTGGACAGGACTTTGTCATGGACGCTGCCATGGCTAAACTCTACGCATCTCAGGTTGCTGGAAAGGTTGCCGGCTCTGCTGTTGAGTGGATGGGTGGTATGGGCTTTGTGCGTGAGGGTATTGCCGAGAAGATGTTCCGGGATAGCAAGATTGGAGCTATCTACGAGGGAACCAGCAATATTCAGTTGACGACGATTGCTAAGCAGTTGCAAGCACAATACACAAAGTAATTGACTACCGTGTATGAAGTACAGGATGTATGGGTTTAAATTTCCTCATCTTTGTTTTTTTACCGTGACGATACAAAGATATATAGGTGTTAGAGTACGTAGCGTGTTACAATGAGTCATTTATCTTCCATCCTACTTTCATATCCACATCCACCTAAATCCAGTAATTTAGGCTGCATCCCCGACTTCAACATGATGCACATTCATCTTCTCCTCAACATCCAAGACCTCTTTTCCAACATGCTCAATCCCAGCAAAGACGTTCGCCGCACTTATCTATGTCATTGGGTCTATGATTCAGACTATCATTACGTATTCGCTGGGGGCTTGGTATGTAGGTCTAGTTGTGGCTGGTATTGGGATGGGTGGATTGAGTGTTGTTTTGCCTATGTATTCGGCTGAGATGACACCCAAAGAAATTGGAGGACGCTGTGGTTCTTTCTATCAGTGGATGGACGCTTGGGGTGTGTTTTCTGCTTATTAGATTGACTATGTGAGTTGCCACGTCCTCCAATGGATTATACGTATCTGCTGATTCTTGTATAGGGCGTCACGCAAAGCAAGACCATCTCCAAAAGTTCTCGCGAATGGCAGATCCCCATTGGTCTCGAAATCATTCCCAGCGGTACATCGTTTCTAGCCATATTCACTCTCCCTGAATCTGTGCGTTGGCTCCTAAGCCAAAACCGAACAGACGAAGCATGGAAGTCACTCTCCTAGATCCACGGCGACGAAGGCGAAAAGACCCAGGAAGAATTCAACGAAACCAAAGCTGGACTTGTCGCCGAAGAATCCTCCAAGGACAACTTCACCATTCGCGAATTGTGGCATCCTTCCAACAGACTTTGGTTCATTGTTGGACCTGCTATGTTTATTTTACAGAATACCACTGGTAGTAGTGCCCTGGCTGTCTTTGCGCCGCAGTGTTTCAAGTTGTTAGTTGGCAGCTCGGGCAATCGTGATTTGCTTTTGACGGGTCTTTTTGGCGCCATTAAGTTTATTGGGTGCGCATTCTTTATTTGGTTTTTGGCAGAGCAGTTATCTCGGCGTACTCTGTTGATTGGTGGTGCGTCGTCGATGGCTGCTTGTATGCTTATCATTACCTTAATTGTGCGGTTCATACCGACTGAGAACCGTGACCCGGGTCATGTAACCAATGCTGGACGTGCGACGGTGGCTATGACATACCTTGACATTGTGGCGAGTATCAACGCTTCTGGACATCAAAGAGCAAAAAGCTGACTCGTTCTAGATATACAATTGCTCCTGGGGCCCTGTACCATGAGCCTACGTTCCCGAAATATTCTCAACAGGCATTCGCGCCCTGGGATTAGGGTTCAGTATGCTAGCTCACTCGGCCACGTCATTCTGTTTCTCATTCCCCAGTCCATACATGATCAAGTACGTCGGCGCTTACACTTTCCTCATTTTTATGGGGTTTGATGTCTGCACTGCGATCTTTACGTATTTCTTTGCACAGGAGACGCGTGGAAAGGTGTTGGAGGCTGCTGCCGGTACAGATTTTGGGTTCTATGAGAAAGAGGGGTTGACTGTGGTTGAAAAGGGGGTTGGTTCATAGACAGGAACTCGTCTGTTTTTAGGAGACAGGGTGAAAAGGGGAAAGAGTTGGATAGCTTCGGATACACAAGCCTAGATTCAACATAGACACTAGAGATAAAATAATAGAAAGATATCGTCAATCGTGCTTTTATTCGTCAAACAAACTGGCCCTCCTACATTAAGAAATAATCGATCGCCTCCAACCATAGATGTGTACACCACGTGCAAATTACCTAATAACAAAACAAGTAACGTTAACAGAGAACCTCTCATGCAATGAGTCGCTAATAACAGCCTTCCATAGTATAACCCCCTTTATCCCGTACATAAGAAAGAGAAGAAAAAGATATTCCTGCGACGTCCCTGAAGGAGAAAAGGAAAATTAAGCTTAAGCCCTAGAATCCCACTGATACCCGATTTGGGAATGAGCAGGAGGCGAGTGCACGATTTGAGAGGGATATGTATGATGAGCTGGAATAGGTAGATGGGCTGCCTGTAGCGAAGGGATGTTTTGTTCATATCCCATCGTACCTACAGGGATATGCGGTGGTCGATGCTGCTGCTGTGGTTGACCCATTGCTGCTCGAGAAGGGTAGGTCAAGTTGCGGTTGTAAGAGTCTGCGTTGTTGTTGGCGTATTGTGCTGTGGTCGTATGGGAAAGACCGTATCCCATGTCGTGGTGTGTTTGGCCCATGGATGACCCTGCAAGTGAATCGGCAGTCATGGAATAGGGTGGTTCATGCGGTTGTTCTGGTCCGCTCACGGACATTGATGTTGATGATAGTGTGCCGGTTTGCGGCGGGGATACGTATGAATGCCATGAGCCCTGTGGCAGGGGCATTCTGTGTGTGAGAGGCGGGATCGGTGGTCCCGGTGGAATCGAGTCTGTCAACGGGGGACTGTTGAATGGTGAGGAAATCACGCTTGCTGGGTTTGAGCTTGTTGACGACCTTCGTTCATCTTCGCCTACACTTCCGTTAATATTGGCCTATTCTAATTCCTGAGGGTAATACTCACTCTGATACAACTGCCTACTATTCGTCATCATAGCCAACTGCTGCCTCAAATGCGCAATCTCCGACTCCAGCATCGCATTCCTCTCCAACACGCGATCAACCTGCTGGCCCTTGGCACTCAACTCAGCAACCTGATGCTCCAGATTCTCAATATGCTCCTTTGTGCGCGCACGAATAGTCCGTTGCGCTTCGCGATCATTTGCGCGCTTGCGTTCTAATTGTTCGGCTGTCAACGACGTGACTTTGCGCATTCCCGCTCTCGAGTCTCTTTTCTTCCCTGCTGGTTGGGATGATTCTCTTCCTCCTGTGGTGGTAGTGCTCGAGGTACTACCAGCTACTGTGCGCCGAGGTGCTGTTGTTGGAGCCATGGTCTCTCCTGCCATCATAGAGCCGCAAAAGAATTTAGGACAAATGTATTCCTTTTTAATTTCCTTTCAATCGTAAAAAAGGAGAAAATTGCCTTATCCGGATGTTTCCGGTTTATAAGGAGATTAAATCGCGTCTATCACAAGTCTTGGTGTTGGCGGCTGTGAGAGGGGCAGATCGGTCCGACGGTTCAAAGAATTCAGAAGGCAAACGTGCCTAGGTACCAGGCAAAATTGGAAAATTAAAAATCAAAAGGATAGGATTCTTATGAGCTCGTGCTATATAAGAAGGAAAAAGGCGGAGTGGTTTTGCCAAGTTGAAGTAAACATAGAGTGTATGTACGCAGCCGAGATAGAGGGTTTGATTCCTTCGAGGAAAGGGGAGGCGATGACGACTTCATTTATTTAGTAGATGGATAAGCTAGCTAGGCTGCTAGCGACTGCGATGGCATACTAAGCCTACAGCCATAGTCAAATTATCTGTCTATCAGGATTTAACTTAGCTTCTTAGTGCAAGTGGGTAAGAAACAATGAGAGGGACTCCGGAATGAATTTAGAAGGAATCCACATTCCAACTGGGGAAACCGGTGGTTGCCGGGCTAATCTTTCTGGGCGCAAATGTACGTGCAGTTGGGACGTATAGTACGTAGCGCAATTACCAGTGAGCGAAGGACAAGACAAGACGAGACGAGACGAAAAAGAGATCGAGCGCGCCGCCGCCTCAAACCAGAAAGAAAGAGAGACCGATCCAGGAAAGAAAAAGAGAGTCATGGGCTAGGGAAACAGCCGCACTGGCGCTGAATCAAATTAGTGACAGAATGGGCGGCCTAGAGTACCCAGAGCGTTGGTTCAAGGCCATGTTGGTTGGTTCTTTTTCCGGATTATTATTAGGCTACTATCTCGACGGTGCATATGATTTGTCGGTGTGTCTGGGTATGGGTCTTCTCATTGTCTAGTTTGTTTGTTGAAAGTTACGGATGTATATACAAAGTATGGAGTATGTTACAGCGGACGTATTACCGAAGTCAGTCTGTAATCTGTAAGTATATACTGCGTATATTGATCCCATCTCGCCCGTTCTTAACCGTTGGGAAGGTGTACTCGAGCTCCCCTGCACGTGTACATGGTGTCCAGGCTAGCATTGTGTCGCCGGCGTGGGAGTGGGCCGGAGATACCTAGGTTAATCTCTGCCATGTGTGTGTTGTGGCTCCACTGCCATGTTATGTTCCGTACTATGTAGTACACCTCAGCTTTGGACGTACTTACAGACTGTCCATATGATCAGTCAGTATCGGTCAGCCAACCGCCGTGGAGTTAATATAGAGTTAATCAGAAAGACTTCGTGCACCGCCAGTCATACGATATATGACTATGGAGTATGTACGGAGTACATCTAGACACAATCAGACAGGGAGAAGATGCACTGTTTCTAGAAAAACGCATGGCAAGCGGCGCACCAGCCAATCAGCGCGCCGTCCGAGCGCCAAGGCTCTCAGATCTCGCTGCACGGAAAGACGGCCCGGTTTTTTTTGGGCGCCTGTCGATTCGCAAATACTTAATATTACCAGCCTTTTCCGCTTTAGGCCAACCACGCGAGGTTGCCCACGAGGAAATGCAAGACGCAGCAAGACACTAGACGGAGGGAGAGGCATGAGCGTCGCGTTGCGTTGGCTGATGGTGGTTCATGCCGAGGGAGTTATTCTATAATCCAACACGTATTCGTTATAATATGACCGTTAGTAAGTTGTGCGCGTATCGGTAATACCGTAACAATACACGCCCGAGGATTACTTCGTACGGTAAAAACGCTTTACTATCTATCCAACGTATCCATAAGGCACGTTAGGCCAACTAGCTAAGCCAGCTGAAGCAAATCAAGCACGAAGTCCGGGCTATCTCCGTAGGTCTGACGGTCATTTTTCTCGAAAGCCAAACGTCCACGCCAGCTTACTCTGCCAAGCCTCGTACACTAGTTAGCTCTCCGTACGTGGCTAGTAGTGGCTACGCTTCCATCTTAGTGCAGTTAGTGCTTTGACTACTCCGTATTTACCAGTGGAAATTGCCCTTTTGGCGCGACATCCTACTAGACTAGGCTACCTTAGGCTTGCTAATCGTTGTGTGGACTCTGTGGAGTCACGAACAAGACCTGTAGAAGCCGAGAAGAACTCCACAACTAACATCTTGGCCATGCGATTGTCTTACAGACGCAAACTTAAGGTTGGCTTGTCTGATGGCGAGGGGAAAGTCTTTCGAGAGGTGCTACTAGGCCTAATTGTGTCGCGGCTGACTATCGATAAGCGATTGTATGTTCAGGTGTTCTTGGAAAGTTTAAAACTTGAATGGGTTACTGTTCACCGACAATTGGAGCAGCATCTACAACTAGTTCTTTGATACGTCCTTTGCGACCCAAGCACCCCGTACAGGGGAATAAAGAAGAATATCCAACATGTGTCACGATATCGCAATAAGCAAATAAAGAACCACTTCCATACCTCGGTCGACCATTTACAAGGGTCAATAGAGACCCGACAGAGCGGAAAAAAGAAGAGCGGCTCGACCGGAATCGGGTCCCAACGGTAAGCAAGTAAGCCCTAGCCAAGTGATTCCAAATGTCCCCAAACGAGATTAACGAAGTCAAACGAGATGCCATCACGATGCGCTGCATCCAAGGTTTAGTTAACCGCCCGCAAGTAGACCAGTCAAACTCTAAAACGCTAAAGTGCTGTTCTTCGTTTCTTTTTCTCTGAATTCTAAATGCTTGATATGTTCGATGACTCGATGTTGATGAACAGTGGGAACACGGACCCAGCCAGCCTTAGACTTAGCTAAGTTTTCACATTCCGTTAAAAGAGTTAAAGTATAGACCCATCGACGAATATGACTGGACATTAGCGTAGTTAAGATATGCACCGACTCTTTGTCGTACATTCGCCATCTGGCTGGCGCTTAAACGGAGCCATACAGCAACCCAACAACAGAACACGACTCATGTCCCCCGTCAGAAATAGTTTATCTGTAGATCTTCCAGCCTTCAACCACGAGTTAGTAACCAACATGTTGGAAACTGTAAATCGTTCCGATTGATGTGGAATTTCATGCTGACGGCTGGATAGGCGCTTGCCCCCAATGCCCTGGGTTTGAATGACTAGTGTCGAGATGTTAGTTAGCACTTTGACAATTAAGGACGTGCTCTACATAATACATAGACTTGAAATGACTGTATTTTTCGAACCTTTCAACATTTGGCATTTGTGGATTGTGTACTCCGTATATTCTCAGTGAATAGTTCTTAAGTTTGGGGCTAGAGACGCGAAACGGCACACAACAAAGAACCCTCTCCATCTCGAGACGGGATTCTCCATAATATTGTCCACATGGCCACTAGTACACCCTCGTGTTGGGATCGTCTTATGCTCGGAAAATTTTCCTTTCCAATAATATCATCCATATTCGCCTCGCTGACGTCTCCAGACGTGGGTTGCAGCAGACTAAAAGAGTCTGACACCTACCCAAACTTGGAAGGTTAGGGTTACGTTACTAGTGACAAGACGGAGTTTTGACATCTTATTCTCTTACTATCATAACTATTACGCAGTCTAAAATTTGACAGGGATTCAGTCAGGTGAGCCCGTTTTCATGTCGATATTATTAGTGCGCATTTTATACTATGTACACGCGCCTTACCTGCATATCGCTAGCGGTTCTGGTAATCTTATTCGATATGCCATTCGCGACGCCACGTAGGCGTATACCCTTGTATGGCTTGGACACCTCGAAGCATCATATAGCCCGTTCTCTAGAGATGGTGCGTAGTGAATAGTCAATTGGTCATTGTCTCCTGCACCTAGCCCATCTTTTGCGGCGCAGGTCACAGCACACCCTTGAATATCTGGACGAGTCATTTTGTTGACATCAAATTTGAGAATCTTACACGTCTACTCCTACATTCCATCAAGATCGACGGTGTGGGCCAAATCAATTCAACACGGCATCCAAAATGTCAAAACAATGCGATTTTCGCACCTACGTCTGTCCTGCATAGCTTGGCCATGTCTGATTCTCGGTTTGTGATGTGTTCTCGAAATTCGCTTTCTTTGTTCACATGGGCTTCCATGCAGCATGTTTTCTTTTTCCCCCTTCGGTAATACTATGGGTAATGTACATAGACGAGCCGTCAACTAACTAGTACGCCAAACGTGATCGATCCGCAACGCACGTTTTTGATGTCTTTATTTGCCAGTCTCATCTCCACCCAGCCTTCCGCCTCATAGTCCTCGTCACCTTACAAACCTAGCTTGATGATGCCATTTAGTGCAATCAAGTCTTTGACAGTTTCTATTGTTCGACATCTTCAGTAGAGGATTGCAGTGGCAGATCTGACGGCGAACGGTAAGCGAAACTTTCATGCATCGAAACAAAGGGAAATAATTGAACCATGAACAAAAGGAAAATTATATAAGAAAGAAAGAAAATGCTACCGTTACATCTTCTTCGTTGATAGAATGTTTACAATAAAAGATAATGCAAATATGATTATGTCCTTGAATTCTAGAAAGCTACAAGATGATACTACATACCCCTTTTTGTGGATGAACAGCAAACACCTTTGAGGGAAATGAATGGTTCTCTGTGATGGGTATGAGATCAAGGCATTGATTGAAGTATGTTATTGTCTAAAGAGCACAAGTGACAATCAATCTCAAAACTTATGCTGTGCAAAAGTAACCGTTTTCAGGACTGTGTAATCCTCAAGTTCATACTGGGATTCCTCCTTACCAAATCCTGACTCTTTGACGCCGCCAAATGGAGTGGCAGGATCACTGGTTAATCCAGTATTGACTCCAACCATACCGACATCAAGGCGATTAGAACACGCCGTGCCCTATCAACGTCCTGTGTGTACAGGTATCCAGCAAGGCCGACCTCAGAGTCATTGGCCATCTTGATGACATCTTCTTCTGACCCAAGCTGGAACAGTGCCGCAACAGGGCCAAAGGTCTCACAGCGTGTAGTCTCTATGTCATGGTTTAGCCCGATTAGGACTGTTGGCTGGAAGAAGTTGGGTCCTAGTTCAGGGCTTTTGCACCACCAATTGTCGCCACGGCACCCTTGGACAGGGCATCGCGCAAATGGCTCTCTGCCTTGTCGACACCTGAGATGCCTGCCAATGAACCATGTGTAGTATCACTATCAAACCCAAATCCGAGTTTGAATTGGGATACAGCTTCCGTAAGCGTTTTGGCGAAAGTATCATAAACGCCACCTTGCACATATATCCGATTGCCACAAGGCATGTCTGGCCACTGCTTCGGAATTTGGCAGCAACACAGCCTGCCACGGCGGCATCTATATCAGCACAGTCATCGAAAACGATGAATAGCGCATTGCCTCCAAGTTCCAATGAGAGCTTCTTAATAGTGGAAGAGGACTGCTGCATGAGAAGCTTTCCCACATTGGTGCTGCCTGTGGAAGAAACTTTTTTCACAATTGGCGAAGTCGTCAGGACTTTTCCAATTGCTGGTGTACTGGCTAAGCAAGTGACAACATTGAATACTCCTGGCGTCACTCCAGCTCTGCGTCCAAGCTCTGCCATTGCGTTTGCCGTATAGGGTGTTTCACCAGGTGACTTGAGTACTACAGTGCAGCCCACGGCCAATGCAGGCCCGGCTTTTCTGGTGATCATGGCAGCTGGGGAGTTCCATGGCGTACTGAGACCACACACACAGCAATAGGCTGCCTCACGCCTACAACGTTTTACCAGGTGTGCTTGCGGAGCATGTATCTCCATAATGCGAGGTGCTTCTTCGGAAAACCATTCGAGAAAGTTCGCCGCATATGCTGCCTCCCCCTTTGCGTCTGCCAGAGGCTTTCCACTCTCCCAGATGACCAGGGTAGCAACGTCATCGGCTTTCTCGATTATCAAGTTGTACCATTTTCGCAGGGTTTTGGATCTTTGCCGTCCTGTGAGCGCGCTGAGGGATGGAAAGGCGGCTTCCGCGGCGGCCACGGCTCTGTGAGCATCTTCTTCAGTGCATCCAGCGCATGTGCCGATTAGCTTTCCGGTAGCTGGATCTTGGACCTCGAAGGTCCTGCCAGAGGCGGCGGGAGTCCATTTGCCATTGATGAAGCACTCTTCAATGAGTAGGCTTTGTCGTCGAGCTAATCCAATTTACTGTGGTCCAAGAAATCAGGGACAAATGCTTTGTATAAGATGTCAGGGGACTAAACATACATCTGGAATGGTATGCCCCATGTCGTCGAATAGTTTATGATTTGTAGCGGTCCCGAAACCTCTCGAACAATGCACTCCGTGGTATGGTTGTTGACACGGAGAATGTGTTTATTCTCTTATACCAGCTCGTAGAGTGTTCTGTTGAAATGTGATGTTTCCCAGACGCATCACGATTAACCCAGGCAACTTGCTAAGCCATGTTGCAGAACGAATTTGCAATGAGGGTCACTAGTAGGCGAAACAATGTAGTCACAAGATGCCTTCGGTGTTGGGACTGCGGAATCTGGATCCGAATGAAAAACAACAAACATCGCAAAAGTCTGAGATGGAGCTCACACGAAGACAAGAAAGGCAGCCCGAGTCAAGCACCGAAAACGGAAGTCTGAGCGGCCGATGAAATTGTGCCGCGATAAGTCTTATTGGTAGTACTCTTACGTAGATTACAACTTGACAATAATGAAGGGAACTCGATTACGCTTGGGCTCGAAGGAAGGTCTTTTTTGTTTTGCATACATTCCGACATTCCCACAGCCTGGAGAATGTCAAGATGTGTCGGAAAGGAGTCGACGAGATTAAAGCAAAGCGGAAATGGTAATCTTCGCTATTACTTGAGTCGTGGCTCTCGTTAGGAAGTAAATATCTATACCTATGGTATACAACATCGCAGAGTTTCACTGGCTTTGTCTCATACCTAATCGAATCTCAAAATACAAATGCCCCTCTCAGTCTCAGTACATAGAAAATATCAACGTACTTGATGCTATTTGGGAAAAGCCGTTGTCATCGGGGAATAATGGCAGACACGGTGGATAATCACGTGACTGTGAACCCCTAAGTACGCGTGGCCTTGCCTAATTAGGCAGTCGGAAGCGCAGCTCCAAATCGGCCATTTGCGCCAAGTAGAGTATCAAAAACATGATAAACACTGATTATCAATTCGAACGTACCTCAAAGCCCCAGTTTGACTGGTAGCTGGAGACTCGTGGTTTATACCAGATATGACGGAAATGCACCGTACCGGTCACCTTTCCATAGAGAAACTTTGCAAATATAAGACTTAAAAGATATAGAGCGTGCTATTACCGAGACCAAGGACAGCAGAGAAAGGAACATGCCATATCGATTGGCATGGACAATAATTTCCACGAGCTATTTGCCGTTCTCTCACACCACCATTTGCCAGTCTCCGCCTTCGAATCGTGGGAAGAATGAATTCCTCTCAGCTCTCGGAAGAATTGGTAGAACGGCTTTCGTTGACACAACCCTTTCTTTATAAAACCATAAATTATTCCTCAACACCTGAGACACAAAATCTCATATGTGATTCCTAGCGATTGCAGAGGCTAGTCATTTCTGAAGACCCTAGAGAGAAAGTCGTATGTGAACTAGGGTTAGGGCTATATACATATGTCGAATTGGTGGGTCCACCACGCTCACTGGCCCAAATCGCCGATTCCCAACTTTCTCTCCCCGCTCTCCTATACAGAGAGCATGCAAATTTTTGGACATCGTTTGATTTGCCTGGGTATTTAGGAAGTGTCAAACAATATGTCGACTGGAACAAGGTCCCGTTTTGGTATTTCATCCTTTCTACTTGCTACAATAATAGCTAACAGTGAACTAGGTTGCAGAACATGCCGACACAAACATCGAAAATGTGACGAGAAGCGGCCAGCGTGTGGAGCCTGTGTATCACGAAATCTAGACTGTAAATATCAAGTCGCTCTGAAATGGACAAGTCATGAAAGTATAAGCTCTTTCGGCACAAACGAAGCCGCTCGTCAGAAGAACGATCGTTCTAGCCGTCAAAGGCCGAATGTTTCTTCACCACAAGGACCATTGTCTTCAGCAGCTAGCATTGCATCAGTCCAGACGAACCATGGCCATGATCATATCCCTAGAGTCGGCCAACCATCGGTACGCTTCAATCAACTACACATTACAACCCCGGATGATCGCCCATCAGCGAGCATGAATACGTACTCAAGTCCCTATGATTTTTCGACTATCAACCAGTTTCATGACCACATACAACAAGATACTACTGAGGACTTACAGCAGCAGCAGGCTGAGACAGGCGCTGATCTAGGCAATGATGCGTATGACGCTATCTCGGAGAACTCAGAGGAGGAAGTCAGCTCAAGCCCTTGGGTGCTCGACAACACTTTGAGTAATCTCATGTTCCAGATATTTGAAAATCCAGGCGAGGAGATTGCATTCACTTACTGTCAGCTGAGTCATGTTTTTAATTTCCTTAGGGAGGACGCTAACATGATCGACAGACTTTAAGCGAGTCTGTAGCTGCATACCGGCATATGATTGCGGCCAAAATCCATATCGGAAATTGGCACTTGTTGCTCTAGCGTATCCCGTCCTTCTGCATGGTATTCTGTCAGTGTCTACTGCACATATGTATAACTATGGCAGAAGTAATGAGGGCCTGCTGTCATCAAGACAGGCACGAGCGTTGAACTCTCTACAGGTGGCTCTGAACGCCATTCAACATGAAACAGATCAACGTCGCCATGACGGAACGAAAGCAGAATCTCTCTTGGACAAAGTGGGCGTCTACTCTGTTTTATCTCCCAGAGAAATTGCACTAGCTGCCATAATGATGCAGACCTCTTCGGTTCTAATGACAGGGATCGGTAACGTCGAGATTCACATGAGTTGTGCCTGGCATTTCATTATGGATCTGGATTATTTTTACCAGCCACCGACATCACTTTTCGCCAGAATACTCGTTTATCGCTTTGCAATGGTAGATGTAGTGCTTGCTCACCTACGGTTTCGTCAGCCATTGGCGGGCCCAGAGTTCTACATGTACCAACAACACGAAGAACTCGATCAGTCGGATCCTCCATTTCGTGAAATACAGGGCTGCCCGCAACCGGTTCTCTGCTTCCTATCTAGGATAGCTTCCTTTGCTGCAGACATAATGCAGCCCGACAGCTCGTTAGAGCAAATACAAACGCGAGCATATGGGCTAGAAAATGAAATGCTCACATGGGGCCAAAGGTACCACGAAGCAATGCTTCAAGATGCACAAATTCATACCCACTTACCAAGATCCTCCCGAACAAGTTTACGATCTAACCCGCCGGATAACTCTCGCGGCGATCTGGACATTGTCTGCGAATGTTTTTACTGGACGGCTCATCTACTTCTTATGCGGAGGGTGTTCTTGGATACGACAAGGTCTACGCGCGTGCAATTGATTCGAAGGCACATGTTTCGTCTCATGGACAAGCTTCGTGCAGGTTGCGGACCAGATTCATCACTTCCCTTCCCTTTTTATATGGCAGCCCGGGAGGCCGTGAGATTAGAAGAGCGCGACTGGGTGCGACGAAAACACAAAAAGATGTTAGACACCTATCGCGATCGTTCTCGCGAATACTTGATGACCTCCACAGAACGAATTTGGGAAAAGGCGGCATCTACGGGCAACGCAGTTTTTCCAGACCTGCCCTTTTGGGAAACGCCTTACGAGAAGTTCATAAGAGATATGGATAGGCAGGCCTTATATTTTATGTTTTGATGACGAGCAGACTCTCAATATCAGTCACCTATATACATTTTAATAAAGGTGGAACTAATATTTTGTACGCATGTATTTAGCACACACCTATCCAGTCTGCTTTAATATCATCCATCTGGTGAAAACGATCCAGATTCAGAAGCACAAGAAGTTTCATCAATAGTTAATTCTTGCAATAGTCATCATATTTTCATTAGGCTTAATTCAAGCAATCTAAAACATATAAAGTAAATTCTATAAGGTTGATAGGTCTGTTCGGAGAGCATTCAAAGCCTGCTGTGCACCTCTCTTACCGCTGCGCAAAGCACCCTCCATATATCCACGCCACTCATCCGTCAATTCAGTACCAACAAAGATCAGTCCTCCAGACTTCTCATTGGTGAGCTGTCCATCCTCATAATTGCCCAAGACACCAGGTCCAACCGTAGCAAATGGACAGCCCCAGCCAGCCCACTGGTCATCCTGCCACTCGGATGTGATAGCGCCGATAAACTCGGACCTCACTACCTCATAGCCCACACCGAATAGAGAGCCCAGTTGTCTCAATGCGGTCTCTTCTCGTGCCTTAGGATCGAGAGCTAGCCACTTCCGTCCGGGCGTTGAGACAACAAAGCATGTCAAGGCATAGTTATCCTGAGCATCAACTGATGTGTCACGACAATGGTTTATAGAAGCCACGGAAGCTCTGGGCTAATCCGCAAGAACCCACACGTCTCCAGAATGGTGTCTTGAACATAGCGAGATATTTGACGTAACATCCATAACGAGCGGAAGATATATACAAGCGCTTGGAAGTGGGGAGCGGCGGCTGGAAGCTAATAAGCTTGTAGGCAGCGCTGGGTATGCTGATGATGACTTTGCGTGCCTTGAACACTTGTCCATACGCGGTCGTGACCTTGTAAAGCTTGGTTGATTCTTCAACGATCGACTTAACCGGGGTGCTGAGCTTGACTGAGTCTGCCGGAAGTAGTTGTTTGGCGATATTGATTGAAATAGATTGAGTGCCTTCTTGCAAGCGTAGATGCTGTGCTCCATGCTTGCCATCGTAGCGCAATTGTATAACACCTTCCGCACCACGAGCAATCTCGAGGAATGCAAGAGCGGAGACCTCGCCAGGATCCTGACCCAAAGTACCGCGGGTCCAAACGCGAGCTGTTAGTAGGGCCTTGGGGCCAGCACCAGCTTGTCGTAGCCATTGATCAAAAGTCAAACTATCGAGCTCGGCTCGTTTGGGTTGTCTGAAGTTCTCCGGGTTAAGAGAAGCCTCCTCCACTTTTGCGCGAATGTCGGCAATGTTGTTAACGTCGGATGTTCCGAACTGTCGTCTACGAGTGAGCCGAGGAGTAGAGATAAAGGTTTCTGTCAGCATCATTTGCATACCTTTGGGAATCCACCAAATGGAAAGAGATGGCAGTTTCCATCCTCATCTTCACTGGCCACTGAGCCATGAATGTTCTGTACGACTGGCGTCAAGTTGAATCTCTTGACGTAGGACCATATGTGAGATTGATTGGTGTCATTTAACCATGCCGCACCAACCTCTTGTCTACCCTTACCATCTGGGCGCTCCGCAGTGTTGGTTTTACCACCTACACGATCACGGGCTTCCAGGACGACGAAGGATCGACCAGCCTCTTGAACATCAAGGGCCGCTTGAAGACCGCTGAGCCCGGCACCGACAATAACTACATCAAGAATACCGGCCATGATTTCGGATTGTGAATGGAATAGAAGCTTGTGAAACAAGATGTGAAAAGACCGCTATACTGTACTCCCTCAAAACTTATACCTCAGGACACTTCTTGTAGCTGCTGCTATTGCTTTCATGGTATTGGCTATCGGCGCCGAGGCTTGGTCAAAGACTCCGATATTACTATCAAAGGGCCTCACGGACGCTAGCATCCTTACAGTAACTCGAGTCCTTTGCCTAATCCAGCTGGATAGAGTCAATGGCAGAGATCATATGAATGCGACGATCATGTGGAATTGTTGCGGGTGTCTATCTATTACGTAGGTTTGCTTAAAAGGCCGATTCCCCCGCCCGCAATATGGGGGCTAGTCCGAATAAGGAAGCGCGTGCCGTGATCACTAAACAGGAAAGGCCTCATAAACTGAGTTAGGGCTAGGGATCCAGTGTCCAGCCTGTAATCAAGGTGGGACAGATAGTAGCCATCCTTGAGGCTATGAAGATGGAGGTAAATGTTTTGGCTCCTGAAAGCTCGGGGTATGTCCTTGTGAAGCCGATCTTGAAAAAAAGCCGAAAAGCACTGTGAATGCAGATGATGTTATAGCAATCGTGGAGAAACAGAAGTAGGGTAGCACTCAATTCAATGGAAAATGGCAATCCATATATTTTCCATCACTATCTAAAAGTAGCATAAAAATAAGGAATGTTTGATGGATAGCTCATGCTTTCTAAGTACATTGTCATTTGAACTCATGAGTGTCCAAGAAAACTACCGCTAAAGTGGATAAATGACAGAACGATGGCATCAGCGGAAGATAACTGAAATCAGCCTATTGAACCCAGTTCTCAATGCACTGAAGGCAGAAAAGAAGAGAAATGGAAAGAAAGAAAGACGGAAGAATCCAAGAGTTCTTCACGCAATAGACTTTTCACTAAAAGAATGCCTGTTCAAAGTCGTGTCATCTAACAAGATGAGAACGGCACCGAGCTAACTAGACGAACTCATCTAAAATCCAGTAGGAGCAGCACCACCAGTTGGGGCGCTGCCACCACTGGGACCAGCACCACCACCAGGGCTGCTGTCACCGCCAGACTCGGCAACACCACCAGAGGAGGTCAAAGCAAAGCTGTAAGTCGGGGTGTAGGTAGCCGAAGTATTGATAGCAACGGTAATCCAGCCGAAGAGACCATCCGTAACATCATCTCCAATTCTGACGTAGTTGATGACAGGGTCAGAAGTGGTATTCTCCGTTTCATCGTCAAAGACACGGTCTTCGGCGTTGGTGGTAATAGTGATAGTGTTGGTGTTGTATGGGCTAGTGGCCTCAACCTCATAGATCAAGTCTTGGTCCCAGAAGAATTGACCAATGTGCGCAACTGTGCCTCCGGTGATGGTGTTGTTGGCTAGCTGGGTGACGTTACCGACGTGGGCGACGACGTGGTGGTGGGTTGTACGGCCAGAGTAGTGACCAGGGAAGATGGTCTGGAACTGAACGACACCATCGTCATCGGTCTTTTGAATTCCGCGCAGGAAGGTGGCGTTTATGTTGGAAGTATCGGCAGTGTTACCATTGCCGTTGCTGACGACACCAGAGTAGACACCGGTAGAATTGCAGTTCCAGATATCAAACCAGACGTCTGTGACGGGCTCGCAGGTCTCGACGTCAATGAACTGGGCGTCGAAAGTGACATCAACACCCGGCTGGTCTTCCCTCAAGTCGGAGCGCACGTATTCGCCCAGGACGTAGAAGGGGCCAACCTCACCTTCGGGGTTGAGGACACAGGTGGAGTTGTCCGTGAAGATGACGGACTCTGGGGAGTCGATGGTGATGCTACCGTCAGTCACCTCATGGGACTTGTTGAGGACGGTGTCGGGGTCGCGGACTGTGAGCCTCTTGCGAAGCAAATCGCGGCGGAGTCTTTCGACAGTTTCGCGGCGACGAGATTCAGCACGGTCATTATGACCGCGAGCTTCGAGGTGGCGAGCACATTTCTCGAGACTTCGGCGAACCGTGGATTGATACTCTCGCTTCTGAATAAGGGCGACCTCGTCCCGCTCTTCATGCTCACCTGGGTGTGCTACGGAGAGCGTAGCCAAGCCCAGGAGGCCGATGCTTAGGACAATTGGGAGTTGCATTGCTACAATGTTGATCAATTGACTACCAAGATAAGAGAAGAAATGTCTTTGGTGAGTTGTCGAACAAAAATTGGCAAACTGAGAGGGTGATTCTCGTCCCTTATATACCTTATAGATTATCTGACTAGATTGATATGCGAAGCAAATCGTATACCTAGGTATGAGTGACTGCTACCTAGGTATGAGGGAACGATAGCGCCTTGGATTAGGAACGGCACGTAATCACTCATTTTCTCCGCGAAACTCTCCAGGGAGTACGCGTCAGGGCGTAAACGAATTAAGCATTGTTGATGGATGATGCGATATTCCCCTATAGTGACTAGACAGCTATATCTCATTCGTCATGGATGATTCGTATGCGCAGATTTAACTTTTGATTCGTCGAGCATAGAGCCGTATCTGTTATACGCAACGCATGAAGAATACCCATCTAAAATTTAGGCTAGTTGACGATCATGGAGTTTTCACTGTCTAGGCCAGTCGAAACAAGTGTCTAAAATACATTTCATCTCTGCAGCTGAAAAGTTGTACCGTTGGACCCTTCTTTCTGAGAATGAAGACATGGACGGTATCCCTGAGGTATACCCCAACTGGTAGACTGAGTAATATGCCATGCCTCCCCAGTAATTCTTGTGCTCAAATATCTAGGGACGACCGTCAAGCCGAGTTGACACCAACCTCTATTCCGATCGAAGACCATCATGCACAGCGAAACTAATAAACAACGTTTCCAGGTTTCTGGATAAGGTTTACTCCGGCCGGGGGAGGGACATCGTGCCAAGACCAACGGATATGCGTAATACAACGCATCTAATTGGGAACTGAGGCGCTTCAACACTGAACACAGTGATAGATGACCGTGATAAGTCGAAACAGCCCTAAGGCGGATGACATGGAGTACGTAAGCTCGCCGGTGCCAAGACGGAAGCTGCCTCAGCTAGGCCTTATTGGACCGGGCTGTAGATCGTCCCTGGGGATGACGAGGCCATCTAAGACTGGGTATAAGTATCTATGCTACTGTAGCAGGGGCATACCAATGCATGGAATATTTCCGTCAGAAACGACGTGGCTGAGGATTCGACAACTGCACTGGCAAATTAGGCCGATTGGATTTGCAAGCATTGAAGCTAGAAACAACGTCCAGTTCAGGTAACAAACGCCTCAATTGCAAACCCGAAGCTTGAGGATTCCTTATGGCAGTCAAAGAATGAGCGGACACGGAATTTGGCTGAGTAGACTGCGCTTCATAATTTCTGTTTCTATCCACGTAATCAAACCATACTCAGAATATGGAGGGTGAATGCAATGTTGTAACCAACACTCAACCGCACTGAATATCGAGGTCGGTGAATTGTCAGCTCCTCCAATGAAGAGAGACCATGATAAGTCTCTTTCCTGGTATATATTGCCGCCAAGATGAGCTAGCTCCCGATGGATAAACGTTTAAGCACTTTCGATCAAGAATGATTCGTGCCCGCCACCGTCCATCTTCTCTAAAACCAAACGTTCTGCAGCTTGAGGTGGGTGTTGATTGGCTTTGACGATGGGACGATGCAAATATCTGACCATTATGTCTCTGCTAATTCAATTTGTCATGGTGATTCGCGGAAGTCAATAGCCCGTTCAACAGCAAGTTCGAGTTTCAGTCAATGTCAATAGACATGGAAGCGAACCCCCGTTCCTCCCATTGTCAATCACTCATCTTAGAAGGCGAGCGCGAACGAATCGCTCAAAGTGGAGTCATAGTCGAAGTGGGAGACATAGCCTAGGCACTGATTTCTAGGCCAAAACGTATGGCCCTTGTCAAAGAAGGGCGACAAAATTTCGAAGTTGGGGAAAGCACTGTTAAACCTTGGTCCTGATTTCCTTCGCCGTACATTTCTCGTACCGCCACCCGAGATCGCCTTTCAGAAGTGTGGGCACGCTGCAGTGGTGCCATATATCCTAGTTGTGAGTCTTGCAATGTCGCGAAGAAGCTGGTTGAGCGGTGTGAGCGCGGCCACTGTATTAGAGCTTACCGCTCAGTTCATGGGCGTGTTTCTCAAAAATCGTAAGAGTGCATCCCTCCTAAAGGACACATTGTTGCATTCTGAAAATTAAGCCGCCATCCTCTCGCGCCTCGACAGGTGCAATCAAGACTTGTTTCATGATTTGGCATTCCGTGGCAGTGCCGGTGCATTTCGTCATGTCAAGCCAATGGTCAAGTTTTCTCGTTTGTCGACACAATGCGCACGGCGTGTTTGAAAAGGGTAAAGCCAGGCTTTTCAGTCAGCGCATTTCATTCATCCATGAATAATGGACCCTCCCCAGGTCACTCTCGTCTTGTGTAGAAAAGTGGAAAGAAAAACGCGGAGGCAGTTGTCGGAAGGCCAAGAGCCAATCGGCGTGCGCGCCTGCCCAAGCTTCCGTGGCTGCCTTTATTTTTTGGCACCAAATCAAACACCTGGCGTCTCCCACGTCAATCGTCATCCACAGCTTCATGCCTCGTTTAGTCCGACCCTCCTTTACACTGGACCAACAGGTCTAATATTCATCATGGAGCAAGACTACAAAGCCCGCAAAGAGGCTTTTGTGTCCAATCTCTCCGGTGGGGATATCAACGAGATCAACACAGTTGCTCTCGTGGCGTCGGTATGTTGATACTCAGGATTATCATTACAGCAGAAGAGGTTCCCAGGAAAGCTAACAAGAGCTTCATCTTAGGTGTCGGCACTATTGTGGTCAACGTTACAGTCACGCCTCTCTTTCTTTACGCCCTATACCCCTACGGCGCTTTTTGTCGATTTTCTACTCAATGTCGGCGCCATTCTCTTCTCGACGACGATATACTCGGCTTCTCCCCTTCTCCTGAATATACTTCTCCTTACTCCCGTCGTGTTTATCCTCCTGAGCTCACGGTCAACCCGTTCACGACAGAAACAAGCTAAGCCCTCCCGGCCGAATCAACAGCAGAATGCGACCGGATCAAATAAATCGGACGATGTGAAGAAAGGCCCGGAATCATCTCCGGTGCACCCATTCCTCACCACATATCGCGCCGCAATGATGGTGGTAACATGTAGTGCCATTCTGGCCGTGGACTTTCCAATTTTCCCTCGCCGATTCGCCAAAGTCGAGAACTGGGGTACATCGCTTATGGATTTGGGAGTGGGATCATTCGTCTTTTCAGCGGGTGTCGTGTCTGCCAGGTCCATTCTTAAGGCTCAAGCTGCAGGAACATCTCAACAGTCGAATCTACTTCGCAGACTAGCAGCTGCATCTCGACACTCCATACCTTTACTGATACTAGGCTTGATACGCCTGTATAGTGTGAAGGGTCTTGATTATGCCGAGCATGTAACAGAATATGGCGTACACTGGAACTTCTTTTTTACGCTTGGATTTCTGCCTCCTTTCGTGGAGATTTTTCACTCTTTATATTCCATCATCCCGTCATATGAGATTTTGGCTCTGCTTACAACCACGGCTTACCAAGTCGCTCTGGAATCCACGGACTTGAAAGCTTATATTCTGGTCTCGCCTCGCGGCCCCGACCTGCTTTCCAAAAATCGGGAAGGTGTATTCTCCTTCATTGGATACCTCGCCATTTTCCTCGCTGGTCGTGCTAGCGGTCTACGAATCATTCCTCGCGGTACCACCGACAACAAAACCACTTCAGCACAACAAGCTAGGAGACGGGTCCTGATATCACTCGCTATCACTGCTATTGGCTGGACAGTGCTCTTCATATTAAACTCCACGCCGGCTATGGGATACGGTGCCCGTATTCCTGTATCCCGTCGCTTGGCAAATATGCCTTATGTCTTGTGGGTATCTGCCTTTAACAACGCGCAAATTTTTCTGTTCTGTCTCATAGAGACATTGCTTTTTCCTGCAGTGCACAAGGCCACTGACAGAGAGACGGAGGCAGAGAAGAGCAATTTCGCAACAAGTCCTATCATGGCAGCATTCAACAAGAACGGCTTGGCTGTTTTCTTAATCGCAAATTTGCTTACCGGAGCTGTGAATTTGTCATTCAATACTCTGGATGCGAACGCATGGCAGTCAATGGGTATTCTGATTGCCTATATGGCGTTGGTCACCGCTTTTGCCTTGGGCTTACAGGTCTCTGGGTTGAAGTTGAAGATATAGTTGCTTGTTTGCTGTATGTATAAAACTGATTTATAAACTGTACAAAATACATTTCTTCAAGAAGACCATCAGCGGTCTAGATTTCCCCGCAAATAAGCAAAATAAAAATAGCGACAGCCGATTGGCTGAATGGGTCGAGCTTGGATGATGTCAAAGGAATTCGCATGTGATTGCCTCCTCTTCGATAATTCAATTTCAACGTCCTCTCTACCATCTCCAAATATCATATCACAACATCTCTTCTCACAACTGCGGTCGTAAATAATAAAACACATTGGTCTGCGAGTCCTCCCAGGATGAGTAATTCTCGTTTTCAGAACTATCCAGCCGCCCGCAAAGGACCCGACGAGCCATACAAGAAGGAGGACCTCGCCTTGCCAGTCCTCCGAGGGCAGTCTTTAAGCATCGGCGCAACTGTGTATGTCTAATCTTATACTATTCCACCCAAAAATAGAAGTGCATTAACCTACCGATACATACAGCATACATCATCTAGCATTCCTCCAAAACCATCTATGGCACAGCAGCGGCCTGACCAATTTCCGCAAAGCAGAAAACATACTCAACTCCTATCCACCACGATTTGACCCTACGGTATGGCCTATAGTGAGCAATGACTCGGAACAATTGTCGGCATCACTTCCGACTCCTCAAGAACAGCGCGGATCTAGCGCTTCAGGTTTCTGGACTTCTGCAGATTACCACCAGCGCTATTTATCCGGTGAATTGACTCCCACAATAGTGGTTGAGACACTTCTGCCCATGATTCAGAGAGATACTAAACCACCGGGTAAATCCGCTGTTGGATTTTTAGAATCTAAGATTGACATTGTCAGAGCTGCGGCAGCGGCTTCCACGAAGCGGTATAGAGATGGAAAGCCATTGGGTCCGTTGGATGGTGTTCCCGTTGCTGTTAAGGATGAGGTTCATTTAAAGGGGTATAAGAGGACGCTTGGTAGTAAGCTTGATTTTTCGCATGGGTTTGATGGCACGTCTTGGTGTGTTGAGAAGTGGGAGGAAGCGGGGGCTGTGGTTATTGGGAAGACGACTATGCATGAGATTGGGATTGGTAAGTAAACTACTGCCTGGTTCGTTACGAAAGAGAGCCATTGCTAATAATGTCAGATACGACAAACAACAATCCCAATACCGGAACTCCTCGCAACCCCTATAATCGCAATTACTACTGCGGCGGTTCATCTGGAGGATCAGGTTATGCTCTCGCTACAGGTCTTGTTCCAATTGCCCTTGGTGCTGATGGAGGAGGCTCCATTCGTATTCCATCTTCATATTGTGGCGTATACGGTCTCAAGACAACGCACGGCCGCGTCTCTGCTGCTCCCACACCATCACTGGCACCCAGTGTAGGTGTCTATGGACCCATGGCCTCGAGCATCGACGACCTCACCCTGGCATACCGTCTCATGGCTGCTCCCCCTCCCATCGAAGCCGACAGCATCGCATCCGGATTCCCCAACCCACTTACCGAAATACGTTCTGACACCAATCCCAAAACAATCGGCATATTCCGTCCCTGGATCGACCGCTCCGAACCCCCCGTCCGCAAAGTCTTCGACCAAACCATCCAACACCTCCAAACCGTCAAGGGATACAGAGTCATCGACATTGAAATCCCCTACCTCCCCGAAGGCCAACAAGCGCACGCACTCACGATCCTCGCTGAACTCGCAGCTGGAATCCCATCATCAGACGTTAATTCGTTGCTGCCGCATACCAAAGTCCTCATAACCGTCAGCGGCAGCAAGTCCACCGGCACGGATTATGTCGCCGCTCAAAAGCTGCGGAGTCTACTCATGTCCCATTTATCGCATCTATTCACTACTCATCCAGGCCTCTTAATTCTGACGCCCACCGTGCCCATACCGGGATGCGAAATTAAAGGCGGAGATAAAGATTTGTCGCATGGAGTCATGGATGCGTTGACCTCCACGAGGAGTATGGAGTACGTCTGGCTGGCGAATTTCACTGGTTGTCCGGCTATAAGTTCTCCGGCGGGGTATGTTGATTCTACAGGGATACCGGTTGGTGTGATGGCGATGGGGGAATGGGGTTGCGAAGAGAGTTTGTTGGCGTTTGTGAAAGATACTACGGACACAGGCGCGTTGGGGGCGGAAGGAAGATTGAGGACGCCGGTTGTTGAGCAAAGGGGCAGAGAGGATGTGGCGTGGGTGGATGTTATTGGGGAGGCGGAGGGGAAGCTGAGCGGTTCGAATAATAGCAAATTGTAACTTGGATCCTAGTTACAGATTAACAAGATCTTGGGTGTAAAGAGAAATCATATAGTTTAATTCTCCTTGAGAGTAGAACGACGCCAGTAAACTCATACAAACCATCATAATCGAACAGTGACACTCCAAACAACGAAAGATCCAACACCTTCCTCTAGAACCTTAAAGACGTCGCCGCCTGATATCTCAACAACTCCAAATCAAACCATATCAAACAAACAAACAGCCAAACCCGTCTATTAAAAAAAGATACAGTAAAAGCAACAAAAGCCTAAATGAGAATCCCCTCCCCTTGAAATGGTACTTGAAACTCACAACCCAACCCGGCCTCATCACTCTGAGCACGCAACTCCTCTAATATCCGCTCACTCGGATGCGGACCATCCATCAGCGTATCTTTGACATGAATAATAAACACTTTGAGGCCTACCAAGGGCGGCGGTCCGGTGTCTGAGTCTGTCCATTGCACGCTCAGTCGTGACAAACCCTTCTCGCCGTCATGTTCGGTTTCATCTTCTGGTTCGCCGTCAACCTCGACAGGTCTAGATTTTTGAGCATTTGAGCGTCGTGATTCTGGTCGATCTGTCATCGGGGCATCGTCGTTTTCATTGCCATGATTGTCATCGTCTTTACCTCCATCTGGCGTTTGTGTTGATACACTCGTTCGATTACCAGACATGGGCAATTTATGATTTAGGTCGCCATTATTATCCCTCGGTTTTGCGAGATGGGTCGTAACTTGGCGCGTTGAGCGAGGACTCACGGGGTGTTCACGCGCATAATCGGCTGTATCGGAATCTTTCCTTTTGCGTTTACTTGATCGACCTCTTCGTCTTGGGCCCTTTTGTTGGTGGTCGGGTCTCGCTTCTTCGACTTTACTTGCGAGGACTTTCAACTCTGCAATTAAATGGCGAGGGCATAAGTGGCCATAAAGAGTCTCGTCATCAATTGCGTCGTTGTAAGAACATTCGATGAACATAGCTCGTAGTGAACCGTTGACTATTTTCGGAGCGGCGATTTCCCATACACGCTTGTTGCGAGGCTCTAAAGATATCGAGTCTGGCTCAATGTCGCCAAAGATGATTATTTCTTTGCCGGTGCTGTCGTCTCGAATGAAGAAGGCCGAGCTTTCTACTACACCCCAGTTGGCGGTGTCTTTGGAGGGGGTGGCTCCTAGGGATGATCCAATGTGTGGAGAACGTGCTGGTGAATACATGCTAAAAGCGCATTAGAAAGATGTCTCAAACCTTGAGGAAATAGCACTTACGCTCCATCGGATTGATCGATTGACAAATTCCGAGCGTTAGACATCGCCATCTGATCGGGGAATACAGAACTGCCAATCCGATGATGCCTCCCAGACTCCGCATCATACCGCTGCTTGCATCGACCATGACTCACGCTGAGACACTTCGTAACAAGACCCTCGCACGCACGCACATAACCCCGACTCTCTCCACGCCCAAAACGTGGATTCCCGCCTTCAACAAGTCTCTGATAAGTAATCAAACCAGCACCGCCATCTTCATCAGACAGATTGGGCCAAATAATATCATTGAACATGTGATACTTCATTGCAGAAATCGCAGATGGAAGACCCGCGACCGTCTTTGGGCCATTACTTGCCTCAACAATGGGTGTGTTGATCGCCAATCCAGACAAATGATCCAAATGAGGATGCGTAATCAGTACCGAGGCAATCACTTCGCGAAAGATATAAGCAGCATTTGCCTGTGATGTTTTGCAAGGAGGCTGCAATCCTATAAAAGGCCCTTCGTTCACGACTGCTCTGCCCTCTTCATCGGTGGTGAGGGTTTGATCTAGAATCCGGACAATGCCAGCGAGAAGAGTTCCGGCATCTACTGCAACGACAGAGCTCTTGGACCAAGTTGTTGAAGTTGACCGGACCAAAAGGCCTGTAACAGCATCCTCTTTCGGACCTCCGGTTGGACCCTATAAATAAAATTAGTTCCCAAATCTGTGATTCATATCGAGTGAATAGAGTAGTAAACATACCAGAACAATAACCTGAAAAGCCGGGTCATCCATCTCCATCAATTCTATCAGAAATCCCACCGCTTGTTTCGTTTTCACGCAGTAATTTCAAGTAGAAAACGAAAGAAAACTGTCGGCTATATCTACCAACTCGGGATGACCACCAACCCTCTAGCTAACCTAAGGCTTGGATTCTGATTGGGGTTCGTCCTTTTCCAGAACGGGACGCAATGTTGCAAAAGGATGGTAAATCCGCGGGGCCAAAAGGGTCAAAAACCGACAATCACCGTGCCTAGGCAAATTGCGGCAGATACACATACGCGTTGCTGATTTGCGTGCATGCATATGCTAGATGAGACGTTGGCAGTAACAGGATCAGTGGTGTTGGTCCGGGGTATTTCAATGTCGAAAGAAGCCGGTTGGTTGTATATCGTGGCGGCCTGAGATCAGAGACCGGTTGGTCGCACAGGACAATTCAATTGCTCTCAGAGTTCGGAGGGTCGCAAGTACTTAAACAGTGGCAAGACTCTTGAGGCAGAAGCGTAAGTTGAGTAAGAACTGAGAAGTACTGTGTGCAGTAGTGACATCGTCCACTACACCAATATAAGTACGAACGAGGCTTGACGCTAAACAAAGTCCAGCGAACTGGCAAAAGCAAATTAACCTCCGAAGAAAAACACACTCTCTAAACAAAGTTTTTTGGAGATTGCACTCCGATCTCTAGACGAGGAGTAGTCAATTGGCAATAGTCAAGATGAAAACCTTAAGGGAGAAAAGTAAAGAAAGAGGAGTCAAAGGAGAGAAAGAAAGTGGCAAAAGTCCGAAGACTAAATCTATTCCCTGTAGGGCAATATTCTGGAACAATGAAAGAAGAAAGGAAGTACCAAGGCTGACTCGGTGTCTGTGTCTGTGGCTGCTGTAGCAAAAACAAACGAAATCCTGCGAAGGTATTCAGCTATTCAGTACTCCGTACTCGTAAGAGTGATGGGGAGGTCGGGAGGTCCTCGGACTCGAGGTGGATAGATCGGATAGGTAGATTGGGATTCCCCGGACTGAAGATGGATCATTTACGTAGGGGCAGGTGAGCAGCCAATCACGCCGGGCTCTTACTAGCCAGATACAGTCTAGTGCGTGCCATGTGATAAGACTAGTGTTAACTCATTAAATGAGATAGAGATTCAATCAGTCAATGTATATATATGCCACATATATATATAGCTGCGGTGCTTATAGCAGACTCGTGATAACTAGCAAAGTCACGCTTGAACGAATGATCATGTCTTGGCGAACCGCCAAGTTGATAAAAAGAGACGGGGAATCTTCTAGATAGAAAAGAGAAACAGATAAACAGCGGAGAAATCCAATAAACCAGACCCAACGTATCCATAAGTCATCCTTACCAGCCCAAACCAAGTCGAAAAACGTATAATCAATACAACAAATCCGAGCTCCAAAAGAAAACAAGACGCCATCCATGACCGCTAATTTTAGGAATCGTATATTGACCCCAGAAACGAGAAAAGAGAGCAAACGATTGAGAGACGACTGCATCAGTCGTATAATGCAATGAATGATAGACAGGTAGATAGACATAAAGCAAAGGGCGTGACATATCAGCTGATCATCGTTCGTCTTGATGGTCGTGATATTCTTGGTGTTCTTCGTCGGCCGCCACGGCAGTATATCCCGGTGGATGACCGGCTACTTCGCCCTCGTGATCCGAGCTGAAGCTATTACGACTGGACTCTGGACTTGAATATTCTGGAGGTGGGCTAGCCGCTGTAATGTACAAGCCGTCCTCTGCACCGCCCACATTGGCACGGCTGGAACCTTCTCCAAAGTCCTCATGCGACGGTATATGTGCTAGTTGAGCGAGAGAAATATCGGTTGGTGACCGGATCGGACCGGGACTAGTCGGTGCAGGTAATCGCGAACCTCGATATCCAGCATCAAGATACCCGCGGACAGGGGCTGTGGTTTCGCGACCAGACTCCAGCAGAATACTTCCTTGTTCGCTGCCATATGGAGGCGGTGGTGCAAGGCTGCCGGTCATGGGGGCCAATCCCCATTTCTTGACGTTTCCTTCGATGAACACGAATCCCATCTGTCCAAAGTTCACGTGGACTGTGCATGGTCCGTTGGCGCCGACTGTTGGGAAGAAATTGGGCGATTTGAGACCATGCACTACATCTTCTAACTTCTTTCCGTTGCGAGTGAAGAAAATTGTACCGGATCGCGGGCGATAACCCACGCCAATCACATCGCCTTGAGTATATTCTGGACCGTAATTCGGAGCTTTGAAAGGCTGGTTGTACCTTCGGTGTCCGGTTGATAGATATGCGACTGAAGCTTTGTGAAAGCCTGTACAAATGTTAGCCGAATACTTTGGAAAATAAATATGTGGCAAAGGGCATACCTGGTAGCCTAAATAATGGATATGGTTTTGTAGTCATTCCAATACTAATCAAAGTCGACTCTGGCTTATCGTAAATTTTCGCTTCCCAATAGTATACTTCATTCTGTTTGGGCACTGGTAGATTGGTCTGAACGCTGCATTCCGAATCGAAAAACTCGATCTCCGTCCGTCCTTCGACAAAGCAGTTGGCTATTTCCAACTCTGGCTCAAATTCCCAAGCCGACACTCCTTTTTCCTGTATTGCGAGGAATTGCGATAGCGATATATCAGTTTGCATAGTTTCGGGCGGGTTTGCTTGAATAAAAGCCTTGGCCCGAAGGTATTCCGCCCGAGGAAGGTCGTCCATCGTCTCCAAGGCTTCAGCCTCCTCGCGAGCAAATGCCTCTTCGTCATCAAACTCTCCCGGTCGTCCTATCCGATCAAGCAAGATTCGACCGCGGCGGGTATATTTGAAAAACACAATAATCGTAAGCACAACGATTGCGACTCCAGCAGAGCCCAAAGCCGAGAGGATGCCTATCAGGATGCCTCTCCCGGTCGACCCCGAGAAGGCGGCGACTTCGGCCATGACATCTGAGCTCGACGACAGGCCAGTCGGCATTGCTTGGAATTGGGCTATATTTGTGTTGGGATCGGTTTGGGGGTGCACACGAAGCGATGTTGTGAAGCCGGTCGGTGACGCCACGGCCGGCGTCAACAGGGCCGGATCGGGCGGGGGCATTACTGCTGCATTAAGAGCGGTGGGACAACAGTATGTAGGGGTTATTCGGTAGCTTTGGTATGGACAAAATGCGTCGAAACGGTGACAGAGGCGCTGCAGTCGTGATGATCGAGTGTGGATATAAAAATGGAAGATGGAGAGATAGGCAGAAGGCAAATGGACTGATGACTGAGCGAGTGAATGACTGAAGGCGGAGATGGGCTGACGTTTCGGCCTATCGCTGCCAAGCCTCGCCGCTTTCGTCTGCGTCACGTGATTTCGTTCTCGTGTTTGACCACCGCTTCATCCTGGCGCCTACCTTGCCTCTACGATCAAGGACTCGATTCTGATACTATTATGCTTCAGTCCCTTCCGGTCCTTCCTAGGGTTACCTCCTGCTCCTTCTCCTCTCTTCTCCCTTCACTGTTTTCCTCAATGACCCTATCTCCCTGCCTATCTGCCTTGCATTTTGCCCCTGAGCGCACATTCCTCTGTACCATAACTAGGAAACGAATGCTATTTGTATGGATTAAACATACATACATACAGGAAACAATCAAAACATAATGGTGGTATATACAATGCATGCAACCAAGAATCAAAGGGAATCATTAACAGGGAACCTGGGAAAGCACTCAGGCATCCATCTCATGCACCACCCTCCCCTCCGCCGCCATCTCATGAAGAACAGGTCGATCAACAGGTGACTTTGGCGGCAACTCAGCAGCTCCTTGTTGCTGGGTAGATGGCGAGTATGCGGTCTGAGGAGCAGCGGCGGCAGCACCAGCAGCAGTCTGCGCGCCCTTCTTTCTTCGACTCCACCACCAGGGAACCAGACCGACGAGCGCGATAACGACAAGACCACCAATGACGGGACCGGCGATCCAGGCTTTGCTGCTGCTGTGACCTGACGAAGAGGAAACCCCCGAAGCATCGGACGAGTTGGAACTAGAGATTGAGGCGTAGTTTATGTTGGATGTGTCCTTGACCAGAGTAACAGAGTTGAGCAATTGGCAATTGTCATAACCGGTAGCCATACTGGGATCAAAGACAACTGCTTCACAAGACGGCGAGCCTCTGTACGAAGCACAACTGTCCATGCATGCAGTGATATTCGGCTGGTGTGAAAATGTGAGATTGGTAGCGCTAGTGGCCTGTTGATTGCAGGAAATTGTGAAGGCGGTATCTCTACCGTTCGCAGTGCTGGTATACTTCTTATCAGTGGGACAACCCTGGGCAAGAGTTGGAAGGTTCATGACGGCCGTGTGAAGAATGTAGGATTGAGTGGACAGGTCGAATTCCACCAGGGGCTGACTGGCAGTCTTCAAGTAACAGTTCTGATATCCATGAACCATACCGGGATTCCACGATGCAGATTCACACAACGGATGCGCTGCGGCACAGATATCCATACAATCTTCAAGACTGTCGACGTGGACAGGACAAAACTCCGAGGACCAAGGACAGTAATAACCCGTCGAAACCGCCATTGAGCATTTAATCGTAAAATCCACACCAGCCGACGACGTTTGCACCGAGTTATTCGCATACGGACACGACGTATTAGCGAGAGTCAACTGATTCGGGTTTGCGAGTGCAACCGCCATTTTCGAGTTTGTCACAAGGTTCGACTCGATTGATGCGGTTTGGTTGGTTAATTCCCAACATGAGCTGTTGGAGGGTTGGTAGACGACGCCATAGCAGAAATAATTCTCTTGGGAGCAGGTGTCCATGCATTGAGTCAGGTTGGTTTTGGTGGTGGGCGCGCCGGTGCTGTATGCTGCTGCGGCGATGTTTTCGTTGCAGTACGTGGTGAAGTTGAGGCCATCTGGAGCCGTGTAGCTGCCATTGTTCTGGCAGCCGGCGATGGTTGTTGCTGTACGTTCTTGTCAGTCTTGGTCGCAAGTCAAAAGATATTGAGAACTTACACATGATCAGCGTATGTGGCCTCAATAAGGCCTTGCCTCCAGATGAATGTCGAAAAACTGCTGTCAAGTATGCGCAAGACTTGTGAAAAACAGCAAGAAACGAGACAAGTACGTGAGCCGGTACCCCGTGTTTCCATACTAAATCTTAGGCCACCAACAATGGGGCTGTAATTCCATAGTAATCTTACGATGCTACTCCAATGCTCCATAGTCCATACATGATACGTACATCCATGCGGAACACTTCCCAGCAAACCCCGTATTAACATTACCATACAAGACGGCAGGGGCAGTATCGGCCATGGCGTACGTAATGCTAACAGGTGTTGTGTCAGTGCGAGTGCAAAAATATACCAACAATGAGTAAGGTTGGCAGCTGTCATTGGACGAGGTGTGAGGTTGAAACTTCAGCTTGGATAGTAGCTCGCTCATCAGTGGGTCGGCGGGATGGTTCTCATTGATCTTCAAGACATTGTGAAGATGAATATGCGATGAAGGCAATGGGTGTCCTGTCGAGGTCTGTATGTAAGGCCAAGGATTGTTGTTTCGACTGTCATGCTGAAGAAGGATTTCGAATTCAGGACCTGGAGGGCGTATTGAAATTTGAAAAGCATACGCATACAATCGATTAGGCTTTAATATCCCCCTGTGGATATCCAATTCACCAATAGGTTTGTCCAGTCTAAAAATGCGTATAAATTACTCCATTTCGATTGGCTCGGTGGATGCGCTCCACACAACCTTTATGTTAGTTAGCTGACGCTAAAGTCGAGATCGTGATGATAATAACCCTAAGTGGGCTGCCATCCTCTTACTCTTCAGATTTGGACGTACGTACTGATAGCAGTCATATCCTGATCTCTATTCTGCAATAGTCAATCCAATGGCATGATTGAAGCATCAATCATGCTAAAGATAGGGCTTAGTTGACAAGCATTGCAGCCTCGAAGATCATCATGAGATCATGGCGTTCTTGAGATGCATGGGGATGCGGGAGAGGATGTCGACGCCGGTTTGAGCATGGTTGATAGATTCGGAAGTCAAATGAGGATTTTCATCTGTTCCGAAGATTTTGGCAACTGCTAGAAATGGATAGCTAGCGAGCTCTGTCAAACTCCCACCGTCTTGACTCAAATCGTATTCGCGATCTTTGACCGCGCGAATCATGGTGCATGTTGCGGTCACGGAGCAAACCTGTCCTATTGCTCCATTCTGTGCCAATGCTATCATCCGCTGAAACCCGGGCATGAATGTCGTCTTGATGGCTTCAATAAGAACCAGACCCTTCTCCGTTGCATTCTCCCTCTTCCAGCAACGTAAGAGGCTTCTCGCAGAGCACATGTCTCCCCGCCTCCAGCGCTGCTTTTGCATAATCAAAACGCGTACCATGCGGCGAGGCAATATAAACCGCCTACACCGACTCCAGCGGCGCACCAAACGAGTCACATACTTTTGGAATATTCGCTTCTTTCGCAAACAATCCCGCCGGCTCCAATGACCGCGAATAGACCGCCTCAATCACCACGCCACTCACAAACCTGGACTCAACCACAACCCACAACTCCCAATCGAACTGACCCCCTCTGAATTGTACTCGATGATCCAAATACACAACCTCACAATATTTCCTCAATCAATCGAAATGACCCGTCCTATCCGACCCCAGCACACAGACATCGATCTCGAATTTCATGATGTCCTGTAATTTTTGCCCCTCGTATTCTTCGACGATGGCTTTGTCGGCTAGACCCGAGGCGAGGACGGCTTGGAGGCGCGAGGCGAGGGATTGGCGCACGTTGAGTTTGCCGCAGGCCAGGTCCAAGGTGTCGCTTGTGACTGCTGCGGTGAGACGGTATCCCAAGGAGCGAGCGCGTTGGAGGAGCCGGCGGTGGCCTTCGTGGAAGATGTCGAAGGTGCCGTAGGTGATGCAGTGTTTGCCTATTTTGGGTTCGGTTTGTTTCCGTTTTTATGTCGTAGTTGTAAGGTTTCGTAAAGGCGAGAGGGTCTGGGGTGGTCGACTGTTCGGTGTTGTTTTTGGAATGAGCTCGCGTGATATAAGAAGATGGTACACATTACCTGGCATCCATTCCAGTAAATCCCACGCAATATGGAAGCTTACAATCTACTGGCCTTTGAGAGAAAAATGGTAGAGAGTTTCATTCAGTGATATCTATAATCAGGATGTTTCCTCAATTCTGAAAGGGTCGGATTGGTCAAAGTCCGTTAGTGGTCATGGAACTACTTACTATGTCTTTCCTGATAGATCCTCTTAATAAACCATAGACAATCTTCAAAAGTGCTGATAATCATACAATGGTGCCATTCAGAGAACCTCAGAGCATCCCAAAATTTAGAGCGGCAAGTTTCAGTCTTGATACATGATGTACAACTGGTCCGCCCATGAAGCAATCTGTTTAACGTTTGCGAGTAGCTGTCATCTCTTAACTAAAGATCGCAGAGAAACCAAAGTATCGAGACACTTTGCTGCCGCGGCGGCCGTGTATCATTTGAAAAGTTGTTTGTCGTACCGGAGTCAACGCCAATTCCGTACATGAGTCTTCGTAGTTTGTTGTCGTAGTTTGAACGTATTTTTCTCTGGTAGAATAGCCAACGTTGTCAATGCTCTTGACGCACTCGACGCTCTCGACGGGGGCGACGGTTTAGTGGGTGGTTGCCAGTGCAGAATTTGCATAAAACAATGCAGAGGAGTTGATGCAATGTCTCCAGGAACCATCTATTTTTCACAGGTAAGCAATCATATGTTACGACGAGTGGACCGGATGGCGAGTAGCGCCATGGTCTGTCGAACTTGTCGAGGAACTTCGCAGAAATGGTAGCCGTGTAGACGTAGATGTTCGGTGCCCGTTCTCCCGGAGTGGCGAGAACTTGGACCTGTGAAATAACTGAGTAATGAACACATATCAGTACACAAGGGACCATACCATACCTTAAAAGACTGAGCTGTGGTTGGAAGCATCTGTTTGGTGCCTTCGGAAGGCCGTGGGCCTTTCTCTGGAGATGAAGAATCTGTCTTGGTATCTGTAGCCTGACTACTGCTCTGTTGCCGGCGCCGCTGAGTTTGCGCTAGAGCAATAAGCGCTGCTACAATGTATGCGTCCTCAAGTAGGTCGGATGACATCGATTCCGGCACTTCACTTGGATAATAATGACGGAGAATGGGAAGGTGTGATGCTTTATAGAACCGCATATGAGTGCTGCGAAGATCTTGGATATGGTCGAAAGTGATATAAGCGAGTGTTGCAGGATTAGCGTCAGATGCGAAAACGCCTTTTGTTGGAAGCCCGGAAGTCTTTCGGAGGTTGTAAGTAAATGAAAGACATTCTGATCTACACTGCATTAGTATCCCAATTCGAACGCGTGGCAAGAAGTTACTAACCCTTGAGGACGGATATTGTAGGCATCGAGTATCTCCAATAAGGTGGACTTCTTAGTTCTGAGTAGGGTTTTGCGTATCAGGGCCGACTTTACACTGTATGCCTCCTTGGACGATTTTGAGCGTTTAGTCTGACCTGGCGCGTCAATTTGGACATGCGCGGGCAAATCTTGTCGTGGCGGTTCGTCTTCTGTTCCTCCTAGCTGCGCATCCTTGAGCTCGAATATACAGCCCAGAAGTTGCAAGTGCTCTGACGTCCACGCTATGGGTTTCGTGAAGAGGCGACGGGGGTTGTTGTTACGAATGATGGAATTTATCGAGCCTTCCTCAGCGATTCTTCCAATGACTGATGGCAAAGGCTTGTCAGCACTGTTGTGACGTGATCGCTGTGCTGGATGTGTCTTAGGACTGCCTTCAGCTTTCCGCTTGGTGTGAAGTGAAGAATCCATTCTGCTATGGTAGATAGACCACTACAAGCACAGAAGATATGTTCACGTTACTACAGGGAAGTACGACAGTTTAAGAATCTTCACTACGTGACAAGAAGGAGTCATTTTGTTGGAAAGAAGCTCCATAGTTGCTTTGTTTTGATATGATCACAGCGGGAACTGCCTGCCTATCTTCCTGTCACAGGTTAGCACTATATTGCTATCACTTCACCTGGGGCGACCCTGACGTTAGCACATGTGGCCTGAATGGAATAGAATAATAGAACGGACTGTGGCTTTCGATTGGCTAGAAATAGCCCCCAAATCAAATCCATGCCTGAGGCTGCTAAATTTATCTAGTATATGTGCTTAATCTTATATAAATCCCGGCCTACTTTGGCGTATGTTAGTCTATGTGCTCTATTCAGGCAATGCAATGTCACCGTATTGACCATGAAGATTTTTGATCTAGAGCAGAGAGAATTGAGTAACATATTCTAGAAGTCTACATATATCTTCTCGCTCCGCTGCTTCTAACCAAGTCTCACAGGCATTTAATTAATCTAGAGTCAATGCTCTTCATTCCTAGAAGAGGGTAATTTCTAGGTACAAGATCCAGTCTAGAACCAGGGAGAGCTAGTCATCCGAGCATCCATGCATCCATGTCCTCACCCCCATCTTCCATGTCTGTAGACTCAAAGAATATTCATCCTCCACGTTCGGTGATTCGTCGTAAGTATGATCATCCTCCACGCCCATTGATTCATTGGAAGCATGGTCTTTTCCTGCACTCATTGAAACGTTTGTAACCTCTGAATCTCGGGCAGACTTCAGACTTGCCTTTGCGCGCATCATGCCACCGTAAAGTGCCAATATATGGCACAAGGCAGACTTTCGCCCCTCGGATGTTGCAAGGTTGAACCACTTCGTACTATTCATGTAGGCGAATGTGTTTGGGTGTTCTTTGAGTAAAGCCTCCTGACTGCGTCTGTCCTCAGCGTCGATATACTTTGCATAATTAGGCCCGAATTGGAAGTGAACCAATCGCATGAAAGTGTTCGTAGCCGCAATGACAAAGACACTAGAAGATAACATAGTGTTAGTAATGTGAGTTTCTAGAAAAAAGACATGCGTAGTAAAAGCGAACATACTCTTGATCAAGGAGTTCCTGGTCCGTTTTCCATGTAGCTAACGCCTCACCGAGGTATTGGGCTAGGGTGTCGCTTGACACAATTTGCTTGAGCGCATCGGTGAAATCATAGACATCCACGGCTTTGAACCCCCTTCTTGGCCTCGAGTAGAGCGAGAGACGAGTACTTCGTCTTCCAGCCATAAGAGGCCTTACTTACCTCACATATTCCACCATCGTCTTCTGCACTGAATTCAAACTTCTTAGCCACGGTAGCTGTGCACTTTCTGCGCTCGACTCGCAGGCGCACCTCACTATCAGCTGAGTCTTGTAGAAGGCAGAGATTCAGGACATGCTGTAGGAAACTATGCACAAGGTGCAGCGTCACGTCCTCGGGATTAATCCCCTGCGCCTCATTCTCATCCTCGTCGAAAACTTGATATACGGACCCAGTGGATTGTGATAGCTCAGAGGCTTCTGGCAGCTCAATAGATGGTGACAGCTCAGAATCTTCTAGCAATTCGGCGGCTTGCAATGAACCAGTGGATTGTGATAGCTCAGAGGCCTCCGGCCACCCAAATTGTGATAACTCAAGGTCTGTTGGTAACTCGTCGGGTTGTGAGAACGGTGAAGAGCTTATATCCAGCTCTGTGGAATCGATGTAACCGTCTCTTTTCGTTGTAAGCCTCTCGCGCTTGGAGTACCGTTTGGTTACGACATCTTCGGCACGTACTGCTCGTGCAAGTGCAACCCAAAAAAATCCACCTTGGTGCTCAAGAAGCTCAGAATCTTTTTCTTGACTGAAATCAGAGGAGCACTTTGATGTCAGAATATCTGTCCATTGGAGATGGAGCTTCTGAGAATTCGAGTTCCCGCAGATTGGACAATTTTTATGTTCATCCTCAAGAATCCCGAGAAACGGTTTCTCTTGGGGTGTAACTAGTCTGAAGGCGAGTAGATGTTTCAATCCCCATCGACTAGCAGAGCTTCTTAGTTCTTTTGCCGAAAGATCAGCATGAATTCGCACGCCAAACTGGTCTGATAATTGTTTGAATTCCTGCGGATTCTTGGCCGCGTAGACTGGATTGGCCATTTGTACAAAAGGTTCGGTTTGTTGGAGTAGCAAAATCAAGAAGAAACCCAGAAACTGACGATACATGGTTACAAATGAGGACTTTGGAAGCCCCTCCAACTATTTTATATGGAAAGTCCATCTTTCATAATATGTATAGAAGGGTTTTCCTGTCTCCTTTGTGTCAATTCAATGCTTTGAATGTGGTCAACAGGGGTCTACCGGAAGGAATAATCTTCTTTGATGCTGGTAATGAATATCTCCATGATGTGTATGGGTGGAGGTCTCCTGTCCCCTTTATGCCAATATGAAGTTTTGGGCATTGTCAACGGGGGTCACCGACGGGCATAGCCTTCTTTGAAGCTGGCGATAATGATGAAAGTGGTGCAGAATATGCTGGGTGGAAGGATATTGCCGTCAGGACATCATGTGAGAGTATCCAGATATCAATGGCTTGCGGCTTCCATTTTTTGGGTATGGTTGATTGCCCGAGTCGATAGGTAGATGGAAAGATATTCAAACGTTTGGAATAATATACGAGAACACTGATAGTATGAAAAAGCAGCAATTTGCTCGAAGTGTCTGTGGCTTGATCTCATCGAATGTCAGTTAGGTCAATTCTATGTTTCGAGGTACCCCTGGAACGTTTGCCTTTCTTCGCCATAAATGGGATGTTCGAACATAAAGACTTGAAGGTGTTGAACTTGGAGAATGAACATAGTTACGAGCTTCCATTTGAATAGTCGTGAATGCACATACAAGGACATGTCTGATAGGTTGTGGTGTTTGCAGCAAAAAAAAAAAAGAGTTCCGCGGCGGGCCGATGGAGACAGGGTACATAATTACAAATAGAGGCACGGCACAGCCTGCTTACAGAGTCATCGAAGAGACAAAACATGTCAGGCCATATCAGTGTCGTCTCTATGTCTAATATCGATTGAGCTGGCTAGAAGAAACATTTGCCCCTTTCCTCTCAGGATTTTGCTTCCCCATTCCGCGATTCAGAGGCCACTTCACCAATACTGTGTTCTTGTTCAATATAATCAAAAAAGGCACGATCAAAAAGCTGCTTTCTCCACCGATATTTGCCTCCTTCCCAACAGCCGTGTCTGCATTTCGTCTTGTCGAACCCTTTTCGAAGAAGAATTTCACGAAGCGCCGGGATTGGGCGTTTCCAAAACCACAAAAGTCCGAGTCTCTTGTGGTAAAAAGCTTCTGTGATGAACCAGAGAGCACAGCCATGCAAGCCGCCATTGGCGACGTCAAAACCGTTTTCCAGAAGGTACCCGATAACCTCCATCATGTCATGGCGCCCGTGCTGCAAGGCCATGTACATTGTCATCCATATGCCTGTCTCTTTCTCAGTCTTTATTCTTGCTCCGTGCTTCAATAGCAATTCGACTGTCGATAGGCTCGCTGGAATTGCGGTTGTTGCCCACCAAAGCAAAGCATAGCCCCGAATGACAGAGTTGACATCTACGCCTTGGTGGAGCAGGTATTCGACGGTATCACGAGCCGCAGAGAAACATGCTTCAGCGCAGGCTAATTGGCAATGATGTGAGATGATATGTTTAGAAGTTGAACGCCTGCGAAGCTCTTCCAGTAACATATGAAGCTCTTTCCTTTTGTTCAATCTGGCTGCCAACGCAAAAGCTGAGGAAGAAACCTGTTCCCCAGGACAGTCATTTAGCGGATTTGCTCCTTCTTCCAACAGCATTTTGACTAACTTCCGCTGACCATGTTGTATGGCCAAGCATAAAGGGGTTTTCTTTTCAAAATCACGAAACTCAATGTCCACTCTTCCTTCGTGAAGTAAGACCTTGATGACATTGACCAGTCCAAGACTGGCTGCAGCCAATAATGGATGGGATTTGCACGATTCGTCCACATGCGGAGCATAGCCGATAAACACCCATTTGCCATTCTCAATACGAGACCGAGGATGTATTCCTGAGTGATTATGGTCTTCGAACCAGTCTATTTGTAGCCCTGCCTTGAGAAAATTGGACACTGCGACGTGCATGTCACCAACTACTGCAGATAAAAAGCAGTTTTTGCATTCCTTGCTCTGGAGGGCTCGTCGATACAGACGAAATCCCAGCACTGTATGCAGCGTGATACACGTTATGATCAGCGCGTACAGATCTTGTATCTCTAGGAAGTCGCCTATGATGCAGAGTAATTCGTTAGGCAGCGCTAGCAAAGACATGTTTTGCCGCGGCCTACCCCGAATGTGTTTGACTCTGCTCAAGAAGTGGATTGCAGTCCGTATGTTTGGCGAAGAAGAAACACCGCAGATCTTGTCGTAGGGAGGACAGATTGAAAATTGAAGATGTGTTGATGGCAATGTAACCTAGTCACAGCGACGCTTCTGTTAGCCTCTTGGAGACCTATTTGTCACTTGATTCGAAAAGTTTGTAGAATATCAACGTGAACTTCCCTTACATCGAGGCGGGCTTTGTATGCTGAATGGCAATGAGTCTGAATCGATATTTCATGATTGAAAGAGCCAGGAGACCCCTAGTCTATTACTGAAAGATATGAGTGAGATATTGGTAGTTAGACCTTCCATATGCCTGTTGCCTGGCAATAAAAGCAATTTAGTCACCGCTTTTCACCGCATTGTCTCTTTAGGAAGGTCCCAAGTCTAGAAAAAGTTCCGGTAATTGCCCCTTAATGCTGCCTAGGCGTGCCCACAAAGACGCCCTGAATATCAGATGAAGACCTGTTATCTTGTACAAAGAGCATGATAAAGAAAAAAGCAATGTAGAAAGCATGGTTATGAAAGTGTGGAGGATGCCCTGTCCTATCATCCAGCCCTATCATAGTTAGAGAATTGAATAGTCAACTAACTCTCTTAGCAAAGTTGTGGCCAAACAAACAAATTTAGATCTTAGGCAGTTGCCCATATCATTGTGGCTGGGAAGTTGAGTCTATTCACAGTGAGTAGTGAGTAGTGAGTAGTAGTAAGATGTAGCCAAATATGCTGATAAGAAGCCCCTTATCGATTGACAAAGGTGGAGCTGCCTTAGGTATCCACCAGGCACCACCTCCGCACTCACAAACCCTCCCTCGACAACCACCTACGACACCACAACACCTCGATAGCTCAGGGACAATACGTATAAGCATCTTCAGGTACTCCGGTACTCCGACACGGAACATACGAGATGAGTCCCTCTCCAGCCCTGCGCGCTGCACCCCTGAAAGGCACCGATACGCTCGACATCCAACGCTTCCACATCAGCCTCTCGGTTGGATCCAACGTCAACAAATACCCAGGTAAGCAAGCTTCACTCGGCTTTTGAGTCGCATCATCTTGGCTAAGTGTTTGCGACCAAACAGCGAAACAGCATGCTCGCAAGGTAGCTTCCAAGCTCGATGTCGGCCGAGGTCTTATCTTCTTGGTCGGAAAGCCCACGGTGTACCTCGATGACTCAGATCAAGCCGTACCATTTCGCCAGCGACGATACTTTTACTACTTGAGCGGTGCGAACGAGCCTGATTGCTACCTTACCTACGACATTGCGAAAGATCATCTTACTTTATATGTACCGGATTTCGATTTGCGACAGACAGTATGGATGGGTCCTACCATTTCAATTGGAGAGGCCTTGGACAGGTAGGCTCGACAAAGTAGGAAGAGCTTCAAGTTACTGATTGCTTTTCGGATAGATATGACATCGATAATGCTCGATACGCGGGGTCTCTGGAGACCGATATCAGTGCCTGGCTCCGTTTGCGCAACGACGACTCTCAAATTATTATCCTTCATCCTGACCATCGACCACCCGTTAAACACGAAGACATATTCGAGACAGAGAGGCTGATTCCTGCCATGAACGCGGCTCGGGGCGTCAAGGATTCGTACGAAATCGAGATGATCCGAAAAGCAAATATTGTTTCTGGACTGGCGCATACGGCTATCTTGGAAAAGATCGGGCAGATGACAAACGAATCCGATATCGCCGGCCTCTTTCTCGAGACATGTATGACTCATGGGGCGCCGGAGCAAGCATACGGTATTATCGCTGCTTCGGGCGAAAATGGAGCGACGCTACATTACATGAAGAATAATGAGGATTTTGGGAATCGGCTTTCGGTTTGTCTGGATGCTGGCGCTGAGTATGAATGTTATGCTTCGGATGTCACACGCACATTTCCTATCAGTAGTACAGGCGAATGGCCTACGACAGAAGCGCGGGATATTTATTCTGCTGTTGAGAGGATGCAAGAAGAATGTATACGCATGATCAAGCCTGGAGTCCGATTCCGAGATGTGCACACGCACGCCAGCGTTGTCGCTGTGGAAGAGTTATTGAAGCTTGGTGTGTTCAAGGGAGGCAATTCTGTGGATGAAATCATGGCTTCTGGAGCGGTGTCTATCTTTTTCCCACATGGTCTAGGTCACCATGTTGGATTAGAAGTGCACGATGTTTCCGAACAGCCCGTCATGGCAGCCACGGGCAATATGTCGCCGAGGACCGGCGCTCGGGGGTTCCTGATGCAGCCTGCCAGTATGATGTCAGCAGCACTTTTAGAGCCGAACATGATTGTGACTGTCGAGCCTGGCATCTACTTTAATCGTCTAGCGCTGAAGAATGCGCAAACATTACCCATTGCCCGGTATATCGACTTTGATGTCGTCGAGAGATATATCCCTATTGGCGGAGTACGTATTGAAGATGATATACTTGTTACAGCCGACGGGTATGAGAATCTTACTACAGCTCCTAAGGGCGAAGCGGCCCTGGACATTATCCGGAAGAGCTCCCGGAAGAACTCTAGATCATGACTTTCATGATCCATATACCACCATTCTTATCTCCTTTGTTCATAATGTACATACATCGGCGTATTGTTAGATAGATGTTCCTTGCATATAGTCTTACAATGACTGCATACTTAACCTATGACCGAGTGGTGTGACTTTTACATTCAAAAATCCGGCATGTCGGCATCAGATGATGCTCTTGAATAACCCGTAGCGGATCCGGCTCGCGCTGCCGAAACCTTGCGCAGTCACCCCATCAAGAAAACTTTCCAAGGCTGAGTCACGTCACTTGGCCAAGAACTTGAGTGACTCTTATTTCACCATGGCGAAATCTTGCTCATCGAACGAGTCATCCCCAGATCGATCGAATTTTTTCTTGGTCGAAGAGTCACACAGAAGAAATCTCCCGAGATCGGGCCTGAAGCCGGGAAAATTGATCTACGTTCTGGCTGTTGATAGTATACATAGTAGACTCCTACATAGAAATGGATTAGATTAGGTACACGTACAGTGACAACTGATCATTCTGCACGAGAATGGGTCATTTGCTGTTAGTGTTAGCTCATGTCTTATAGGGCATATGGCGTGTCCTTCAGCATTGCTGACTCAATACTACTGAGTCAAGAGCTGATCAGAGTGGGGCGGAGCGGTTTCGTGATTCCGGCTGGCAATGAGTCACCTGCCTGACTCTGCCCTGCCTACCGGTATATAACTTTCCTGTTCTCTCCCTGCAATATATACGACAGATCTTTCAATGCTCCAGGTCTTCCTCCTTTCATTCATCATGATTGGGGGTTGATCACGGCTCCTCTCCTTTGTTACAAGTCATGCTCTTCTCCTCTCATACCTGATCTCATACATATTCTTCGATCGGAGTTGGGGAAACCAAAAGTGATTTACCTTGCGTTTACGTTCCGAACAAATTGAAAAGAACATCATCAACATGGGCCAACGACACAATAGACGCCGTACTCGACCACGGTCTCGCAACAGGGCTGCGAGTCTTGACTCTGTCCGGAGTTGTTCAAGCCAATTCGATTACGCTGCTAGCTCAAGCTCACCCGTCGACCATCATTCAGAACCTGCCGTTCTCGCACCACTCGCACACACCCGGCACAATTGGTTAGAAGAATGGCAGAGTTCCGAGTTCACTGAATTGCTCGACGCCGATCAGCTCGCAATACAGCAGCAATACCGATACTTTGGCGGCGAACCCGGAGATGATGAAAATTTGTGTTATAATATGCTCGACTATTTCGGTCGGCTCGATTATATCGATACTTGATACCCTTTGACTTTAGATTAGAAAAAACGACAAAAAAGAAGAGGAGGACAATGAAATCGGGACGGACGAGAACCCTCAAGTGCTTCCGCCGCTACAGAGGCCTCTTGCGCTTGAGCTGTCTCTCGATTCGACTGGTCAACGAGTCCACTATACGACGATCGATCACTGGCACCGACGAATGCCAACTTCAATATCTCAATTGCTTCCGTTCGCACCTCTCGGAGCCGCTTCGACTTGTAGCAATGAAGCGTATTGCTGCCTTTGCCGAAAAGCAAGAAAGCCATACGTGGATTGGTCCCTCCAGGCTCATCTGCGACCGTTGCAATTGCCGAGATATGGCATCCAGTGTCCATCAAAAGCCAAAAGTGAAATCACATCCAGCATACCCAGATTGTGTCCCGTCTTCGTGAGTGGTGCTCGTATTTCAATGCTTGAGCTCGTCGCGCTGTCGGTCGACTGCTGGAACGTCGGAATCATTCGCATGGCCGATCAGATCAAGACTCGTGTCTTTTCATCTTTGAAAATAAAATCTCGTGTAGGCCTGGAAATGGTTTACCATGCATGTACATAGATCAGTCTGTCGCTACAGATGAATAGACATGAACAAACCCAAGAAGCATCAAGAAGAATGTAGAAGTCGCCAGATTCAAGATTGAAAGCTCGTAGTTGTTCAGATTAACGTACTAGACTGTATTTGGTATAGTGCATTCACTAAGAAGGGTCGCCCCCCACACCCCAAACTGAAAAAGGCAGGCGGTCTGCGGAATGCGAACAATCAATCGTGTCCTTTAGCAGCAACTGCGACGGAGGGAAAGCAGGCCCTCACACTCGAGATACGCAGAATAATCTCGACACTCACACTCATTCTGACTTTCGTTTCTTATTTCCATCTTCTCTGCTGTTTGATGGAAGTGCACAGTGGCCCCGCAGTGCTGGCAGTCTTCAACTTGTAAAACCGTGTGCTCACCGCCGCGGTCTTTCGTTTCAACATGTCTTCCACGGATTACAATTACGATGAGCAGGTGCGATGAGAGTTGATTGGAGATGTCGGATTATCTGCTAACTCGATTATAGGGCCAATTCTTCCCTTATTTTATCCTCACCCTCACCGGCCTCGTTACTCTCCCTCTCACATACAGTCTTCTCAGTCCTCCAAAAAGTAATACGCCCTATATGTCATATGCGTTGTCGATTGCTGACTTGGACATCACTGCAGAACTCGAAAATACCGCTCCCCGAATAAACTCGAGCTTCAAGCCCAAACATGAAGACCTCATCCAGGCTCAGAAACGGAAGCGCTTGCGCAAGGAGCGACGAGTCAAACGCTTTATCGCCGTGGTAGTCGGCTGGGCTATCATCGGCTGGATGATTTACCTCATTATAGTCACAGCTCGTACCTTGCCAAAGATATATGATCCCTATGAGATTCTGGGCGTGTCTAGGGTAAGTTTTCGTCTTCATTTTAGAAGGTGTCCGCTGTTGACCAAGAATTCTGTTTAGAGCGCCGACGAGAAGGCCATCTCTCGTCACTATAAGAGAATGTCTCTCATCTACCACCCCGATAAAATTCGACCGGACCCGGCAAAGAACGAGACGATCGATGACCTCAATCAACGATTCGTGGAATTGACCAAGGCCTATAAAGCGTTGACCGACGAGGAAATCCGCAACAATTACCTGCAATACGGACACCCCGATGGAAAGCAGAGTTACAGCATTGGAATCGCATTACCGAAATTGATCATTACAGAGGGAATGGGAAAGTACGTTCTCTTAGTTTACGGAGGTCTTCTCGGTGTTCTTTTGCCTTATATTGTCGGAAAATGGTGGTACGGATCCCAGCGCTACACCCGGGAGAAGGTTCTCATTGCAAGCGCTGGCAATATGTTCAGAGAATACAAGGAAGATATGATTGGCGGTCGCGTCATCAGCGCTCTTTCGACGGGAGAGGAGTTCAAAGAACTTTTGAAGGGAGCTAGGTCAGAGGAAGGTCTGGCCAAGGTTGAAAAGAAAGTGATGGCTATTGATGAGAAAATATTACCCGCAAAAGATCGTGAAGTAATTCGAAAGTTGGATGATTCGACGAGGAGAAAGGCGCTATCGTTACTATGGGCATACCTCAACCGGATTGACCTTGAAGATACTACGCTGGAACAAGGTTAGTCGCTTGTCTCGGTGACTTGTGATATATTTCACTAATTTGATACCCGCAGAAAAATATGAGGCAGGAGCTATCGGTCTCGCCCTCAACGAATCATTTACTGCCATCACACTTGCTTTCGGCAATCTTCTACCCGTCATTGGCGCGTATCGTTCATCTCAGAATATTATCCAAGCTATCGCTCCGGGTTCATCGCCGCTTCTTCAATTACCGCACTTCACTCCTGAAGTTGCCAAGTCGGTGGAAGGCGTTGATGCGAAGACTCACCTGAGTGTGCAAAAGTACATGGAAATACCCGAAGCAAAAAGGCGCGCTTTGACTGTCGGCCCCGGTCTGTTATCCGAGGAACAGTACAAGGCCGCGACCAATGTCGCCAAGCAACTACCACACTTTGTCATTTCGAAAGCTTTCTTCAAGGTTGTTGGCGAGCGATTCATCACACCAAGCAGTCTTGTGCAGCTCGTGATCAAGGGGCGCATTATTCCACCAGGATACACGGCATCCGCCCCCGAGGTCAACGAATTAGACTTGGAAGATATTGACCCCGAAGAAGGCGATCTTGACGCTCTCCATAACCGCAACATAGGAAAGACCAGAAAGGTCAAGCGCGCAGATGGCTCGATAGTGGAAGAGAAGCAAGAAATCATCCAGCCTCAGCTCACCTACGCCCCATATCTACCTCGCGACCACTCTCCTAGGTGGTATGCCTTCCTTGCCGACCCCAAGCAGGGAAAGATCGCCGTTCCTCCTTTTACTTTCACAACATTCGACAAGCCTATCTTTGACGATGCTGGCAAGCCCACATTCAACGTGCAAACCCTCAAAATGCAATTCCAAGCTCCTCCGCAAGTTGGCGATTTCACATTTGCTTTGCATTTGATTTCTGACAGTTATATGGGTTTTGATATCAAGAAGGAGATTACTCTCCACATTGACGACCCAGCCAAGGCTGCTGCTGTAGAAGAAGAGGATGATATCAGTGAACCAGATGAAGGTAAAATACTCTATTTCTAACAACTTACAAGCTGTGTCACTAACTTGGAATAGACTCTATTGCCGGCCAAATGCAGGCTTTGAAAACTGGCGTTCCCCCACCTAAGAAAAAGACAAAACGACCATCAGACGAAGAATCAGATGACGAGAGTGACACAGAAGGAGATGTCGACGACACGAGTGAGACAGATACTGAGACCGATACTGATGGCGAATAGATACCTTGATTGTTTTTTCTTCTTTTCTCTTCTTTTCTGTCGTAGTAAAGAATTGCATACATTTTTACGCTTATTTTCTTCTGTATTTGCGGTGTTTCATTGGGATGGGCGAAGAATACATGTATTTTAGGCAGTTTCTACAGCATTCATCGGACTGAGATCCAAATACTCCTAAACCACAATTGTGTCTAAATAAACAAGCCCTAAAAAGGCTTGGCCTGACTAGTCCCTGTATCGTTGCAACACAGATTGTTAAATAGCTCCTATACTCTCCCAAAAATCTGACTCGGAGTCATCTCCAGATTCATGTTCAGAGCCAGACAACTTGCCACCAGGATATCGTCCCAAGTGTATACGCCATCATATGTAAACTATCGTTTCTCCAGTGCCAGCGTATTCTGTTCCCGCATCATCGAGGAACTTAGGGTTGATGCTGTCAAGCTGTTTGTTTAAGATACCTAGTGGTATATGTAATACGGTTATTTAATTTTGCTACACCACAAGTCCTTGTGTATAGATGAAAATGCCTGTAACGAAAATACGTATAACCCTAAGCCGATGCTGTACTCCGTAAAGGTTAAATAAGCACGTGACTGCTCTGACCGTCAGGGTTGGCTTCCTCTTCCTCCACCGTCCCGAGTCGAGAAATTCGCGATGCGATAGGCAGTTTGAAGCAACGTCGCATCTGAAACAAAGCAGCGGGAATCGGGCTTTGTTCGCCGTCTCACCATTAAAAAAAAGCGTGCTATGGCCTGCCTGTCAAATCACCGCAAGGCAGCATTCCGCGGAGAGTTACACTGCTGAAGTTCTGGTATAGGCTCGGCCCCGCTGAATCCAAGATGATGCCATCTTGATCGAGTGAGAGCGATGATTAATCCGTTTTCACCCCTCCTCGCCTCCGAACGGGGACCCAGATCGGATTGTGTCGCTGTCGGCTCATCAGCGCCGGTGTGGCCAGTTTCTAGATAAGAGCTTCTAAACTTTATCATATCAATTTATCAGCCGTTGTATTTTTTCCTCCTTCTCCCCCGTGGTCAATCTATAATTTCTTTCCACTGTACTTACTACTACTAACTAATCTAGATCGTGTCGTGTCAGGAACATTATCCGATCTGACACCCATCATGCATTGACAGCACTGGCCTCCTTTCTTTTCTTTTTTTTCGTGCCTAACAAATAATTCGCCCGCAGTCCCGTGATCGCAATGTCGACCGACCCCGCCATTGCGCGAGAGCTTTCCCGGCTTGACCCGGCCATCCCCTTTCGAGCCACCACGAAGCATCTACACTTTACATGGGCAAAGACCTTTTACTCGCGACCGGAGCTCTACATCCAGCCGCAGAGCATCGAGGAAATCCAAAAGGCTGTCACCGTCGCGCGCCGATGTAGACGGAGATTGGTGACGGTCGGTAGTGGCCATTCGCCCTCCGACTTGACCTGTACTTCTGCCTGGTTGATCAACCTCGACAATTTCAATCGCGTCCTGAGCGTGTCGCGAGATACCGGTCTCATTACGGTGGAGGCAGGAATTAGACTGCGCGATCTTAGTTCGGAGCTACACAAGAATGGACTCTCTTTGCCCAATCTCGGCAGTATCGATAGCCAGTCGATCGCCGGCGTGATTGCAACCGGTACCCATGGCAGTTCTTCTCGCCATGGTCTGCTTTCTGAGTGTATTCGAGGCCTATCGGTGACCCTGGCCAACGGACAAACAGTACGATGCAGTGCGACGAACAATCCAGAGCTGTTTCGCGCAGCTTTGGTATCGCTAGGCGCACTTGGCATTGTCACCGAAGTGACATTGCAAGCTGTCCCTGCGTTTCGCATTGAATGGGAGCAGTCGCTTCATCCCCTGTCGGAACTCCTTGATCGGTGGGAGGGTGATCTCTGGACGTCGCACGAGTTCGTTCGCGCGTGGTGGCTGCCGTACATGGACCGCGCTATAATCTGGCGCGCAACTAAGACTGATTCCCCTGTGCAACCTCCGCCAAAATCCTGGTACGGTGGATGGTTAGGGTATCATGTATACCACAACTTACTTGCACTGTCGCACTGGGTTCCGCGCATTCTCCCTTGGGTTGAATGGTTTGTGTTTGGAATGCAATATGGGTTCAAGCCTGGTGCTGTAGTCACTAAGGCTATCGAGCCAGGTCGACAGGGTTTGCTTATGGATTGTCTCTACTCACAATTTGTGAATGAGTGGGCATTGCCGTTGGAAAAGGGACCTGAGGCGATTACTCGCCTTTCGGCTTGGATTCACGGTGATCAGGAAAGGGCTCGCATTCCATTCAGTCCCAAAGGTGTCTGGGTACACTGTCCTGTCGAAGTTCGAGTATCTGACACTACGCTGTCTTCCACACCACGCCCTTACCTTGACCCGACTTCTCGCGAAGGACCTACCCTGTACTTGAATGCTACTCTGTATCGCCCCTATTTGCGGGATCCTCCATGCCGAGAGCGCTATTACGAGGCATTCGAATGGCTCATGCGCGACTTGGGTGGTCGTCCTCACTGGGCAAAGAACTTTACCACACTCGCCTCGGCTCAAGACATACGAGACATGTATGGAGACGACATGGATCAATGGCTCAAGGTTCGACAAGAGGTCGATCCTGACGGATTGTTTGTCGGTGAATGGCACAGACGAAACTTGTTGTTGACGTCTAGCTACGAGTCCCAAACGACGGAATCACAAGACACACTTCTGTCTTTGGGAGAAAGACAGGAATCTGTACGCAAATTCGGCCGCCGTGGAGCTGGCGATGGTCTAGAATGGATTGGGGATCGTCGTTGGGAGCGAGAGGCACCCGCTTCATTGCTCAAGGAGGCTATCGTCGCTGAATCGCCAAGTCCGCCCATGACTACCACGAGCGAAGAGAGTTTTGATCTTTTGGCTCATGGCGAGGCTAGCATTCTCATTTCGGACAAGCATTAAAAGCTTGCGCTTGCTTCATGCAACTCAGTACATAGATGGTTAGGCGTTCTTACGCGGCAATTTGTTTTTTTGCCATTTCACTCGTGCTGGCATCCAGCACTTATTATACCTAGAAAAAGTCCGGACTGAAAAATATCCCATTTCTTCGAATGATTACCTATTCAGAAATTAGACTTCTAGCCTCAAATTTGAGAGATAGTTAGTTAGTCTACTACTTACTTAGGTAATTTCATTTTATCGTTGAAACCTAAAACCGTCTGAGACTCCTTTGGATTTCATGCCGATAGATCCAGTTGAGATGCCTCGATAAAAAACCGAACTGACAGCGCCCACCGCCCATTTGAAGATCTTTTTCTTCTTTTCCTTTCTCTTTTTCTTAATTTTTATTCTTTTCTTTTTACCCTCTGTATTATCGGCAGCACTATTTTATGTATTATGTACCTGATGCATGTGATCAAAACTCGATACGTACTCTCGGGTTTCGAGTCGGTGTGATGCAATTTGCATCCATCACAATGGTAGACAATCGCGATTCGAAGAGGCAGAACAAAAGACATTACAATACTAATTGGGGTTTAATCTATTTCTCTTTCAGCCTCTCTCGGCGGAAAGCACAGGGGTCATGCTCCCGAAGTCTGTTTGGCAGCTGCATGTCTATACATTAGCATTCCATTCAAAAAAAAAAAACCAAAATAAGAAGCAACCAGACGGATCGATGATCAAGTCCCTCCATCATCGATGATGTTTTCATAGTACCCAACATAAACAAGCCTTGTCCTTTGCCTTTAATACGTCCATAGGTACTTAGAAATGGATCAGGAGTCTCTTTTCTTTTTTTTTTTTCTTTTCTTCTTCAACGATAGAATCAATACCCTTTTGAGAAAGCTAGCAAGTCCAAGTCGAGTACGTACTTCGGGACTCTGAATTTGTTCTATGTGGCTCAATAACATCTGCCACGGAAATTATATCCATGGATCCCGACACTGGAGTCTGGCCTTGTCCGCGAGGCTACCTAGCTAGCTTAATCTGTAGAATGAACTACGTATTTACTCTTTGCCTCCGTAGCTAGGAACAGAGGTACATTCTTCGTGATCGTGATCTAGCAATTGAACAAATTCATTTCTTATGCATGTCTAACGAAAAAGGATAACTGCTGAAAATTACTGTAAGCAGTAATCGAACGGCAAATTAGGGCTATTTTCAATGTTCTTCACGGATGCACGGATGAGCGGTACGGGCCGAGAGGAGCCATTCTATCGTGGGTCTATCTTTTCTTTGGAAGTTGACAACTTGAAAAATGAAATGTCTCGATTTTGTTGACAGTCGTGTGTCCTTTCAATCCTGAGATCCAAGGCAGGGCCAGGAGAGCCTGGTTTTCATCTTTCAGCCTGATCACCGATTAATCAAAGTACGTACTCGTACTCTGTAAAGAGAAAGAGTACCAAATACTTCTCTCCATCCTTTCTGAAGGTGAGGTACCTAGGTAGATACCGAACCCTCCGAGTTTAACATCCAAATCCTCCCCCATTGGACGCATCGACAATGTCTTCTTCTGTTCTCCTCTGTGCCACATTTACCTCACATACAGTACATGCATGTACGTAAGTAACCTAACTTGCGTACGTGACACATACGCTAGCCCGGCTCGACCTTGGGCCCTTCTCTAAGCCTCAAACAATTACAAACATGTCGTGTACATACTACATAGTGTACTTACTCCCCCTATCTCTGGGAATAGACGAACCGTTTGACTGGAAGGTGGTTATATTCTCCGAGCTTTTCTGTTTGGATGTGATAGCTCGCTTCCCCCCATAGACACCTCCTCGATTTGGGACATATATCCTTCGGGGTCCTGTCTCGTTTCCGTTTTTTTCATGTGCTTTATACACCTAGGTATGTACGTTGTACGTTTTTTGATCGAGTGGTCGCCGATGATCCTGTGTGTGTCAATTATTTCTCGTCAACAAAGGGTATACTACATATTTCTACTAATCTAGTGAACTTATCGAACAGCTGAAAGAAGAAGGAACAGCGGTGTTTATTTCCGGCTTTTGGAGACGGATTATATGAAGAGTAAACACGGGTCATGTTATAATCTCAATGCTATCAAGCGTAGACTTAGTATACCTCATTAACCTATCCAAGTACTTAGACACTTTAACTCATCTTTACAGCGCAAATGTCTGGATGGTTGGCCTCTATGACATAACAATGTACTCACCATAGTACCCTCCTGTCATATCAGATATTTCAATTCCATCGAGAATCGACAACGACAACCTTGTCGATTACATGACATACATCAAAACATGCAGCTGACAGATTGACTTCCTAGCTTGGCCAATTTTCTCTCTCATTACATACATACATGATAATGCTGCCAGCCAAAAAATTTCAGACTCAAACGGAATTGCTGAATTCAGTTGGGCTAACTAACCCCCGATACATGTGAAGCAATGCTATCTACTCAGCCAGTAACATAAACCTACCTGTTAGCAATATCATTCAGTAATTACAACCATTCTCTAGCCGGTGCTGATTAGTTGGAAAGCTCTACATTCATGCTCAGTTACATATCTGATTGGATGACCGGATAGCTCTTCTTCGACAGAGATGCCGAGAGCGCAAATAACACCCGGTACGTTCTATTCTCTAATCAGTCTACCTAATCTGGCTGAAGTACGTAGCTAGACGGATTTTATCACTGCATAATCCCTAAATACTAGTTGACCAATACCTGTACCTATCGAAGATCAAAGTCCGGCTAATTTGCAGTATTCGACTTTTTGCGGTCTTCCTCCTTGATTAAGACTATCGGTCTATAGATCAGATGAGTTGTTACAGTCTAGAAATGCATCACCGACCGACCAAACGGCAATATATGGAAAATGAACCCCGGGAAAAGCCACCAGTTGACTTCTGTTCGTGAAAACCCGAATTTGTACCCTCAGTACAACTAGAATTAAGTTAGGGTATGACACGCTTACTCAAACGAGCATATGACAAATTCCAATCACCTAAACTGATCTTCCAAGCGCAAAACTCTTTTTCTTGCGTTTGACATTTACTAACCAAATGGATCACTGATGCACCGCGGAGTTCCCTTTTTTTTTGTTTGCCCTCTCTGCAACCTGCAAGTCATAACTTGGGTACATATTCGGATGATATATCCCGAGTCTGACAGGTGGACCTGATTGGTCTTTCTGGATTAGTTAAATGATAGTCTCGAAGGTGTCAAATATATTGGTTTCCTGATCTGACTTAGGATTGAATGTTCGTATTTTTTTTTTCTTTCTTCAGTATTGTCAGCATGATCTTCTATTATACGGGGAATTGGGTATCCCCGAAAATGCCAACAATAGTTTGAAGACCTTGATTTGATGGATTCAGGTGTATAAGGAAAACGCGGCAGACGCAAACCTTTTCGACCAGAGAATCAGATTCAAGTCAAGTCGAATCGAGTAGGTAAAAAAAATAAGCTAACCAAGTAACTCGGAAAAGACGTGAGGCGCCTTGGGTATACACACTTCCAACTAATGTATTAGGTCAGTCTCTTTCTTTAGGGCTAAGCAGTGCGTATCGTGATATGAAGGAGCCAACGAACACGTACATCAAGTCAGTATACTAGACGAATGACATGTGAGAATGTCGTCGAGACATGCTCCGTGGTTCATGTCAGTGTATGGGTTCGATTGGCAGGGTTGTTTGGCAGGTGAGATGACCAATAGTAAATCTCGTATTCCGGTCGTGTATACTTCGAACAGACAGTCCTCAATATTGTAATGTTTGGATCTCGGAAGATGCCTTCATCGAAAAATAGAGCAGCAGAAAGTCTTGAGGTATGTAAATAGTCGATACTGCGCAAATATCAGGCAAACAGGCGTAAATGTAGACATTCCTGCCTCCGTATTCTCCAAGTCCACTACAGACCACACTAATTCAGCAAAAAGCACACTTATTTCAGTGATAAATGCAAGTCATAAACCAAGGATTGATAGTTCTGCATTGATGCAGCGCCACCTTTGGACATGGGCCAGTCAAATCTGGATGCACGAGTCCCTGTCAAAATAGTCTAGCAGGGATTGCTTTGACGTGACAAACCACAATAACCCCAGCAGACACTGCAGAAAGGGTCGTCGACAGAACAACTTTACTCCACGTCACCGAAACCATAATGCGGCATTTTGCAATTGGCCACTATCATTACCAAACCGATACTGATGGTTGTAAGGTTGATGCCTTGATAAGACATGTAGCGATCCCCGTCTCGAATGTAGACTTGATTTAAGGCCGACAATTCGACCCTTTCCCACTCCCCGATCCCTTGCTCATTTCTTCTTCTCATTAAGACCAGGGTGATTAACTTTTCTTTTTAGTAGTCGGTTTGCGTTCAGTCCGCCAAAGTTTATCGCCGCTTGCATGTTCCCTGGTCGTGTTATCTTTTCACTGTTTCACAAGATTTGGTGGAGATCTGAAATACTTGCAGATGTCTCGTCAACAAAAGATTCTTTTCCCTAAACTCGACTCTGGGATTTCAGATTATCAATATCCAGGTTCCAGCATTTTTCATCGGCGAGGAGATGAGAGGCCGCCACATCGTGTGTTTCGTACGAAAAGGAAGCACGTGCAGAGAGCTTGCGAGAGATGTCGAGTCAAAAAGGCCAAAGTAAGTATCTCGTTCGTGATCGTGAACTTCACCATCTGACTTTCTGGTTATCGCAGTGCGATGGCCTCCAGCCATGTAGTAGGTGCGTAACCTACAATCAGGCGTGTATTTTCCGCGACCGAAAAGCAAACCAAGAGAAAGTCTACTCCCGAGGGTAAGAATTCCTATATCAACAAAAGAGAACGAACCTGTCGGTGTAGCTGACAATAGCAGATTCGTGGAGATGCTCATCGCCCAGCATGCAGTCCATCTCCAAGCACTTCGAGACCTATACAATCGCTGTGTGCGCCGTGAAGGGTTCCCAGGCTCACCCCTCCAAGAATCGATTCAAGGGTATCCAGGCACGCACGCAATCCTAGACCGTCTAGGCCTCATCAAACACGCCGAAGAAGCCGTCGAAGACCCACAGCGTGTCCTCGCAGATCTAGTCGATTTCATAAAATGTCTAGACTCAGCTTCCGACTGCTGTCTGGACTCTGTCGAATCATCGACAACGGATAGTACGAGTGAGACCACTGTTACGGAGGATTTGTCGCCGGAACCGAATACGCCAAGGGAGTCCCCTGATTCAGTCGTTCCATCAACGAGTGGCACTTGGGTGACTGCGACGTCGGATGAAACGCAGTTGTGCCACGCGTATGGCGAGTATAAACCAATGAGCCTGCCATATACAGATATGGCCGTATCAATGGGTACAGACGATGCATGCTCAATCAGAACCGATGACTTCACGGAAGTACCTTGGAACTACTGCCCACCACAAGTGCGGTACATACCAGCTAACATAGATACTTCGTACCCACGGACCGAAACACTTGATATACCGTCGTCGTCATCATGGTCAGAAATAGCAAACCGGCCCGCTGCATCTTTCATGCCAATGGCCTCGCGAGAAAGTGTTTCGGAACCATTGGTCTATATGACTGAGCAATCTAACTTTCCTAAGGGGTATCCTTATACGCAAATGCAAACTTTCGCGACTAGTCCGATTCAGCGTCAACACCAGCACCAACACCAACGTCAACGCCAATTTCGGCATTCGGTAGACGATGGTCTTTTGCACTCTGGCGGGCAATACGGTTACCCCTAGCACTCAGCCATATCGAGTCGAGCTCTGAAGTGGCTGTGATTTGGCTTTGATTCTTTTTTAGCTTTTTTTTTTGCATTCGGGCATGGGCATGGGCATGGGTATGAGATTTGAAATGAGGCACGAGTACTGTTGATTCTTCACGGCTGAGTGCCAATATATAGTTATAAGGACATTTCCACAGTGTCAAATGATGATCGTGATTGTGTGTTTCGACTTCCATGTGTTGTGTAGCGAAGAAAGGAGGATACTTGGAAGTAACTCGACGGTAGACCTGGACCCACACAGGGCAGCTATGCTTCGAACAAGTTACTTTTTACAGACCCCGGCTATAGTTATTTAACGAACAGAAGGCCTCCCAAAGTCCCAATATGATGATATCCGGATATTTCGATTCTAGGACTGGAGAGCACTCTAATATACTAACTTATCTGATTGATAACGATTCGGAGCACTTTCCATATTCATACGAATAATATCTAACCTGATATCAATATCGTGATTGGGGGGGCCGGTTCTACTGTAGCACAGATATTCGACAATTATAGTATTTCTAATACATAGGAGGATGATATTGGCGTATCAAGAGGATGAAAAGACGGTATACATACATGAAGATCATAAACATATCAACGTCATTCCCAATATGCTGCCAGAGAAGAATAATTACACGAACAACAGACCAAACTAGATAACACTATAAACAACTCCTCTGCAATGGCCTTAAACATTCATATGATACAACAGACCTTTCCGCCAGTACACGTAATGCAAGTCTAACACCGGAACTAGTATGGAGCCACCGATTGATCCACGGAAGAAATTCGAAAAAAAAAAAAAAAAAAAAAAAAAAAAAAAAAAAAATAAAAATAAAAAAAAAATATGACCGCATAAAAGAAATGGCAAAGTTCAAATGGCAAAACAAAAATGTAGTGGGCCCAATTTTGTGGTG